>CM032629.1:18477287-18844333 GCA_019097785.1 Fraxinus excelsior | reverse complement strand
TTGAGAAACAAATAGGTAAATATATTCTCACAGTAAAATCTAATCGATGTGGAGAATTTTAGATTATTTAAAAGAGAGTGAGATTCTCTCGCAGTGGATTCCTCCACATACACTGTAACATAATAGTATATCTGAAATGAGGAATCGTATACAATTAAATATAGTGCAACTAAGAACAAGCCATGCAAACATTCCAAAATTATTTTGAGGTCATGTACTGATTGACACATGTTATATACTAAATCTGCTGACAAAAATCCATACGAGTTATGGAAAGGTAGAAGGTTCAACTTATCTCATGTGAAAGTTTGGGGGCTGTGACGCTTATGTGAAGCGCACCGAATTAGATACGTTTGAGACTAAATCCAATAAATATATATTTGTGGGATATCTAAGTGACAATTGGATATTAATTCTATAACCCCGTTGAGAAGAAGTTGTTCATCTCAAGATATGCCATACTCCTAGAGAAAGTGTTTATTCAAGGAGAGGTTAGTGGGAGCAGAATAAATCTTGAAGGATTTCAAGAATTCACAGATATAGTTAACCAAGTAGATGAACATGAGTCTGATCTCAAACCTTCTGAGGGACATACTCTTGATCAGGAAATAGAGACTCTTAAGGACATCTTCGTGAATTTTCGTAAGTGTACGGATCGTGACAAATAATAAAGTGAATTTTTTAAAGTCCAGATATCGTTCCACAGAGACTATTATCTGCTATAAGCTTTTAAATTAATCTAGCTTCAATTTAAATTAAAATGGCAACTAATAATCAAATCAAATTATGTTTTCTAAATGAAATTCTATTAAATAAAATAACGAACTCAAATTAAAATGTAGATAAGATTATGTGATGAGGTAATTAGGATTTTCGATTTCACTTAGGTTATTTATTATTCATTTAATTCCAATTGATTCGCCCATTTTGCATACATGCCAACGATCGAATTAACCTGATGTAGTTAGTGATCTCCATTAAGCAACACTAATCATATTCATATGCCCGAACTTACTATATCTATATGTAAATCCACACACATATGAACACATTAATCTATAGGAATTCAATAAAGATCGCATAGATTATAATTATCTCTCGATATCTTATAATGTCTATGTCAATTATTACACGAGATAGAATTATACATCACATCTTGGTCTCAATATTATTCTCTAAATCAATTAATTGTTGTGCAGACAATTAAAACATTAAACACATAATAATTAATTAACACGTATTAAAAAGACATGAAAATCTTGAAATTAAACATATAATAAAAACATAAGCTACATCATCAATCCTAACATAAAAATATTCAGCCACTCATAATGTTGAATTTAAATATGGAAAAGTGGAAAGAAATCATAAAAAATTGACGAAAAGTGATTAATTCCTGATTTCTGCGTGTATATATTTTTCTGCCAAAACTTCCTTTTTTGGATTTCCAATGCAAGAATGCGTGTATAAGTCAATAAAATATTATAATTTAGTGCCAAGAATAAGTATAAAAACTACACTTATCACAAGTGCCCTTTTGGCTGCTTCTCTTATTCCATTACCGATATTTCGACTTACATTCTAACTCTCCCTCTACTCTAACTTTCCATTTCATTCGCTAAGTCCTTCCCGGCTAGAAGTTCCTTAACGGCTATGAAAAATGGACAAAATCGTCTAAAGCTGAACTGGCTACGCGAGGTCATTTTGCGAAAATCTGCGTGGATGCATAGGGGAGTCAACCTACAAGCACGGAAGAGCGTGGTACCGATACCCCAAACTTGACTTTTTGTTTATCCTCGAACAAAACTAGAACCTAACAAACACACAAACATGAAATGCTAATTACTTAATTGGTGGCAAGTTAATCAACCAAGGCAAAAATATTTAGCTAGCTAACTTAGCATTTTATCTCAGGATTGAAATCATAATATTAATTCTAATCGCAGCTTCAAAATCACAATACATAAATTAAAATATACTTTTTCATTGTAAAATCGACGTGTGTGTGAAGAATTAAGTATCGCATTATGAATTTATGAGTTGTTTCAATTCTCTACCATCGGTGGTCAAATATATTCTTTCATCATTTGTAAGATTCACACACCCCAAAACTTATTATTTTCGCTCTTTTGAAGTGTATGAACTAATGTTGAATTTTATACTATCATCTCCTCTCTAGTTTAGGTAAATCTCACTAATTGTTAGTCAATATGTCAATAAATAAGAATTCTCCATAGTTTGATTGCTTCAATATCTAGGACTTAACTATGCTAATAATCCCTTATCAAAATTCAAATTTTCCCAAATAAGTATTTGTGACTTAACCAAGTCACTTGGTGTGTTTTCTGTTTCATACACCTATTTTTTCTGATTTTTCATAATTTTAAATTTTTTACTTTATTTGAAGCATTCTCACCCTTAAACTTTCTAAATGACTCATGTAACAAACTTTTGACCAATAACTCCCAAGTCAGATGAACATATGGCACTAGGTTTTAAAGACCTTTGCAAACTTAATTGCTTAAGTCATAAAGGCTACGAAGAGAAATTTCAAAATAAAGTAATAATTTTTTTTTATGCCTTGATTAGTGCAATATCCCTCATTGAACACCAATATAAGAAAAACGACATCTAACTTGAGACTTTCGCCCAATTTATCATATTGACCTTAGACAATTCATATATGATTTTTTTTCACACATGGAATCTCCATTTATCTCAATATCTTCCAACAACAGTGAAATCCTCCAAACTATTCTAATTTTGGTCAAATGATGTAAAACTTTGTGGTCTTGAGTTTAACATATATGGTCCACTATTTCAATATATCCAATTATGAATTCAATTCATTCATACACAATGCTTAACTTAATTCATGTGCTCAATATATATCAAATTTCACATGAAAAAATAAAAATTAATTTAAGCATGCAAATTATTCACCATTCATAGATTAATTTATGATTCAATACATTTCTCATTGCCAGCGAGGCCAACTAACTCACACAAGCACACAAAAAGAAAATATTTTAATTTTTTTAAAAAAATTATTCAATTTTTTTTTTTGAAAAATTAAATCATGCAAAAAACACATAAAAAAAAAAAATTTAAAACTCATATTTTTCACTCCCAAACTTAAACTAGATATTGTCCTCAATGTTTTAAATCATAAGTCCGCATATAACAGGGTGGTGAAAAAAGTGAAGAAAAGACTTTCCTGATATGACGTGTAATTCAACGAATAGCTTTCATTTAACTCTCGTGGTGTAGCGACCGCGAACTTTTAAATTAAATAAATTAGTTTTCTCGAAAAACGTGTCGCTAAAACGTTAACCCTAATTTTAGAGAAGCACGTTCGTCTAGCCGTTGTAAAATTGAATTCAAAACTATTCGATCGAATCCGATCCCGAATAATAATTTTATTATCAATTTCGATTTATTTTATTTAAATCCAATTTTAATAATTTCAAGTCCAATATTTAGAACCCAATTATTTAAGTCCAATTTAATATAAGTCCAATACTTTATACTTTAAGGTCCAATTTTATTAGTCCAATCCTATTTGTTTTAGCCCAATTTTATTCAAGTCCAACTAGAAAATCACTAAGCCCAACTTTTCAGCCCAATTAGTTTTTTAGGGATTTGTGCCCTAATCATCCACTATTCATATAACTCCCTCGTTTTCCCTCCTCCTTCACTATTCATACAGCAGCCTGGGTAAGAAATCTCCCCCTCCCTCAACTCCCTCAAGTTTTCCATCACTCCAGTTTCACAATGGAAAATCAATCTGATACTAGAATTTCGATTTCTAGTATCGACATGATGATTCCACACAAACCAACACCACCTCCACTGCCTAACATCACTCTCGAGACCACACCTCAACCACCACCAACAGGCCACTGCTCAAGCAATAACACCAAATGCAGAAACCCAACTACAGCCACCCATTCTCGAAAGGCACCACCTCAAACCAACAACATTTCACACAATCGACATCCTCAAGCTCAACTGCAAGCTCACACGAGCTGCAGTCTCAACACCATCCAAACCCACCATCACCCAGTTTCGAATCATACACTGCAGCTACCCATTCGAACGGTCCAGCCCTCAGTCCAGAAATCGCCATCGCCAACATCCACCACGAAAACAGCCAACACCACCTTAGCCTCAACCGCACTGCCCAAACAGTCACCCAAAAACATCACCACACCACCCCAAGAACAACACCAAAAATCGCCACTCCTCACCTCAAACTCGCTGCCAACCCGTCGCCCAAAACACCTCAATCGAATCAAACAGCCCCCAAATCCACCTCAAACCACCACAAAAACCAAGAAATAGGAAGACCCAAGAACTTACCTCCCTTAAACTATTAAAAGTTATTATTTTAGTTTTTAACATTTATTTTCAGCTTTAATATATTTACAGTTTAGTCCTTAAACTATTAAAAGTTATTATTTCAGTTTTCAGCTTTTATTTTCAACTTTATTATAATTACAGATTAGTCCCTAAACTTATGAAAGATATTATTTTAGCCCTTAAAGTTTTATTTTCAGATTTAATAAATTTTCAATTTAGCCCCTAAACTTTATCTTATCTTTTAAGCCATTTATTCAATTCCAATAATTTCCAATTAAGTCCTTAAACTTAATTTCAACACTTTAAAACTTTAAAGTTCGAAATACTAATTCAAACTTATTTTCTATTGGCTAGACGAAACGTACGGACCACTAAGAGATTGAAGTTACTTCTCGCACTATTTTTCACGAACTCGATATATTGAGGTAGACTCGCCACCATTAATTAGTTTAAATTATAATTGCATGCTTTATGTGAATTACGTGATTTATATGCTTTAATGCATGAGATGAGAATTTATCATATGAGATATATGATATTGTTATGCTTGCCATAACTTATATACTTAATTGCATGAGAAAGAAGAGAATCCCTTATGGGATAAGAAGAGAATGTTATGCATAACTTATGTGTCTCATCCGCACAAGAAAGAAAGAGTACCCACATCCCATGTTTTTAAAGAGCCTATGATTTTCAAGAAAATGAACCAAAGATGATATCACATTGTATATTGCATAAGTGTGTATTCAATTATTCTGTAAATTAATTATCGGCGATGAGTCTACTGAGTATTTCTTCGAAATACTCACTCTGCTATTTTTAACAATATTTGCAGACTTCGGAGGCGATCGTGATTGATCCAGCAGTGGTGGCATAGAAAAATTCGACTATCGAAATTATTATCTCTTTGAAGTTTTGTATTCGAATATTGATAACATTTTGTCGTTTTCCGCTATTTCTAAAATGTGATATTTAAATTTTAAATTTCTATGAGTTTACTTGTCGATACAGTTTTTCAATTACAAATGTGGTTTCAAAATTAGGTTATTTCCGCGAAAATTGATTTTAAAATTAGGGCAAAAGACGATGACGTGGCAATCCGGGTTAACAGAACTCAGGGCGCTACAGCTTGATATCAGAGCCAGTCTGCGTTTCTGTAGACTGGCAAATTTTCAAAAAAAAAAAGAGAAAATTTTCAAAGAGATTTTTCTTATTATTATTATAACTAAAAGTTGCCACTGCCATCATTCGATCCGCCGACTCCGAAGGTAAAAGAAGTTTATGAAGTTTAATGTTATTTTATTCGGATACCTGTTTTACGATTTATGAGATTTAGAAGAAGAGAAAGAAATGTATCCGGATTAGAAAGAAAGAAAGACGAGTTTGTGCATAATTTACAAGAATTTTTAAATTTTTACGTCCTCGTAATTTTAACTAAGAAAGACAATAACCCCGCATAATTGGACTTTGCATAATTGATTTAGGACATGGCACCCATACGTAGAAATGCACCCAAGTGACGCGGAACAAGCCACAAGAGATTACGATCGATTCAGACCCGAACTCGATTGGACTATAGCCCAACACATAGAGCAACTAAACATCGTACGCGATCGGGCCACACAGCATGGCTATGTGACTAATGATCGCCGATCGATCCACCTTTTACTATCAACCTTCCGGGCCGACTACGCGGGGGTAGCTCGCAGCATATACATAGATGCAATAGTGTCACCTAATGTAGAGGTTGAATATGACACCTTTTGCGCGAGATTTGTGGCATACTAGCCCATGTATTTTGAATACCGCTTTGGGGTTGCACCCGAAGGGGAGCCAGAACCCGAGCCCGAACTTGGGCAAGGAGATGGGCTAGTACCCGAGGATGAACTCGAGGAAAACCCCGAGGAAGACCCAGAAGAAGACGCTGATCTAGCGCTCGAAGAATTCTCCGACGCCGAATCATGTGTAACCGAAGGAGAATAGAGTGATAGAATCTAGAGTAGGTTTGACATTTTATGTTCGACATACATGCCTTCCTACTTAGGTACCATCATTAAGAGAAGTTGAGTTATGAATGAGATGATGTTTAGTTCCAATTTCTAATCAGTAGAAAGACGCGGACCAGAAAAGAGAAGGGAAAGCAAGAGTATCTGCTATGGACACAGTCAAGGATTCTGATATGATAACAGCTATACTATCTAATTCTCGTATACATGTATATGTCTTGATAGACTCGGGAGCCACACATTCATTTATATCAGATGCATGCTTAGAAAGACTGAACCTGATAGAAGTAGAGACGGGTAGTACTCTCGAAGTTAGTTTGCCGTCAGGAAGTACCATCGATACGAATAAGATAGCCAAGGCCGTACAGATAGATTTTGACGGTCAAGTTTTGGAGGCAGACTTGAATATTATTCGAATGAAAGATTTCGATATTATTCTGGGTATGGATTGGCTCAGTGCCAATCGTGCCGCAATTATGTGCCACGAGAAAGAAGTCATTTTTCGCAAGGACAGTGAAGAAGTATTCCGATTTTATGGGACGAGAATCAAGTCACTTCCTCGCCTTATCTCCGCTTTACAAGCCAAGAAGTATTTAGCCAAGGACGATTGTCAAGGCTTTTTGGTTAGTTTGCAAGACAAGCCCGTAGAGGAGATTACCCTGGAATCAGTGCCAATAGTATGTGAGTACGGCGATGTTTTTCCAGATGATCTACCCGATACTCCGCCGGATAGACAAGTGGAATTTTCCATCGACTTGGTACCAGGAGCTGCCCCTGTTTCCAAAGCTCCGTACCGTATGGCACCAAAGGAATTGCAAGAACTGAAGGTGCAATTGGAAGAATTGCTAGAGAAGGGTTTCATAGACCAAGTTGTATCTCCATGGGGAGCACCCGTTCTGTTTGTAAAGAAGAAGGATGAGAGTATGAGAATGTGCATCGATTATCGAGAACTTAACAAGTTGACGATAAAGAGTAAGTATCCTCTCCCCAGGATCGAGGACTTATTCGATCAGTTGAAAGGCAAAGCTATCTTCTCCAAGATCGACTTGAGATCTGGCTACCATCAGTTAAAGGTTTCGCCAACGGACGTACCAAAGACAGCGTTCAGGACACGATATGGACATTACGAGTTCGTAGTGATGCCTTTCGGACTCACGAACGCACCGGCGATATTTATGGATTTGATGAACAGATTTTTCCATCCGTATCTCGATAAATTCGTCATTATTTTTATCGATGACATACTGATCTACTCTAGAGATTCGGCACAGCATGAAGAACATCTGAGGATTGTATTGGAAACGCTGAGAGCAGAAAAGTTGTATGCCAAATTCAAGAAGTGTGAATTTTGGCTTGAGAGAGTAGGTTTCTTGGGTCACGTTGTTACAGCCAAGGGCATCGAAGTTGATCCTTCTAAAGTGGAAACTGTAACGAATTGGCCGACACCTGCAAATGTTGGAGATGTGAGAAGTTTTCTTGGATTAGCCGGATACTATCGGCGATTCATAGAAGGCTTCTCTAAAATAGCAGGCCCTATGACTCAGTTGACAAGGAAAGGAATTAAGTTTCTGTGGACCGAACAGTGTGAGCAAAGCTTCCAGAAACTTAAGAACAGACTCATCTCAGCACCAGTACTGACTGTACCAGATGGGTCTGAGGGTTTCGTTATTTACAGCGATGCATCCAAACACGGCTTAGGTTGTGTTTTGATGCAAAACGGCAAAGTGATCGCCTATGCTTCAAGACAGTTGAAGCCGCATGAGAAGAATTACCCGACTCACGACTTAGAGCTCGCAGCTGTAGTGCACGCTCTTAAGATTTGGCGACACTATCTGTATGGTAGTAAATGTGAGATTTACACCGATCACAAGAGCCTCAAGTATTTCTTCACTCAGAAGGAATTGAACATGCGACAACGTCGATGGCTAGAGCTGGTAAAGGATTATGACTGCACCATCCTATACCACCCGGGTAAAGCAAATAAGGTTGCCGACGCTTTGAGCAGAAAGGACGCCGGACAGTTATCAGTTTTGGGATTAACGCAAGATCAATTAATCCGAGATTTTCAGAATTTAAGGATTGAAGTGCGAGCCCCATCAGTCCAAGGACCTATCAGATTGACAAATCTGACCGTGAAACCAGATTTGAGAGGTCGGATTGTGACGGCTCAAGTCGAGGATAAATTCCTAGAAAAGATCAGATCCGAAGTTGGAACTGGCAAGAGAGTAGGTTTCGAGATTGCCGCTGATAAAGCACTTATGTTCAGAGGGCGTCTCTGTGTACCGAAAGATGAGCATATTAGAAATGAGATATTGACGAAGCTCATTCAGCACCATATGCGTGCCACCCAGGAGGGACAAAGATGTATCGTGATTTGCGCAATACATTTTGGTGGAGAAACATGAAAGGTTGTATAGCGAAGTTCGTCTCTCGATGCATGACGTGTCAGCAAGTTAAGGCTGAACACCATAGACCATCAGGATTATTAAATCCTTTGGATATACCAGAATGGAAATGGGAGAAAATTTCCATGGATTTCGTAACAGGGTTACCGAAATCAGTGAAAGGACATGACGCTATTTGGGTTATCGTAGATCGACTTACGAAGTCAGCTCATTTCCTACCAATCCGAATGACTCTCAATGTAGATCAGTTATCCCAGTTGTATGTTAGAGAGATTGTTCGACTTCATGGAATACCAGCTTCCATTGTCTCAGATAGAGACCCGAGATTTACATCGAGATTTTGGAAGAGTTTACAAGTAGCGATGGGTACTAAATTAAATTTTAGTACCGCTTACCATCCCCAGACCGATAGACAGTCTGAACGCACTATTCAGACACTAGAGGATATGCTTAGAGCTTGTGTGCTAGATTTGAGTGGAAATTGGGAGACTCATCTCCCGTTAGTGGAATTTGCCTACAATAATAGTTTTCAGGCTACTATTGGTATGGCACCATATGAGGCACTTTACGGACGACGATGTCGATCACCAGTCTATTGGGATGAAGTAGGTGAAAGGAGAATTTTAGGTCCAGAATTGATTGAAAGGACCGTTGAAGCTATCGAAAAGATCAGACTGCGGATCAAAGCCGCACAAGACAGACAGAAAAGCTATGCCGATAAAAGGAGAAAAGACTTGGAGTTTACAATTGGAGAGAAAGTATTCTTGAAAGTAGCTCCTATGAAAGGAACTATCCGTTTTGGCAAGAGAGGGAAGTTAAGACCCCGCTTTATCGGACCATTCGAGATATTAGAGAAAGTGGGTAACGTGGCTTATCGTTTGGCGTTGCCGCCCGAGCTATCAGCCGTACACAATGTTTTTCACGTTTCCCTATTGAGAAAGTATATCCACGACCCGAGTCACGTGGTAAATTTTCAGACTATTTCGATTCAGAGGAATATATCCTACGAGGAGACACCTATGTGCATTATAGAAAGAAAAGTCCATGTCTTAAGAAACAAAGAGATTCCGTTAGTCAAAGTCCAATGGGGTAGACAGGATAGCGATGAAGCTACCTGGGAGAAAGAGGAAGAAATTCTGGCTAAGTATCCAGATATATTAGATCAAGTAAATTTAAATTTCGAGGACGAAATTATTTTAAGGGGGTAAGGTTGTAGCGACCGCGAACTTTTAAATTAAATAAATTAGTTTTCTCGAAAAACGTGTCGCTAAAACGTTAACCCTAATTTTAGAGAAGCACGTTCGTCTAGCCGTTGTAAAATTGAATTCAAAACTATTCGATCGAATCCGATCCCGAATAATAATTTTATTATCAATTTCGATTTATTTTATTTAAATCCAATTTTAATAATTTCAAGTCCAATATTTAGAACCCAATTATTTAAGTCCAATTTAATATAAGTCCAATACTTTATACTTTAAGGTCCAATTTTATTAGTCCAATCCTATTTGTTTTAGCCCAATTTTATTCAAGTCCAACTAGAAAATCACTAAGCCCAACTTTTCAGCCCAATTAGTTTTTTAGGGATTTGTGCCCTAATCATCCACTATTCATATAACTCCCTCGTTTTCCCTCCTCCTTCACTATTCATACAGCAGCCTGGGTAAGAAATCTCCCCCTCCCTCAACTCCCTCAAGTTTTCCATCACTCCAGAATGTTATGCATAACTTATGTGCCTCATCCGCACAAGAAAGAAAGAGTACCCACATCCCATGTTTTTAAAAAGCCTATGATTTTCAAGAAAATGAACCAAAGATGATATCACATTGTATATTGCATAAGTGTGTATTCAATTATTCTGTAAATTAATTATCGGCGATGAGTCTACTGAGTATTTCTTCGAAATGCTCACTCTGCTATTTTTAACAATATTTACAGATTTCGGAGGCGATCGTGATTGATCCGGCAGTGGTGGCATAGAAAAATTCGACTATCGAAATTATTATCTCTTTGAAGTTTTGTATTCGAATATTGATAACATTTTGTCGTTTTCCGCTATTTCTAAAATGTGATATTTAAATTTTAAATTTCTATGAGTTTACTTGTCGATCCAGTTTTTCAATTACAAATGTGGTTTCAAAATTAGGTTATTTCCACGAAAATTGATTTTAAAATTAGGGCAAAAGACGATGACGTGGCAATCCGGGTTAACAGAACTCGGGGCGCTACACGTGGCTTCTTGGTCAAAATTGGTTTAAATGTTTCGTGACGTCATGTTCCTGAAAGATTAAATAAAGCATTAAGATCAAATAAATGGAACAAGTTCTACTTAACTCTAACATCTAATAAACCAACATAACAAAGACCAGAGGGAAAGTGAGATATAGATGATGAGTACTAAATAAATTTAAAATACATTAAACTATCCTAAAATGCAAAATAGAATAAATAAAAAATGAAAAACGATTGGGTTGCCTTCCAAGAAGTGCTTTTTAACGTCATTAGCTTGACTGCAGTGGTGATTATTCAGGCTCCTCTAATAGGATGGAAGATTTTTTGGAGAATTCACCCTCCAAATACCGCTTCAACCTTTGACCATTAGCTTTGAGATTACCCTTTTTTGGATATTGTAATTCAATTGTACCATAAGGATATACTTTCACCACCGTAAAAGGTCCAGCCCATCGAGATTTTAATTTTCCAAGAAAGAGCTTTAGTCGAGAATTATAGAGTAGTACTTTCTCTCCCACTCGAAATTCTTTTCCTTGAATGAATTTGTCATGCCATTGCTTTGTTCGTTCCTTGTAGATACATGAATTTTCATAAGCTTCATTCCTGAACTCATCCATCTCATTGAGCTGTAGAAGTTTTTTTCCCCCAGCTTGTTGCATATCAAAGTTTAATTTCTTCACTGCCCAATATACTTTATGCTCCAACTCCACAGGTAAGTGACAAGCTTTTCCATACACCAATCGATATGGGAACATTCCAATAGGTGTTTTAAACGCTATTCTGTATGCCCAGAGAGCGTTATCTAATTTTTTTGCCCAATCTTTTCTTGGTGCATTAACTGTAGTTTCTACTATTCGTTTGATCTCCCAGTTGGAGATTTCCACTTGACCACTTGTTTGTGGGTGATACACTGTAGCAATGCGATGCTTCACTCTATATTTTGATAAAACGGAGTCTAACATCCTATTGCAGAAGTGTTTGTCGCCATCACTAATGAGTGCCATCGGTGTTCCAAATCGACTGAAAATGTTTTTCTTCAAAAAGTTTATGACTACATGAGAATCATTTGTTGGTGTAGCAATTGCTTCAACCCACTTGGTTACATAATCTACCGCCACCAAGATGTGTGGACCCATGAAATCTATATCTCAAACATCAAAGAGCTCTACTTCAAGTATGGAGTTTAGAGACATCTCATTTCTCCTAGAGATGTTTCCAGTTCTTTGACATCGATCACATGTCTTAACTATGTTAGGTGCATCTTTAAATAGAGTTGGCTAATAGAAACCAGATTGGAGTACCTTAGCAACTGTTTTCGTTCTCCCAAGATACCCTCCATATGATGCCAAGTGACATTGCCTTAAGATTTCAACCATTTCTACTTCAGGTACACACCTTTGAATGATTTGATCCGAACCTCGCCTGTATAGATATGGATCTTCCCAAAAGTAATATTTTAAATCTGAAAAGAATTTCTTCCTTTGTTGGTGGGTGGTGTCAGGAGGCAAAATGTTGCTAGCGAGGTAGTTGACTATATCTGCATACCATGGGACCTCAAGTAGAGCGAGCAACTGTTCATTTTGAAAGAATTCGTTGATTTGATCATTCCCTGATGGTGTGATCTTCTCCAATCTAGATAAGTGATCCGCTACTACATTTTCTGTTCTTTTTTTGTCCCGAATTTCTAAGTCAAACTCTTGTAACAGTAATACCCATCTAATAAACCTAAGCTTAGCGTCTTTCTTTGCCAGTAGATATTTAAGGGCTGCATGATCAATGTAAACTATGACTTTCGACCCAATAAGGTATGATCGAAATTTGTCGAATGCAAACACCATTGCCAGCAGCTCTTTTTCAGTAGTAGCATAGTTGATTTGAGCATCATTGAGAGTTCGACTGGTATAGTAGATCACATGAAGTATCTTATTTATTCTCTGACTCAATACTGCTCCAACTGCAAAGTCACTTGTATAACACATGAGTTTGAACGATAAATCCTAATTTGGTGCTACAATAATAGGTGTAGTTACCAATTTTGTGTGTTGAATGCTGTCAAACATTTCTCGGTAAACTAAAACTTGACATCTTTCTCAAGCAGATTATATAATGGTTTAATAATCTTTAAGAAGTCATTGATAAACCTTTTTTAGAACCCAGCATGAAACTTCTAATTCCCTTTACTAAAGTAGGTGGAGGTAGTTTTTCAATTACCTGAATTTTTGCCTCGTCAACCTCAATACCTTTATCTAATACTCGATGACCTAATACAATACCCTCCTGAACCATGAAGTGACACTTCTCCCAATTCAACACAAGATTGTTCTCTTCACACCTTTGTAAAACTAAGGCCAGATTTTTGAGACATGTGTCAAATGAAGACCCAAAAATTGAGAAATCATCCATAAATACCTTAATAAATTTTTCAACCATGTCTGAAAAGATTCTCATCATACTACATCTCTGAAATGTAGCAGGTGCATTACATAAACCGAATGGCATTCTCCTGAAAGTAAAGGTTCCAAATGGACATGTAAATGTTCTCTTTTCTTGATCTTCCGAAGTAATTGGGATCTGGTTGTATCCTGAGTATCCATCCAGAAGCAATAATGAGAATATCCTGCTAGTCTTTCTAGCATCTGGTCGATGAATGGTAGATGAAAGTGATCTTTTCTCGTGGAAGTGTTTAACTTTCGATAATCAATACATACCCTCCATCTTGTTACTGTTCTGGTAGGTATGAGTTCGTTGTTCTCATTCTTCACCATTGTGATGCCCCTTTTCTTTGGTATTACTTGCATTGGACTTACCCACTTACTATCAGAAATAGGATATATAATACTTGCATCCAAAAGTTTAAGTACTTCAGCCCGAACCACCTCTTTCATGCTGGGATTCAATCTCTTTTGATGCTCAACTGATGGTTTGAAGTCATCTTCCATAAGAATCTTATGCATGCATAATGATGGACCGATACCCTTTATGTCAACGATGGACCATTCAATTGCAATTTTGTATTTTTTGAGCACCCTAAGTAATTTATTTTCCTCATCCTCTATTATAGAGCTTGCAATGATGACTGGCAATGTAGAAGTTTCCCTTAGATAGGCATACTTCAAATGCGCTGGTAAAGGTTTCAACTGAGGAGTTAGTGGATGTTGAATAGATGGCAATGGAGCAGGGCCCTTACCAAGCTCTTCAAATTGATGCCTCCTTATGAATGTAACAAGTGGCGATGATTCCAAATAATTGATGTATTCGTCAATTTCAAGATTTTCTACTATGTTGGATCCATAATGAATTAGGAATGCTTCCAATGGCTCCGTAAGATGTTCATGTGCAACTGACTTTACCACCAAGTTGTTGACCTATGGTTGACGTCTCGTTTTGATTATTACAAACAAATTATGCTTATTATTAACAAATTGATTTTGAGCAGCCTAGTGATTATTGTACAAGAACTTATTTGATGGCACAAGTTTGAGATCAAGAAAATCAAGACACAAGTCGACAAAACAAATCAAGAAATGCACATCAAGCTACTTAGACTTAGCACTTAAACGTCTTTACGTTTATATGTAAAGGTAACACATTCTTATACTTGGCAATGCAACGTAATATGCTCAAAGTCATAAAATTGCAAAAACTTTCGATACATATATTTTTACAAAAATAAAAACAAAAATATATGTTTTTCAAAAGCAAAATCAAAACACACTTTTAAAATATGCTTAACAACTTGAAAAACATTTTTTAACGTCTCTCCAATTCCTACATTGATACAAAATTAAAATGAGGACGTTCCGGGCCAAACTGGCTGTACCGGTCGTCCGGTAAAGCCAATTTTTGGCCAACGGACACTTTTTCAACGTTCCATTTTTCTTACAAAATTTAACAGATATATGACCGTCCGGTATTTACTGGACGTCCGGTAAAGTGCGTCCGGTAAAACAGAAGTTTTTTACCGTTTAAAGGCTATAAATACCTCACTATTCCTTCACTTGTAAAACAACTCTTGAGCATAAAAGTGAGACATTTATTGATCTTATTTTCATTATTTTCATCATTTTAGAAGATCAATAACATCAAAATTCTTGAGAAACTTTTGAGTAATTAAACTTGTGAAAATCCTTTGTTCAATCAAAAAGTTTTCATACCAACACTTTGAGCTAAACTCATTACCAACTATAGAAGTGCTTGCAGCTTCTCTTCTTGTTATCAATCTTGATTCTATCATTCATCAAGAAGAGAAGTTAGTCACTTGTATATTCATTTGTGAAGTAAGGGTCGTGTTGAGGTCCCGAAAAGCTCAACATTGTAAAAGGATAGGTGCTCCTTGGTTGTAAGTCACCGGAAGCTTTGTAAAAGGTTGGATTGCACCACAAGTCAATCAACATAGTGGAAAAGGCCTTGCTCATGACGAAGAGCTTGGTAACGTGGGACGTAGATCATTACATTGGATCGAACCTCCATAATATATCGTTTGCACTCTCTATCCCTTTTACTTAACATTTTTACCTTGTGCAAACTTATCTACCTGCATATTTGTGTTTGATTTGTTTCACTATAATTTGTGTAACTATTAGATTAAAATCTTGTGTAGTTAACGAAAAAGTTTTAAGAACCAATTCACCCCCCTCCTCCTCTTGGTTAGCCAAATCTTGGGCATTCACAAGTTATCTATAATATCAATCTGGAAACAAGAGTTGGATTCAGATGGGTACTTCATTGATTTGAAGATGTTGAAAGTGACATGCTCATCCTTCAGTCTCAAAATTAATTGCCCTTTGTGTACATCAATCAAAGCTTTTCCCATAGCAAGGAATGGTCTGCCCAAAATGATTGGAATATCCAGATCTTCCTCCATATCTAGTACAATGAAATCCACGGGATAAATGAACTTGTCCACCTTCACCAAAACAACTTCGATAATCCCTATCGGATGCTTTATGGAACGATAGGCTAGCTGTAGTGATATTGTGGTTGCTTTGGGACCTCCAATTCCTAGTTTCTTGTACAAAGACAACGACGTTAAGTTTATACTTGCACCAAGATCGCATAAAGCATGTTCAAAATATTTATCTCCTATGGTACAGGTATAGTGAAACTCCCTGGATCCTTGATCTTAGGAGGTAATTTATTTTGTAGAAGTGCACTACATTCCTCAGTTAACATCACAGTCTCATAATCCTCCAGTTTCCTCTTGTTAGTGAGAACTTCCTTCATGAATTTTACGTAGCTGGGTATTTGTGCTAGAGAATTCGTGAATGGAATATTGATATGCAGCTTTTTAAACACTTCAATGAACTTAAAGAACTGTTTATCGAGTTTGTGTTTATGCAGTCTCTGCGAAAATGGAATGGGGGATACATATTCTCTGACACGAACAGCCGTCTTAGCCTGTGGTGTGTTTGAATTCTCTTTCGAATTTTTCTCAGTTGACTTTTCAAATTCTTCCACTTGCTCATCATCTAAAGTAGGCACTTTATTTGTCTTTGCTACTAGTCTTTTTACTGTGATTTCAGGCAGTTATACCCCACTTCTTGTGGTAATTGCTTGCACTTGTCTCTTTGGAATAGTTTCTGTGTTGCTAGGTAGGGCTCCTTGTGGTCTTTCTAAGATAGTGTGAGCCAACTGACCTATTTGAGTTTCCAACCCCTTTATGACTGCTGAATGATTTTGCAAAGTTGTTTCGGTCTTCGCCATATACTGGTCAGTCTTTTGTATAAATTTGCCCAAAATATCTTCTAGAGACGATTTTTTCTCTTGCTGTTGAAAACTAGGGGGGCTGCTGCTGTTTATTTTGGTTGTTGCTCTAGGAGAAGTTAGGATGATTACGCCAACCTGGGTTGTGAGTATTGCTGAATGCATTATTTTGTTGGCGTTGAAAATTTTGTGCATAGTTAACTTCCTCCATCTCTTGAGATGTTATATGTCACTCTCCACTATTGTGAGCTCCACCACATATACCACAAACCAAATATCTTGTTTGCACTGCTTTAGCTAAACCTTTCGTAGTCAAGTGATCTATCACATTCTTCTCCAAAGCTGACATCTGTGCTGATAATGCCGAAAAAGCATCCACTTCATGTAGACATGTGTGCTTCTTACGTATGGATCTTTCGGAAGGCCATAAAGCATTGTTGTCAGCTATTGTTTCATATAATTCCTCAACTTCATTGGGTGACTTTAATGTGATCAATCCATTTGAGGCTGCATCCACCGATATATGAATTGTTGGGTTTAAACCAGTGTAGAAGTACTAAACTTGAAGATTTTTCTTAATATCGTGGTTAGGATACTTCATGATCAAGTCTTTAAACCTTTCCCATGCTTTGTGGAAACTCTCTAATTCATCCTGCTGAAATGTAGATATCTCGTGTCTTATTTTAGTTACTTTTGATAGTGGAAAGTATTTTGTGACGAATTTTTGTATGAGATCATTCCAGGTCCTAATTCTTCCAGTAGGTAAGGCATCCAACTATTCTCAACTTGATTGTTTCATCAGATACTCCATGGAAATTGTAATTTTGATAGATGTCTAAAAAGCGTGAGATGTGATTGTGTGGATTCTCATGAGGTTTTCCATAAAATGATACTCCGTTCTGAAATAATAAAATGATGTATGTCCTCAGTTGAGAGTTTGGTTGTCTAAATGGAGGATAAACGATGTTTGATTGATTTGGTCCAACAAGTTGTGTGATGAATGTTCGAGTGGCGAATCATCTTCATCAATTCGACGGGTTGTTCAACCTGTGCCGATTGCATTTCTATGTTTTGTTCTGCCATGATATTCTTTCGTTGTTGCCTAATTCTATAGTTAAAAATACGTTCAATTTCTGGATCTAAGGGTACTACACTACTTAATCTCAAACTACGCATGCAAGGATAATAGCAACGAAAATGATAATAAAAAAACACACAAAAATAAAAACAAAGAATAAATAAATAAATCTAAATCAAAACTAGAATTAATGAAAAATTTAAAGCAAATAAAATAGTCCCTGATAGCGGCACCAAAAACTTGTTCGTGAATTTCCGCAAGTGTACGGATTGTGACAAGTAATAAAGTGGATTTTTTAAAGTCCAAGTATCGTCCCACATAGACTATTATCTACTATAAACTTTTAAATTAATCTAGTTTCAATTAAATTAAAATGGCAACTAATAATTAAATCAAATTATGTTTTCTAAACGAAATTCTAGGAAATGAAATAACGAACTCAAATTAAAATGTAGATAAGATTATGTGATGAGGTAGTTAGGATTTTCAATTTCACTTAAGTTATTTATCATACATTTAATTCCAATTGGTTCACCCATTTTTCATACATGTCAACGATCGAATTAACGTGATGTAGTTAGTGTTCTCTCTCAAACAATATTAATCCTATTCATATGCTCAAACTTACTATATCTCTATGTAAATTCATACACATACGAACGCATTAATCTATAGAAATTCAATAAAGATTGCATAGATTATAATTATCTCTCGATCTCTTATAATGTCTATGTCAATTATTGCACGAGCTAGAATTATACATCACATCTCGGTCTCAATATTATTCCTTAAATCAATTAATTTGTGTAGACAATTAAAGTATTAAACACACAATAATTAATTAACACGTATTAAAAAGGCATGAAAATTTTGAAATTAAACATATAATAAAAACCTAAACTATATCATCAATCCTAACATAAAAATATTCAGTCACTCATAATATTGAGTTTAAATATGAAAAAATTGGAAACAAATAATCAAAAATTGACGAAACGTGATTAATTCTTGATTTCTGCATGTATATATTTTTCTACCACAGCTTCCTTTTTTGGATTTCCAATGCATGAATGCGTGTATAAGTCAAACGTGGTCGCCTCCAATTCTTCCCAGAATCTGCCTTGTTTTCTTCCTTTTTTATTATTTACCATAAACTATTCTCTTTTAATTCATCCAATAAAAGTCCAATTGAGGTCAAATAAAATTCCAATACCAAATTAAATCCGTTCTTCTTTCCAAGCCCAAAAACTTTTATACAATGCCATTTAATCCTTTAAAATAATTTTATTTGTGCAGCCCATGCCAATGTAGTCCTTGTACTTTGGAATTTGTCATTTTTTTTCACTAGTTTGCACTATTTTCTTCAATTTTTCAATAAACATAAAATTTTATCTATAAATTACAATTTAACATAAATTAGGCAGAATTTAATTCAAAAGATAATAAAATATCATAATTTAGCACCAAGAATAAATATAAAAACTACATTTATCAGGACACGTAAGCTTCATGTAAATCTTGTAAGATCATTCGACCTTCTAAAAGGTAAGAATCCATGATTACTAATAAGACATTACTAATCGAGGATAATGAACCTACTAATTATGTATAAGCAAAGTCAAATGTTGACTCGCTGAGATGACAGAAGGCTATGAAATCCTATATGAACTTAATGTATGTAACCAATGTTTGGACCTTGGCCAACCCACCTAAAAGATTAGATTTCATAGGTTGTAAATGAGTTTACAAGAAAAGTCCAATATGGATTGAAAAAACCCTTTTGGAGCTGAAATCTTCGATTTGATGTATAAGTCAAATTGTTTGATTTTATAAAAAATGAAGACGAATTGTGTGTTTACATGAAGATAGTGGGAGCATTGCCGCATTCCTAATATTTTATGTATGAGACACATTATGGGAAGCGATGTCTCTATATTTCAATTGTTGAAATTATGGTTATCAAATAATTTCTCCGTGATAGATATGGGAAAACCAAGTTGATCTATAAAGATAAATTTAAAAGATTGCTTAACTCATCCCAATCTATATAGATAAAATCTCGAGAAAATTTTATATAGAGAAAATGAACTGAGAGTTCATGGATACACTAATGCTAACTTCTAGTTAGACTAGAATGATATCATATCTCAATTAGAATATTGGTTTACTCTTAAACGGTGTGTTGGAAAGGTTCCAAATCGAAAATAACCATTGATTCAATAATAGAAGTCTTATATATCATTAATTTAGAAAGCAACAAAAGTTGTGGTCCAGATCAAGAAGTTCATTATTGAACTTGGAGTAGTTCCAACATTGTTGATCACACGCTTCTGCAATGTGATAACAATGGAGTCATCGTGCAAGCAAAGGAACTAAGGTCTCATCAATGATCCAAACATGTGTTAAAGTGGTATTATTTCATTGAAAAGATAATACAATGAAATGACGCAAAGAAAGAATGAATTTCCACAAGTTATTAAATTGCAGATCCACTGATAAAGAGTTATCGCAACATAAATATGATCGTCATATAGACTCTTATGGTATAAGATACATAAGTGATTGGATCTAGGGCAAATGGGAGTTTGTAAGTGTTATGTCCTAAATCCAATCAAATTTGGATATAAACACTTTTAATATATATAATCGATGCATATTTATGATCTATTATTTAATTGAATTAATATTCTATAAATTAAATAATAGAATCCGCACATTCAAGTCATGGTGATTTGTTAATCATAAGGAATTGTGATTGTGAGATACAAATTACATACGACTGAATCTTAAATCATCCGTAGTTATATGTAATAACGAGATGTGGATATCATTATTACGGATAGATCATCACGTGTGGCGTTTCTTACTTGTGAAGTAAGTAGCTTATCTTAGAAATTGAAGTGTGGTGACACTTAAATAAACACGTGGATGTTTTGTTATAAAATAAAACATTGGAGACCCGTTGGGAGATTCTACATGGATAACTATCTGAGTATCAGTAGTTAATCTCTAACGTTCGGTAGTGGAATTGGTCTTTTGACTTGAGGTCTCATAGTGTCTTGTATTAGGACATTCATACTTTGGTGATGTTGGATGTTGCTCTACTAAGGGTCGCTAATACGGCATCGTTTGGGTATGTCAAGAATTATATAAAGGTTGTGAATCATCAATATAGGATTTGTCACTATTAGATAATAAGAGATTATGATCTATATTTTATCCAGTTAAGTTGATAATGAAATCCTTAACCAAGGTGAACTCACAAGTCGAAAAGGAGCTTTCGACTTACATTGACTTAACAGTGGGATGAAAGATTTGATCGATAATTGAGATTGACACATTTATATCTCATGACTGATCGAATCATATTGACAAAAGGATTATAGTTTCACGTGAAACGAACAAGTTTGGTTATATCATACCACGTGACATTTCTCGTCACATGTATTGTCTTGACACATTGCTAGATGTCAATCTGGGATGACGGATATGAATTGATGATAAATTAAAAGTGATATCTTAATTTATCAATTTGATTAGATCAAGATAATAATTCACATCGTTAGGTATCGTGACCGAGAACCTAATGGGTCACACTAAAAAAAGAACAAGAAGAATGAGATTTACCAATTAATTAATTGACGAGTGTTGAATAATTAATTAATTGTGTTACTTATTAATATGCTCGAATTAATTAATTGGATTAATTAATTTATGGACCAAATTTAATTAATTTGATTAATTAAATATTAGATCTGATTAAGTTTAAATACTAGTTTATATTTTTCAGGTCTAATACCCGTTTAGACTTATATTAATATATTGCTAGGATTTGAAAACTGTATGAAAAAATAATTCATTGTTCTTGCTAGCACAAGAAAAGTCTGGTCGTCATTCTTGTTCTCTGTGTGAATCATCATTGGAGGCTGAACAATTGAATAGCTTAGATTGCAAATCATGATCATTCGAGTTCAAGAAAAACAAAAGGAGTTTGCAGATATCAAATGTATAATTCCTATCACGGTTTCTATCTAAATACAAAGCAAATCCTTAAGGGGAATTGAAATTTGTTTTTATTTTCGCTGTACAAGTAAATTCCCAACAAGCATTAGCTCCCTCGACAACATTTATGTTAGAAAAGCACATGTAAACTTAATCCTATGATTCAAAAGGACCTGGCTGAAACACAAAATGGTGTGGTGATATTCTATTTCTGTTGTCAAACGATGACTACTATGAAAATAGCTGGGGATGTTGTTGCCTCATCGACTGTCGTTAGAGGCTAAAGCAGGCTGATGCTACTGCTCCTTCTATCTGTTATGCAAATAATGAAAATTATTTATCACTTCGATGCCACTTGTTATGATTTCAATGTGTATAATAGTGAAAATATGAAAATTAAATTAAACAAGAACACAAGATTTACGTGTTACATTATATTACGAGAAGAATATGAGAATTTTATTAATATCAATAATGGAGGATTACAAATTATTGCATCGAATTAACAAACAAACGAAATTTAAACAAAGTTAAGCCATAATTCCTCAAAATCAATAAAAATATATTCTTGAATAACGATCTTATAAATACACTTATCAACGAATGGTAGAGGTTAACAAGACGAAAATTTTCACTAAAGGAAAAAAATGCATAAAAAGGGACTATCGACTATAATCATTCGATAGAACAAAATACGCACTACAATGATATTGAAATTACTTTTAAGAATGATTGAATATAAATTACTTTTAAGGATGAATGCTAGATTGTATGTACAAGAATCATTACGATGACGTAGATTTTCATTGTTATCAAGGTTGACTAGGAACAAAAGGTATTGTCTCAGTGGCGGAGCCAACACTCGGCGATGGGGCGCGGTCGCCCGTGCTGACTTGCCGGAATTTATTGTCGCCATCGGGAGCCCATCCAACTTGGGAGGAGGAAGCTTGAATCTATTCGCAGAGGTGGAGGTTCAATCGTGGAAGAAGAACATGGGAACAATATATAACTACTATACTATAATTATCACATTTCAAAACTAACAAACTTGTCAAATTATTTCAAAATTAAGTTGTTAATTACAATTAATAATATATATAATACACAATTACTTGAAATTGATTATCCCCACCCAACCCCCACCAAACCAAATTAGTAATATTTCAATTAATAATATCCACTATCCCAACCGCCATCCTCCACGAACCCCACCCCACCCACCCCACCCTCCCCTCATGATTTTTTTTCTTCAGAAATTGAAAACCTCTTTTCTGGAGATTACACCCCATCCAACACCGACATGATTTTTTTTTTAAATTTTTTTTCCAGTAATTGAAAGCCACTTTTCCGAAAATTACACCATCCTATAGAAACTTTCCAAAATTTTTAAAATATTTTTTTGGAGAATGCACTCGATCCATGGACTAACTATGTTTTCTCCCACCCCACCCCCACCTGATTTTTTTTTTTTACAAAAATTGAAAACCCTTTTCCAGAGATTACACCCCACTCCACATGATTTTTTTTTTTTAATTTTTTTTCCAGAAATTGAAAACCTCTTTCCCGAAAATTACACCATCCTATAGAAAATTTCCGAAATTTTTAAAATATTTTTTTGGAGAATGCACTCCATCCATGGACTAACTGTGTTTGCTCTAACTAGATTTATTGTTTGTGAGCATGCATGGGTATATATGACTAACGATGACCAAATTTGTCGTTAATGACCGTCTTATTTGTGACTGTATGTAACCAAATCAATAACATGTGTTATCTGTTACTAACTGTGACCAAATTTATTTTCAGAGCAACTGTCTATCATCAGGTCAATCTTAACTGTAACGATATGTAACCAAGTCACAACTGGTCATAATTGACACATATTTTGTCAAAATTAGTCACAATAAACACATGATTACATAGGCTCGCCACAAATAAATATGCGTACACCACAGACTAACACCACAATCTACCACCACTCACCACCACCATCACCTCTAATACATCACCACTACCACCTTCAACTCAAATTCACGACCATAATACTGTCTTTATTGACCTATATTACTTGTGACTAACTGTGACTAAATTTTTAAAGATTACACTCCACCCCTAGAAAATTTACGAGTCATTGTATGTAATCAAGTCACTGGCCTGTGTCATTTGTGACTAATTATGACCAAATTTGTTTTCAAGTGTGATTAACTGTAATCGAGTCAATTTTAACTATATTGTAGGTAACCAAATCGTAATCGGTTACGATTAACATATAATTGGTCACAACCAACTACATTAAACACATATTTGGTCACATATGATCACCGAACACAAATCTGCACACACCGCAAACCAAAAATCACAATCCACCACCAGTCACCACCACCATCACCTCCAATGCACCACCACTACCACCTTCAACACAAATTCACGACCATAAATACTAACTTGACTCACGTGTGTTATCTATGATTAACTACGATCAGATTTATCTTCAATGTAACCGTCTATGGTCAGGCCAATCTAATTTGTGCAGTCACATTAACATAAATTTAGTTACAGACAATCACAATGAAGATAGACTTGATCACATCCAATTTTTATCGTACCACCACCACTCCCAACAACGTTAAGAACCAAGCACGTACAACCTCGCCACGACCACATGAACCACCTGCAATAGAACCATCACCGCCAACACCACCACTAACAGAACCACCAACAAACCACATATCAAAAACCACCCACAAATCAAAAAATCATTGCCACCAACAGAATTGTAAAAAAGTTTGTTTCCAATCTTAATGTTAGAATACGTGGCTTCCTTGGATCAAATGTTCAAAATTAAGTTTGAATTAGGAAGATTTTGTGGAATTTGAGCTTTTGGCATTAACTTGATGAATTTAGATAGAAAGGAATGCTGGAATTCTCGATGAGACAAATGACCACAACCCCTATTGCCACAATAATCTCAATATCGCCATCAACAATGTTCACGTGAAACCCGCAAGCGTACGAGATCGTTGTACAAGTAATAATATTTGTGAGCTAAGAGTACGTTCCCACGAGGAATAATGTCTAATTTGTAATTCAATAGCTACTATTAAATTCGAAGTATGGTGATATCAAAAGAGATGGTTTATATGTTATCTATATTAATCATAAACTAACATATCAAATGAAGTTTTTATGTAATATGTAAATGTCTGTGTTTGTATTGGAATTGTGAATCCCCTATTGCCATTTAATTCAATTCTTAATTCGTAATCTAGTAAATTCGTGCATTCAAGATAATCGATAATCGCTTTTGTTCAATATTCCTTTTCAAGATATATTAAACATATGTTTAACACGATCCGATCATATTCCCAGTCCAAATTCATATGAAAAATATGCATTGATTCATAGGATTTATCACACATAATTGCACATGTCATGAATATTATTCCTAATACATACTGTCCATGTGTTGATTTTGCCACGTTCTAAACTTATTATGAGTATTTCTACACTACAAAAAGCAACTTATTATCTAATTGATGATCAAACAATCAAATATTTCAATGGAAATGCAAAACTAATCAAGAAAAATCAAGAAATACTAAACTAATTATCTTGAATTAAAATAAATAAACAATAGGGTTCATCATTCATTCAATACATTCTTATAATTAAATTACACATGAATAATTGGAAAAACATCACCCGAAAATAAGAAAGATGGAAGAAGTAAGGAAAATTCACGTTCTTGACTCAAATCTTCAAATCGGGATATGAATTTTCAAAATCTTTGTATGATTCACCTTGAATTGGTGTATAGACTTGTTCTTCACCTCCAAAATATGTAGAATATAATGAGATTTAGGTTCGACGGAGGTCTCCTGGTTGAGTTTAGTATTTAAAGGATGCAAAAAAGATTGAATTGAATTGTAACCAAAACAAAAATAAGGAAAATCGGATTTTTTTCCTTTTAGCCTTAAGGCGTGCCCCTAGTACAACCTAGGGCATGTGCCTCTCCTACAAGCAAGAGCATGCGCCTCGCCTAATTTTTGGCAGTTTAACAACTCTCAGTATTTTTAGCATAACTTTTTCTCTCGATATCCGATTGATGTAATTTAAAGTGTATTAGAAATATAACTCCAAGGGCTATAGTTGTTATAGAAACATACTTTTCCAATTCGAAAGCTTGCTATGCCAAAATTGGGTCTCAATGTGAGTTTGAAAATTCGGAACATAACTTTTCGGTTGGAAGTTGATATGTGATAGTACTTGGATTATATTTTATCCATTTGGCTTCTTTACTCACCCAATTGATGCCTAACACTCTCAAATTTTCATCGTGAGGTTCGACGTAACTTTTGGGTATTTGCATTTCAGTCCTCAAACTTTGTATTTGACACAATTAATCCATTTTCCGCTATCTTTGCATTATTTTCTCCAATTTTTCATCAAACATTGAGTTTTACCTACAAAATGAAATACAACACAAATTAGATAGTATTTTATCCAAAGAACAGTAAAATATCATCGTTTAGAACCTAAAATAAATGTAGAAACTACATTTATCAAACACCACCACTACTTGCACCACCGCTTGTACCACAATTTGCAAAACCACCCCTAAAAATCTATAGATCGAAAATGAAACATCACCCAAGAAATTAGGCACAATTGTACCGTTGTAGTAGAACCCATGCATAGCCACACCACTGCCCATGGACTTACTGTTGTTGCGAACACCATAGACTGGTCGCTTGAATTTTTGCAAGAACCATCCTAGTTAAGACGGCGGCGAAGCCATGCTCCACTTCCTTGTTGTGTCCTGCGGGTAGCAACATTGAAAGAGATTGTACAGAGTGAAGGTGAGGAAAGGGCGGGGTACATGGTAAAGAGAGAGAAGATACAGAGAAGGAAGAGGCTGAGAAATTTTGGAATTTGAAAATGAATCAGGTTTGGGATGAATCGGGTTAGGTGGGTGGAGTTGGTGGGGTGGGACATGAATATGTAGATTAAGTTTAATTAAATTTTTATTAATTATAATTAATAATCCTATTTACCACCTGAAATACGAATTTTAAACTTAAAACCCCCCCTATTTTTGAAAACTAATCTTAATGGTATGGTTCTAGTTAATTTTCCCAGAGAACACAAGTGCTCGAAATTGGGCCTTTTTGGGCCTCTTGTTTTTCTAAAAATTAGGCCCAAAATCAAATCCAATTTACTGGTTTTGTGGACGGGGTTTCAATTGAAAATCAATTCCAAATCCCAAAGGGATACTTACAAAAATACCCTTAAAATTAGGGATGTTTTGAAAAATCATATGAAAGATTTTTAGGAAGTAAAAAATACTGTGTAAAATGAAAAAGTTATGTCACATTTTTAAAAAAAAAAGTGACATAAACTCAAAAAAGGTGACAAAACAAAAAAAAAAGTGACACAAACTCAAAAAAAAGTGACAAACACTAAAAAAGTGATAGAAATCAAGAAGACGACTGAAAAAAAGTGATAAACACTAAAAAAAGTGACAAATTTTAATAAAAGTGACGAATTCAAAAAAGTGGCATAAATTAAAAATTATACAGATTAAAAAAGTGACTTAAAAAGTGACAAATCAAAAAAAGTGACAAACTCAAAAAAGTGACGATTTTTTTTTTTTAAAAAAGTGACAAACGCTCAAAAGTGACGAAATTCAAAAACAATGTTATTGCCTAAAATGTGATATACAACTTTTATTAAAAATGATGTTTTTTATGCAAAAAAGTGATATAAATTTTAAGAAAATGACAGGAAAAAAGTGACATGCATTAAAGAAAAAAAGTGAGAAAAATCCAAAAAAAAAAAAAGTGACAAACATTTACAAAGATTAAAAAAGTGGCAAACATTAAAAAAAGGTGACAAAAATTCACACAAAGTGACAAACACTAATAAAAGTGACAAAATTCAAAAAAAGTGACAAAACATCAATTAAAACATTAGAATCAAATCTTTCATTACCAATCATACAACTTAATAAGGGATAAGTGCTTTATTATGCATTGTTGATTTAATGAAAAATCAGATTATCCAACAGTAAAATCACAAGTAATTATTCGAAGTGATAAATATTGTCCATTTGAAGCACTTTTTCCTGCTGTCAAAATCTTGGAGTGATGTTTGATGGCCTAGTTGTCAACAACTTCAATAAGGGTTGGCTCGTAATCACTAGGTGCCTCGAATCCATGTAGGTTCATCACGGTGGCAGCGCTGTTGGTAAGCCCACCACCAGGAACATCTTCGCAGAATCTGACACCAGTTGCCAATCCAGGACCACCAATTGCAATAGGAACAGGTTGAAAGTAACAACAACAACCTCTCTCAGCTTTTTGATTGCTTCAATGACACTCTTAAACTTGTGGTGCTTCTCCAAGCACTTGGGCATCCCAACCTCGTTTCACAACATCCCAATCATTCTCATAACGATCCATTGTGACATGCATGCGACCTCCACCAGATGCAATCTGGGCATCAATACCTTTCTCGCGCAAGTTTGCAAGATCATTTTCAAGAGTCTCCACAAAGCCTACACTTGAAAATTTTGTGTAAGCGCAATTTGACGGGTCAATTTTTACTCTAATAAAACCAATCACAAGGACGAAAAGCTCCAACATTATTGCATGATGTTACACATTTGACCTATATTACTAAACAATGATCATCTGACAAATTTTAATCTTTCTACAAATTGGTAGATGATTCTCAAAACTGGTTATATTTGAACAGAACAATAAAGTTTTTGCCCTAAACAAGCTCAGAAGCACTATAGATACTGTGAAAACAAATCACGAAGATGAAAAGTTCAACATTATTGAGAAGGGCAGAGGTAACTTCACAAAATATAAATCAAATTTAGTGAAGCGAAAGACATTAAAAACTTTTTTTAAAAAGTTGCATTGCATTGCTTATCAACAATTCCGTCCCACATAAAATCTCAGAACAATTTAAAGTTATATCTGAACTTACTCTTCTTCATATCATAGATAAAACTTAAAGATTGTGAATCCTTGTGATTGAGTATAGTAAAATGTACTGTTCACGGCTAAATTAACTCTCATCTAAAGAATATGACTTTTAGAATTGCTAATTCTCTATTTAAGCAGGATTCAACAACACAAAATTATTAAATTATATCTTTTGAAAGGATTCATGGCAGCAGAACAATGACATGTAATGATGTTCCCATGGTTAGCATTTGGACACATGCTACCATTCCTTGAACTCTCCAAAAAATTAGCAGCAAAAAACATCTTAGTATCCTTTGTTTCCACCCCAAAAAACCTACAGAGGTTGCCTCCAATTCCGTCCAGTTTAGTTGGCCGAATAAAGCTGCTCGAGATCATACAAAAATCATGGCATAATTCACACAAAAATGCATTTGGAGCAATTAATCAAACACTTGATATGCACAATAATTGAAAGGAGTAAAATCTTCTCATGATTCTATGCTAAATCCAAATATTCCACAACCAATCACAAAACCAACATCAACTACGCTCATACTCCCAACAAAAATCAAAAAACTCCAATCATGAGCAAAAATTTAAGACAAAGAAGAAAAATTTTGAAACCCATAAAGTTGAGCCAATTTACCTTTGATTTCTTGAAATTTTTATGGATGGAAGTGTGAATTCGTGGATGAATGATGTTGTAATATAATAAATCTTCAAAGCTCACCGAAATTTGGAGAAAAACGGGATGATGTTGATGAAAATTTTGAACAAATTGTGAGGGAAGCTAGCTCTCTGTGTCTCTGTGTGTAGGTAATTGAATGTGGTTGGTTTTGGGAAGTATAAATTACGGTGATTTAGAGGTTTAAATTTATGTTTAGTGTATTAATCTAATTAGTTTCTTTTTTACAGTAGGGAACCTAATTTTCCCAATCCCAAATACCAATTCCGGCAAGTCGGCAAAGCAATTTCAATTTTCAAATCCTAAACCCTTCCCCCATCCTGATGGCTGCCCTGCGAACTCAGCCCCTATACCTACGGCCTACCCTATGAGTTTGTGACTGTTGCTGCTACTGCCGATCCAGTCTCCGGTGAGTCCGTCTCTCTCTCTCTCTCTCTCTCTGTTTTTTATTTTGTTCTTTTAATTCATTTTTACTTATGAGTTATGATTTATGTTTTACGAGGTATGACTGTGATTTGTGATAAATAGTTTATGTATTATCATTTATGAGTTTTGATTTGTGATTTGGGAAACTGAAAAAAATAAATGGAGAAGATATGTGGCTCTATTTTTCAATGTGTTCTCTATTTTTGAATCGATTTTAATTCAAAAATAAATTGGGGGCATTTTGCAGTTTATTGAACGATTTTTATTTTTTAGTGTATTAACATATAGATTAGAGAGTTTTTAAATTAATTAAGTAAATATTAATAAACGAACTCGTTGTTATGGCCGTCAATGGTTAACGGTCAACATCCGCCCTATCTTACCTCTAATCCTAGATTCGCCACTAGGTATTGACGTATAATTATTACGCAAATGGAAAAAATTATCCAAATATCTGAAGGTATGCTCCGAGCTTGCACTTTGCAATTTTTGCATCAACAACGAATTTTCATAGAACGATAAGTGAGGAGTTTTGATCAGAATCCTGTCGTTCTAAATAATACATGGAAAAAAGTGCTAACAAAGCCTAAAAGTGGAGGGGGCCTCATTTTTTGCCCCCCTTTTTTTGTTAGGCTCAGCCCAACACCGTAGGGCCAATATATATATTAAATAACCTAACCTCACCTCATCAACACCGTTTCACTCCCGAGTCCCGTATGAGCCGTCTCCATTCCTTTCAACAATTCAACTCTCCTCCAATTGTTCTTCATGTTGCGCCGACACCGGTATTTCCAAATTCCAGTCTCCACTCTTCTTCTCTTGCTTTCCAAATTCACAACACCGAAAGTGTTAGGGTTTTGGCTTTTATCTGTGGCAACTGGAATTACTGCAAGACATGAAGTTTGGATTAGTGGTGAGTTATTTCAAATTTACAATTTCTAGTCCTTTATTTGTTCAATCAAAAGAAACAACTTTAGTTGGATGATTTGCATATGCATATGTGGATCCCCTCTTGGTATGGAGATAATGAATATTACTTTTCACAGTTGTTTTGCATTTTAAGTCTAAGTAGAACTAGTTCCATGTAACTCAAATAGTAGTTAAAAATGTTAGTGAAGTTGTTTTCCGTGTCTACCTTGCCGGGTGCGGTGGTCCTGCTACTTCGATCGGTGGTTGCTACCTGCAAAAAGAGGTCGGGACTTTCTCCTCCGTTGTACCTCCGACGTAAGAATTAGTTAACAGTTTAGAGAATGCGGGAAGATAGTATAGTGTAAGTTCGAAAGTTCAGGGTTTCAAGAAGCCAAACATTTCTCACCTTGGAGGTATTTATAGACACATGTGGCTACGCGTGCGTTTGGCGGTTGCTGGTGCCACGTGTCCCACGTAAGTCTCCCCACTACCCCCACGTTCTTGTAGAATGACCCCCACTTCTCAAGTGGTGGGTGGTACCCATGTTTACCATTTGGCGGTTCCTGTCTAGCACATTGTCGTTTATGTGGTTGAGTGTAGCGTTGGACCCATAGTGGTAGACGACATGTGTGGGCGTAGAGGGTTTCATGGGGGTCGACGGTCTCATGGTGGTACGCTTTATGTCGTAGGCGGGTTGGGAGTAAGTAGAGGGCTTCATGCAGGTCGGCTGCCTCGCCGAAGTGGTGGTTTCATGACGACAGAGGGGTAGCATAGTTTCGAGAGTGCTGACATTATTTGTACACGTGGTCAATTGTCAGTGCCATATTATATCAGTAGTAAACAAGATAATTTTCTATTTTCCACAGAGACATACCTAGATCTAAGCATCTAGCAACAAAATGAGGTAAAAGGATTCACGTAAAGAAAAAGAGTTTTATTTGTTGATGTTGTAAAAAACATACTTGTGTTGCTTGAAAATGCATTTTGAATACAAGTTTGATCTTCTTGCTTCTCCATTTTGCAGACTTGAACATCTTGTGTAAAACTTGTGCATAAAAAAGTTATAGTTCCTCAGGTCTTCTAAGTCAATGGTCTATTTAGGTGCTTTTTGCTGTGAGAATTGTAAGAAATAGCTGCCCGTGTGTTGCCTTGTTGTAAGTTATAAGGTATCAGATGCTGAGCATGATCTGGTAGTTGGAGTAAATGGTAGAACTAAATTAGTTGAAATTCCAAAATTTTTGTTATTTTTAATAGAAAGGGATCAAGTTGAGGTTTGAGTAAATCTTTCTACTGGATAATTTCTTGGATGTGACACGATGTAAAAATCTGGAGATGTTTTATTATTATAAGCATTTATAAATAATTGTATTTGTCTTGATTCACTCCAGGTCAATATTGTGAATCTGATTGTTGAGAATGATTGTAAATCTGGCTATAATATAATAGCTTCTTTAATATAATTTTATTGTTGTAAATCTGATTGTAGTGAATGATTGTTGAAGGGCGTGAATCTGATTGCATAGGCGTACGATTTTGATTTTAGGCTAGTGAGATGCGACGGTGGAATTCTGAATGGTATGAATTGCGATTCCATAATTTTCGTCGATTTTCTATTTCTCAAGTAAGCAATGGATTGCCTTAACTTGATATTGAACATATTGAAAATGCTTGAAGCCTTGTCGGCTTATATAATTTTGGCTTGGTCGGCTTATATGAATGTTCTTTATTTCATAAATTTTTTATTATTTATATTTGTTTGTTGTCTTACTGTTCAATGTTAAGTTAACAGTGCGTTGCATAGAATTTTGCATTCACGTTGTTTTGGGGGGGGGGGCAATTTTGGGAGTTCGCCTTGGGCCTCGAAAATCAAAGGACCGGCCCTGTCGAGACCAATAGAGAAGTATGCAGATAAGTGATGGAAACTATTGGAATATAATGTATCTAAGTGAATATACAAACTGAACATTTTTATTATCAACTTCTATGATCAAACGCGTTGCATTCAGTAGAGGATATTATAAGTGTCATAGTTAATAGATTAATCAGGTTAGCTCACTTTTTACTGAAAAAGATAACTTTCTCTTAGGATCACTTAGCTTAGATTTATGTTGGGAAAATTGTGAGATTTCATTGTAATCTATTTCATCGCGTAGAATAGATATAAGAAGATTTATATTAAACTTTTGGAAAGGTTACAAGGCCAATAAATGTTAACCTAAATTTTAGTACAATTTTAGCATCTATAGTTCAAGGGTCAGTTAAAGTTAACTATTTAAATACGTGAAGATATGCTTCAAGCACATGGTTTATTTATGAGGAAATTGAGAGAAGTGTCTACTGCCAGTAAAGTTTTCATATCACAATAGTTATGAGGCAACTATTGGAAATACTCATACGACGTGCTGGTCAACGATCTATTGGATGAAGTTGGTCGATGTAAATATTTTAGACAAAAGATAATTTAATAGACGGTTTAGGCTATTGAGAAATTTCTTGAGATGATTAAGACGACCCAAGATTGATATAATGGTTGTATTGAATTGATCAATGGATAGAATATAAAGAAATAAAGTCTCTCCAAAGATGGCACTTTAGAGAAAAATGCTATATTTCTGCGGGCAAGAAAATTCTCATCGTGATTGATAAGCTTTGATGAAACTTTAAGAACAGTGAGAAACATTGCTTATCATCAAGTTATACCACTAATGAATTTTCACATCTCCACTTAAGAAAGTATCTTTTGCGTTCAAGTGGTGGAGAACATTAGTAGTTATCATGTATTGGACGATATATATACATTTTATGAAATTAACGTGTTTCTCAAGTTAAGATTTAGTATAGCTTATATGATAACGACGTAAGGAAATCAAGAAGGTATTCACTCACTTTGCATTGGGAGCATGGTACTAATGAATAGTCCATTAAAGAATGCAACATACCAGAATTTTCTATGATTTTCATAATTTTTTCAAAGAATTTTAGGATTTTTGGGGAATATTAGGGTTGTTATCTAGTTGTCACGTGATCAGTTGTTGGAAATGAGTCTTGATTGAATGTCATCGCATTTGAGTTATACCTTAATTAAAATTACTTATAAATAAAATATTACTTACTATACAGAAATAATGTAAATAAAGAACTGTTTTATGCTCAAAACTTGTTTGCTTAAGAGCTAAGTAAATAAAATCGTAAGAGAAATTATTATTTCCAAAGTGAAATCGAGCCTATTGGCTGGGAAATAATAGCCTTTCGTAGGCTTTAACTTTTTTTTGTTTCATGAATTTGCGGAAAGACTTTTGTCTAGTCTTCCTAGAATAAGACAATATGGATAAAGCCAAACGAATTTTAAACCTCTTATTCGTTTCATTTGTTTGAAAATATGTTATTGAAACTGTTTTTATAGCAAAACTCTGTACAACATTGTCCAATTTTTTTTTTTTTTTTCTTGTTTTAATATAAGTTCATGTTCGACAACTATTTTTACAAAACTCTTTTTCATACCTTTTAATCATATATATCTTGAAAAATCCACTATTTTAAAATTTATTTTTCGAAAAAAAAAAAACTGGTTTGCCTATGTTTCAAAGTCTCGATCAATTAACGAAAGTTCATTGTTGTTTCAATCTAGAATACACTATTAGTTGGTGTTAGTAAGATTGATTAAGCACATGTTTGGTAATTATTATTTCAAAATTCCTTAATTTTCAAACCTATTTTGAATAACACATTTATATAATAAAATATTTTACACATAAATTTAAAATATTTTCTACTTTTAACCACACATTTTTCAAAAAATTATTATTTAAAATTTTATTTTCTCAAAATAATGGCCATTCAATAGACATAACTATTCCACTTAAAGTGTGTTTGGATGAACTTTCATAGTCTAAAAGTACTTTTTGAAAAGTCAAATGTGCTTATTCAGCCAAAATCTATAACTATTACAAGCGCGGAAAGAACCTGAAGAGTCTAATCAAAGTCGTAAATCTTGATTTTACTAGAACAAAACTTGCAGGATTAACGAAAAGAGTCAATTGGCAAAAAAATTTGAATTGCCATATTACATTTTAAATTATACGTACAAGACAGCCCCTGTCAATGATGTCCTTGTATAAAATTACATGAAACTTCTATAAACAATTCTACTACAACTAGAAGCAAAGACATGAGACGGTACTTCTATTTTTATTTTTAAATTTCATCATCTTCCAAATGAGTCTTGATTGAATGTCATAGTATTTGAGTTAGATCTTAATTAAAATTACTTATAAATAAAATATTACTTACTATATAGAAATAATGTAAATAAAGAACTGTTTTATGCTCAAAACTTGTTTGCTTAAGAGCTAAGTAAATAAAATCGTACGATGTGATTGAGAGAAAATATTATTTCCAAAGTGAATTCGAGCCTATTGGGTGGGAAAGATTAGCCTTTTGTAGGCTTTAACTTTTTTTGTTTCATGAATTTGCGCGAAGACTTTGACACTTTGTCAAGTCTTCCTAGAATAAGACAATATGGATAAAGTTTGAATTCGATGATTTTTATGTACAATTTGGATCCCATGATTTTTATGTACAGCCTGGATCCATTAGAAGCTCAAGTATATACGGTCTGGATCCTATGAATTTTGATGTACAGTATAGATCCCACTAAAAATATTTTACACTTGTAATTAGCATTTTCTAAAACGAATAATTATGGAAGTGGCTAAAAAGTCAAAATGGGACTCCCTCTAGAAAACACTTTATTATCAACTTGCCGCAATCAACGGCCGAAAGACAAACGCAGAAAACTGAAAAGCTTTAAATTAAGATATATCTATTTTCCATAGAAAAAGTGTGAAACTGGAAATGTTAACACGTCACACACAGTCAAATAGACAAGTCTCCGTGATTACCGGCTGGGACCATTTTTTTAATTTTAATTTTTTAACAGCTAAAGCAATGCTTTCCACCAGGAGTTGAGTGTTGCTTTTTGCATCTCTTCAACCTGCCCAGCCGGTGGTTAACATGAATGGACTCGTGTATGTTCTAAACCCTAGCAATTTGAGCAGCATCCGATATCCTAATGCTAAATTGAGATGTCGTAGGTTTATACGAATCAGGAGCGTATACATGTCTAATCGACAACTAATGTACGAAAACGAGAATAAAATAAATATTTGACTAGATATTGAACAATTTATGTCCATATAGCATCAAGAGAGACAATTTGGGGATCTGAACATAATAAAAAGTCAATAGAAATCCAATGAGACATGAGAACGTTATTCGTTGCACGTTTAATTAGGGAAATTGAATGAGCATGTCTCCATGACAATACTGTCGGTTACTGTCATCCAACTTTTCTCTCAAAAACAAAGGAAATTAGGAAAATTCCAATATCCAAAAACCATATCTAATTTTTTTCTATGCTGGGAACATCGCGCCGGCAAACATGCTTTAAGCTTAGCCAAACATGCTCAAGCAAGTTGAGCAACATTTTTTTTCAAAGCATTCTTTAAGCTTTGGCAAACACGATGGATCTGGCCGATCCGATCTCTCCACATAGACGAAGACTGCACGATCCAGCTGTTCAAATTAGACGAAGTTTGCACGGTCCAGGCGATCCAGTCGTTCAAATTAGACGAAGTTTGCACGATCCATTCATTACATCTAGACGAAGATTGCACGATCCAGTCAATCCACCTAGACGAAGAAGGGGGAGGAGGTGGCAACAGCGGTGGAGGAGGGAGTGGATGTGGAGATGGTGGAGTTGGCGGTGGAGGTGGTGGTGGCGTTAGCGATGGCGGTGGAGGTGGCGTTGGCGATGGCGATGGTAGAGGAGGTGGAGGTGGAGGTGGAGGTGGCGGTGGAGGTGGCGGAGGGAGAGGAGGTGGAGGTGGAGGTGGAGGTGGCGGAGGGAGAGGAGGTGGAGATGGAGGTGGAGGTGGAGGTGGTGGTGGCGGTGGGGGAGAAAGGGGAGGGGGCGGTGGCGATGGAGGGGGAGCTGGGGGAGAAGCTGAAGCAGACGAAGCAGACGAAGCAGACGAAGAAGATGAAGACGAGGAACCAGACGAAGCGGACGAAGCGGATGAAGCGGACGAAGCGGATGAGGAAGACGAGGAAGCGGATGAGGAAGACGAGGAAGCGGATGAGGAAGAGAGGTCGAGGAGGCGGAGGACGACGAGGCCGAGGGCGACGAGGAGAAGGGGAAGAAGAAGAATAAGAATAAGAAGATTATTTCTCAAGGGTAGGTTCCAGGAGCTCCTCTCCTCTTTGGCTTTATTGTCCCCACTTTTCATGTTGATTGGTTTGTCCCCTCTTTTCACCCCTTTTTTCATGTTGATGTCTTCTAAGAAATAGGGTTCAGACAGAGTAGAAGTAGGCCTTTAAATCAGCTAATTTATAGATTAGGAGTGGCATCAATGGTCTGTTTCTCTTTTTTCATTTTTGTCACTTTATATATATAACGGGTTAATTTCATAAATGGTCACTGAAGTTCGAAACTCGCATTAACGATCACTCAACTTTGAGGCACTTTCAAAAATGGTCACTGATGCAAGTTTTTGGACTTTTTTGTTCTAATTGAAACCTAAATTAACAAAACACAGCCCCTTCAAAATTGGAGGACCTGAGGTGCAACCCAATCACTTTCTCCTCCATCACCACACCCATTTTTGAACTCAGATTTTCCTGTAGTTGATTTTCAACAAGAAATCTGTTTCATATTTGATTTTAAATCCATTGTACTCTGTCAATTAATAGGTGTATTTCTGAATGACCGAGCGCGTTCATCCAATCACCGTCGACGGCGCACCTCCACCGCCGCCATCATCCACAGAGAAGAACTCTAGCGACGCACCTCAGCCTCCGAAACCGGAGCCTAATTCCAAGCCAGTAACGCCGCCTCCGTCGACTTATGTCGTCCAGCTCCCCAGAGAGCAAATCCTACGCTATCCACCACCTGAAATGCCCGCAAATTCCATGCCCTCGCACGCAGGAATAAACGTAGCTGCTGCCGTCGTTGCTGCTACTTCACTCTCTGCCTCCTACTACTTCTCATTGCCACCGCCGCAATTGCCGCCGGAGTGCTCTACCTCGTCTTCCGTCCAGAATCGCCGAAGTACACAAAACACGGCCCCTTTTAATGATTTCTTATAGAACCTGCGGGTGAAGCTCCGGCTTGGGAAGCAGAAGCGCAGAGCCGATCGAGCGAAGGAGTAGACGGTGAAAGGAAGCCCAAGCTGAGAGCAGGATTTGGTTGGTGGCCTGAGGAGTTTAGATGAGGCGGAGGCGGAGGTGTAGGTAGAGGAGAAAGTGGTTGGCTTGCACTTCAGGTCCTCCAATTTTGAAGGGGCCGTGTTTTGTTAATTTAGGTTTCAATTAGAACAAAAAAGTCCAAAAACTTACCTCAGTGACCATTTTTGAAAGTGCTTGAAAGTTGAGTGACCGTTAATGCAAGTTTCGAACTTCAGTGACCATTTTATTATTTTGCTGTAACTTCAGTGACCATTTGTGAAATTAACCTTATATATAATAGATAAGCGTCAAGTGTGTTAGGTAACAATTCTGAGCTCATAATACTCTTGTTTTTTTTTTTTTTTTTGTTCACGAAAAGTAAAGGTTGTGCTCTAAAATCTAGCGTGCTAATAAGTGCATTTTACATACTTATTTATACTTTTAATCTTGATTAATTATGATTTATTTGAGTGAATTTCTACTTAGCTCCTATTTAGTGCACATTTTGACTTCAAAAATGCATTTTTTTTGTTTGATGTGATGAGGAATATGCGGTTGAAAAAAAGAAAAAAATATTGATGTGATGGAAAATATTATTTTATTGAAAATTATGTGGTTGAAAATGAATGGAATAATGAAAATGAAAGAAATAATGTGGCTCAAATAGAGATTTAGTCTTGTGAAATTATGTGATTTGTAAGTAAAAATTGAGGTTGAGCGCAATTGATGTAAAAAGTGGTGATTTTGAGCTTAATTGGAGATTAATTCGGGCGCTTAAAGATCATCAAAGGTTGCAATCAATCAATTGGAAGTATTGAAGTAATTGGATGAGATTCATGAGATTAAGGACGAAAAGTCGAATATTGGAAAGTTTGAGGGATGAAGATAACACGTTTGAAAGGTTGAAGGACCAAACTACAAAATTAAAAAATTACAGCCACGGGTCAGCCTCGGTTTGTCGGCCGTTAAATCTCGCATGCCATGGGTAAGCCGCGGCCCAACTCCGTTTTGGCGACTTTTGCAATTTTTTCTCTTTTTTATTTTATTTTATTCTTTTTTCTAGTGTATCTTTTATAAGAACTAAAAGTGAAATATTATATAATGACCTAATCTAGATGGAAAAAGAGTCCTGATGATTTTTTGAGAATTAGAGAGCACACAAGAAGAAAAGCAAGAACAAGAAATCGAGAACGATATTTTGGAAGCAGAATTTGGAGAAAGAAAATGGACTTGGTGCAAGATTCATCAAATTCTCTACATTTTACATCAAAATCCAGTTATGTACCCCTAATTATAATTTGATTTTCTTCATCTGGTATGAGTAGCTAAACATTTATTTAGGGTGAACATCATGGTGGAGGACGCAAAGTGTTTTTTATTTTCTTTTAATTTTTTTGTTTTGTGTTATTATTTATGCTAGTATTTAAAAACTAGACGTTTCCTATATATTTTTCTATAATAAAAGAGCCACTTTGTGGTGGCATTGTTCATAAGCCGATGACTCGGCTCGGCTTGGCGGCTCGGCTAAGCTGTTTTCTTTCTCTAATAAAAGAGTCACTTTGTGGTGGCATTGTTCATAAGCCGATGACTCGGCTCGGCTAAGCTGTTTTCTTTCTCTTTCTCTCTGTCTCTTTTTTTTTTTTTTTATTTACGGGTCCGCAAGCCGAGCCAAATAGCTTTTTGGCTTGGCTCGACTATGCCGTCTAAGCCCCTCCCTTTTTTTTTTACACGTTTGATTCAATATTTTAAGTTACAAATATGCGTTTTAAACGATTTAAAATTTGTTGAAAATATTGAAGTGCGGTCATGATAAATATATGGTCGATATAGCCACTTTGTGGTGGCACTATTCATCAGTCGATGGTTCAGCTCGGCTCGACGGCTTGGCTAAGACGTTTTCTCTCCCCCTCTTTTTTTTTTTTTTTATTTACGGGTCCGCAAGCCGAGCCAAATGGCTTTCTGGCTCGGCTCGACTAAGCCATCTGAGCTTTTTCTTTTAGACGTTTGATTCACTATTTTAAGTTACAAATTTTAAACAATTTAAAATTTGTTAAAAATGTTGAAGTGCGGTAATGATAAATATATGGTTGATAAATTTTAAATATCAAAAAATAATTTTACATTAATTGTAAAACATAAAGTCGTGATTGTTTATGTTTCTTTTCAATCTCAACTACATTCCAATGTCATTTTTTCGAACTTTATTTTTCTTACAATATTTGATTCGATATTTCACGATATGAATATTCATTTGGATCGATTTAAATTTTTTTACAAAAACTTACAATGTGATAATAATAAATATATTGTCGATTAAGTTTAAATATAAAAATTATCTTAAATTATTAAACGTAAAATCATAATCAATAATTTTTCTTTTCTACCCACTCTTAACCCTCATACTCACACTAATTTCTCTCAATTTAATTTTCTTCAGTTTTTATCTTAAATTAAGCCAATTTTTTCCTTTCAGTATTTTATCTTAAATTATTAAACGTAAAATCATAATCGTTAATTTTCCTTTTCTACCCACCTTCAACCCTCATACTCACTAGGGGTGTCAAAAGTCCCTAACCGAATCAAACCAAGCAATTCTTCATAAATTAAATACACGAACGGGTACTCGAATCAATAACCGATGGGTATGGATCGGGTCTCGGGTCTAGACCAAGAATCGAAGAACCGAAACTAAATAAATTTTTTATTTTTTATTGAATTAATTAAATTATTTTATTTTTTCTAAATAAATTAACAAAATAATTAAATAAATTAGATCATTTCATAATTTTAAGCTTTGGGCCTCAATTTTTTAATATGGGTCACCGATATTTTAATATTAATATCTACTTTTTAGTATTTGTATGCATTGAATTAATGTTATTCGACAACTAGTTATTTTTGAATGGAGTTACGTTAATTTGTAAAAGTTACGAATGAAATGTCATTAATTATATTTATGTAGTGTTGCTGTAAATGTTAAAAAAGTTAATTATGGTATGGAACCGAACGAAATCGAACCCGAACGGTTCCATAATTATATTTGGACCCGACGGGTCCATTTATTAAATACCCGAACCGAGCCGAACCGATCCACGGACAGCCATAAAATTCACACTAATTTCTCTCAATTTCATTTTTCTTCAGTTTTATCTTAAATTAAGCCAATTTTTTTAAACGTTTCGTTCAGTATTTTAATATACAAATATACGTTTTAAAATTTGTTGGAAATATTAAAGTGCAGTCATGATAAATATATGGTCAATAAATTTTAAATATAAAAAAATATAAAAAATAAATTTTACAGTAATTGTGAAACGTAAAGTCGTGATTGTTTTATGTTTTTTTTTAATCTCAACATCATTCCAATGTCTTTTTTTCGAACTTTATTTTTTCTACAACATATGATTCGATATTTCTCGATATGAATATCCCTTTGGATCGATTTAATTTTTTTTAAAAAAACTTAAAATGTGATAATAATAAATATATTGTCGATTAAGTTTAAATATAAAATTTATCTTAAATTATTAAACGTAATATCATAATCGTTAATTTTTCTTTTCTACACATCCTAAAAAACTTAAAATATGATATGCAATGCCTCTAAAGGTTTGTACTTCAAGAAAATTGAGGAAGAAATAAGAAACAACAATATCTTGGTGGTTTGTTATTGTATGAGTGGTTTTAAATTTGAATTGAATTATATTGGTTATTTATGATGAATAATTTCTCATTTTGTTTCTAACTTCCTTTTTTTTATTTGTTTATTTTTCAATGTAGTTTTAAAGTTTTTTATTGAATAAGTTTTTTTAAATAAAATTTAATTAGTGATGTCTTCAAAAATAACTAAAAATCAGTCAACGTTATTACATAGCCAACTATACTACGGCACGTGCCTCTGACTAGTAATCTATAAAATTATGTCCGACTCACAACTACACGTGCGAAGTATTATGGTCAAAATAGGGGTGTATTGGGCAAGGGGAAAAGTTTGAATTCGATGATTTTTGCGTACAATTTGGATCCCATTAGAAGCTCTAGTATGTATATCTTGGATCCCATGATTTTTATGTACAGCTATTAAGGAGAGCAACGGAACGGATATGTGACGAGTCGGTCATTCTCACACTCTTCCCATCGGATATTTTTTTTTTACATTGCCCCATCCTCGTACCCGTTTAAAGCGGGACGGGGCAAGTTCTAAGCGGGATAGAGGCAAGGAGGGGCGGGGCAGGTCCCTGCCCCATTTATTGCCCTATTTACTTTTTTTTTTTTTTTTTTCGCTTTTATTTTTTTTAATGTCTTTACTTAGTAAATATTATTATTTGTTATAAACAACTTATGTTCTCTTTAAAAATATGATAAATCTGTTATTTTTGTTTGACAATAAATTTAAAATTAAAATTAACTTTAAACGGAATGGGTAGTGGGGCGGAGACAATGATTCTAGTACCTGCCTCGTACCCGATTCAGGGCAATGACCATCGTCCCGTTTAACCAATTAGGCAAGTAATCCCCACCCCGTTCTGGGTAAGACCCCACGTGTTTCGGGTTGAACATATTCTTTTGCCAAGTATATACGATGGTTAACATGAGGAATAAACGCGTGTAGGTTCCAAACCCTTGCAATTTGGGCTTCATCCGACATCCTATGCTAAATTGAGATGTTGCAGGTTTATACAAATCAGGAATGTATACGTGCTTGGTCAACAACCAATGTACGAAAAAGAGAATAAAATATCTATTTGACGACATATTGAACAATTTGTCCATATTGCATCAAGAGAGACGATTTGGGGGATCTAAACACAACAAAAAGTGATTAGAAATCCAATGACACAAATGGGAACATTGACTAGTGTCTTTATCTCCTATCAATTGGTTGCATGTTTAATTAATAGATAAAGAGTAAAGTTAATTGTACAAACATGGTTGACAACCATGTTTTGACACCATTGAAATAAACAATAGTCTTTAACCTTTTTTAAAATGGATGAATGTGATAGTGTCAAGTGTGTAGTTGTCAACCGATGTAATCAACAAAGGTAGTACATATCGCATAATTCATAGATAAATGGGTAACTAGTACATAACGTCATTACTTTCAGTATTATTATAAAAAAATTTCTTTGCTTTTATTTTTTTTAACTTTATTTCCACATTTTCATTGTGCAAATTGTACCTATCAAATTATTAGATCCCAAATTCATACTGTTGGAGATAATACACCGATAATGTGCGTATTATATTCAAATCAATACGTACTGTGACATCGAAATAAAATTCGACTTACCAGAATTGTTGAGAAGATAAATAAGTGATTTACCGAATTAGAATATGCATGAATCTGAAAAGAAAGTCTGTCATTCTCTCTATCAACATTTTAGTATAAACATATAAATAATGTTAGCAATATTCTAAAATCAAATATCAATGAAATCAGAAATGAAGTGTAAAGGAAGAAGAGATACAAGCGAAGGATTGGTCGAGGTAAGTGTTGAACACTTTGTCCTTAAAATGAATTTGCCTCGCATCGGTGCTAACGATTTTTTCGGCAATCATCTCCCAAGATACGACGACCACATCTAGCCATAAGAACACTCCAAATGACTTAAACCAATGAATCTACTTGTGTTTCGAACCCTTTTGTATGAAACTTGACTCCAAATAAATGTAGAATTTGAAGTGAAAATGTATTAGTATGACAGTGCAATCATGAAGTGAAAATGATTGAAAACAAACACATGTGATCTATATATAGATATTGAAAAAGTTTGTCTCAAAAGACACAACTTAAGGAAGAAACACAACTATTGGAATTAGTCTCTATATTAGAAGAGACACATCTATTGGAAAATGATAATGCCAAAAGTCACAATCTTTCATATATAAAGACACCTTTTCAACCAAACAATTTCTATAATATCTCATAATATTCTACGTAATTTTTCAATATTTCTCGTATTTAAGTGACTTTAAATTTGGTTTAATTTTCATTCACCAAATAACGTTTTCCACTTAAATAATCATTTAAAATTGGCCAAAACCAATTTTGATACAAAATTTCAACAATCCCCCACATGAATGAAAATTACCAAAATATGCAAATGAAATGCAGACACGAGAGAGAGTACAAACGGAAAGTTATTGCATCAGGAGAGGTAGCTTGTAGCTTTGAACCCGCCTTAGTGAAATACTATCGGACTTACTTGGCTAGTCGGTCACGTCTTGAACCGTCCAGCCGTTGGTGTAAATCAAGACAACAGTACCCACACAATAACCTTCCTAACAATTTCTTAGGTTCTCACGGTTGTGTTCATTTTGGCCTTGAACAACTCTTGGGTTTCATAAGTGCTTTAGAGAATTTAAGCCACGTAATTCTTATAGAAGCGGCCCTACTTCTCACTTATATATGTGATCTCTTATTAAGAGTATTCTGCCTTACTCCACTTGATGTTTTCAAGCTATAGGAATCAATAAAAGAATATTTTAACCTTCAATAATTCTGCAGAAAGCAATTTAATTATCGTATGAATGAGTAGGAATGATTTCCTAAGTGTTTCATGGAATCTTCATAACTTAGTTGTCCATTTGAACCAAGATTTTGGGATCTCCAGTCAACAAGGTAGGATTACCATTATAAAGACTCTTACGTAGTAGGCTTAATCTCATTCCCTTCGATATGCAATATACTCGATCTCTTGATAATCTCTTAAAGGTACTACGAGTTTACACCATTGAGATCAACTGCTTAACAGTATTATGTCTATGACTTACACGTCTAGTTACATGTGACTTAGTATCTTATCAAATATAGCTAGCCAACGATCGATTCATTTGATAGATACAATTTGTCACCACCAAGACATCTTCTCATGAAGCTATATGCTTCTCATTAGCTTTATCTAAAGTTTTACCATATCTAAACAATATTTTTAGATGATTTCTATAAATACTAGACTAATCAATCACTTTTACTAGTTGATTTCAGAAACATGGGTATTCAATATCATCATTGAAACATTACAGTGCATTTGAACTTTATGAATATTATTCAAGTATCCAATTGTTCTTGCATGTCCAAACAAACGCTAGAATCGAATTTTATCCCATTTCATCCACTTTAGACTTAGTGTATATCATCCTTATAATTAATATAAGAGTTTTCTACCTTTTCCACCTTCATAGATATATTTCTATGATTATAAGGTATAGAAAAATGTAACTTTTAACATAAGTTACACCCACAATTCCTCAATTAAGAATGCATGTGCGACCAGTACTGTTGCATTCACAAATCTTGAACTTTTCATATAAGTTTGCAAGCATTGACGTTAACCCCTACATTTTTTTGGGTTGTACTTGAACTTAGAGTTCATCAACTCTTTCATAGTTCAATTCATTTATTGAATAGATAATATCCATATCGAATGTTTTCGTGAAAGTTTAAGTACTTTCAAAATAGTTGTCTTCAACCCACAATTTATTTCAATTGAAATTTCATAAATTATACTCCAACAATCTTAAGATGAATTTGCCTTTCTCAATTGTTTTGTAATCATTATGTCCTGTTCAATGGAATTATGGAAGATAAGAAAAATGGAAATATGCCTGAAACTATTTTCAAATGTTATAATTGTCGGTTAACATGCTTGAAAGGGTTCTTCACTATCCTAATTGCAATGTCAATTTGACTATCTATCAATGGTATGTACATACATGTGTAAGATTAAAATCTAATTTCGTGATTTCGACACCATTTTATGTTTGTCACTCGAATGAGGATTGCATTTTCCTTTATGCAATCAGTTGTGTTTATTATATAAGTTTATGCGTTTCTATTGGTTGTGTCTTTCATTGAATCGATGCGTGTTTGTTTCTTCTGGATAGTGGCACACAGAGCTTATATATAAATAATTTGTTATTGCACGTTAAATTCTGGCATTATAACTTTATGTGCAGATTTTGTTAAAAATGAGGCAATCAGTTTCTGTTTTACAATTTAGAAACATAAAATGCTTATATGTTAATTGTCCTTTAATTTAATATGTATTTGTAAATTCTTTTAGAGGTAAGTATAGTGCATATGTTTTGAAGAAAGAAAGTTACTTTACTATCATGAAATACCACTTGTTATTACAACCAAATTGCAGTAAACACCTAACACCTGGTTTTCTCTAGACACAGAAAATTCCTACTGGCGAAAGGGTGTGCTTTTGCACCAGTAGAAAGATAAGGTATGAATAAAAGTCTATTTGTTAATTAAGTCCAATGGTGGCAGTAACTCCGTTTTTTATTGAAGTTGTACAAATATTGGTTAAATAAAATCATAGGAGCATGTGTGCTTAGCCACGTTAAACTCAGAAAACTTCTTAAATAAAGGAACATGTGTAAGTGAAAGCATTTGGGCTTCTACGAGACATTGACATTCCTATAGAAGGAATAAACTTGCACAATAGATGTATAAATACGTTGCTATTCCTCGATAGTGAAAAGTTTCTATATTTTGTGATACAAATGAATATCGTTGAAACTTATTCGAGTCAAACAACGAATGGATAGAAAGGATGAAAATCACTTCTAACCATTGGACATGTATAACTGTTTGAAATGATGCAAACCGATTTTATGTTCCGAAGGGAATATTTCTTCATAGAAATTAATTTGAAGAGGTGTGTCCTTTTGTTGGGTTGTCTTTTGAAAATACAATTGATAGATGAATCGTTCATTCAATTTGAATATAGTGAATAAGTATTATTTAACATGAAATAATACTATTTTGTGAAATGTCACAAATGTGATATGTTGCATATGTTGGGAGAATTTGCAATTCTTGTGAATCAAAATGCTCAGTCTTCTTTATTGTTGAATTCAATTTCAATCGTGGAACCAATTAAATTGGTATATGTTTTGAGAGCATTGTTGGTTTTATGTGATGACCTTAATTTAATTTGGATGATCAAATTAAAAGAAAGTTGGATTGGAGTCAAGTTTCATGCAAAGAGGGTTCAAAACATAAGTATGTTCGTTGGTCTAAGCCACTTGGAGTGCTCTTATGGCTAGACGTGGTCGTTGTATCTTGGAAGATAATTGTCGAAAAAATCGTTAGCACCGATGCGGGGCAAATTCATGTTAAGGACAAAGTATTCAACACTTGCCTCGACCAATCCTTCGCTTGTATCCCTTCTTCCTTTACACTTCATTTCTGATTTCATTGATATTTGATTTCAGAATATTGCTAATATTATTTATATGTTTATACTGAAAGGTTGATAGAGAGAACGACAGGCTTTCTTTCCAGATTCATGCATATTCTAATTCGGTAAATCACTTATTTATCTTCTCAACAATTCGGTAAGTCGAATTCTATTTCGATGTCACGGTACGTATTGATTTGAATATAATATGCACATTATCGGTGTATTATCTCCAACATATAAATTTCACAGGTAATATTTTCTTAGCACAGAAAGGGAACACCGTACGGCAGTAGTTTGCTCCGCTAGACTACCTTCCGCCTTCTCTCGATCGCGTCGGGACGAAAGTAAAATTTGATAACAATTTATAGAAAGCTTGCAACATGAAATTGAAATGCATTGAAAAAAATTTGATCATTGATTGCTAAAAAAACTGAACATTACAATAGACGAAAGTAGGAAATTATAATGGCTAGTGCATGGGATATTGGTCTTCCAAACATTTTCAAGCTTACTAGTGTTTTCCCCTTGCACTTGTGTCTAAATAAAAAGATCTAATATTTGTTCAAAATGCCTAAATTCCTAATGCAGCTTTACCATTTTCACATTTTGCCTCCTGCGTTCATCTATATTTTTGTGTTTGATGGTTATCAATTTATGTTTATGGTTTTATCAATTTACGGTTTCTTGATCAAAATTTATTTTGAGACTTTGGCTTATTTTGGAAAGCATCACAAAAAGCTTCAATTTATGGTGGCTATAATTTCCTATTCACTTGACACCGCCATGAACTACTCAAGAAAGTACTTTACTTGACCTTTAGCACCCTTTCTTTTAGTGCGGCATTGATCGAAAAATTTCTTTTGAATCATTTAACATGGATTATATTTACAAATTTGCTGAGAAGTTTTATCTTCAAGATTTTATACAACAAGATATTTATTGTTTGAAAATTGAATTGTAATATTATCATAATGATGTGATTTATAGACCTCGATTTCAAGGTTGCAAGTAGAATGTTGAAAGTTACGTTATTTTGACTAAATGGATTGGTTTGGAATTAACACTACCCATTTCAACGGCGACTATAGAGCGAGCATTTTCATCAATGAAATATGTGAAAGAAGTTCAAACAAAATGGATGATGATTTTCTTGTTGATTGTGTGTCATTTTACATTACATTGAAAGTGAATTTAATACGAATTTAAATTTAGATTTTATTATAGATGAATTTTTATATTGTAAAACATCTTTGAGTACAACTATAATAAGTAATATTATATTATAACTTCTTTTGTTATACACGAATTTTATTCCTATATTAATTTTTAAATTTTTTTTTGCCTTCTGTAACATTACTTTCTGTCTTTACCCCTGGTCTAAAAGGGATCCACATGACAAAACCTTCTGAAAACGAAAAGCAATACAAAGAGAAAATGTTTTATCTGAGTTTCCTTCAATAAGATGACGACATGTGTCATGACATGCTTGTTTTCTTAATTGGAAAAAAAATCATATATCAAGTATTAAGTATCCATCAGTAACTTTTAGAGAGTAAATTCAAAATTTCAAAAGTTAGGTATTAATTCAATATTTTAATTTTAAATAATAATATATCCAACTAAACTAATCTACCTACCAACCCCATCAAACCCCAGACCCTTGCCTCAACCTTTGCACTCTTGTTCATCGCCATGTCCTTTTACAACCATTACAATTACCGACATCCAAATAACTTCACCATAGGAAAGATAGAATCTACAGAGATCACTGACGACTTCTTCAGCGACAATAGCGCAACTAAGCATTGCCGAATTAGATAGTAGAGAATGAGAGAGAAACAAAGCGATCATTGGAGAATGAATGAGCATCGTCAAAAATTTGAAAATTGAAAAACAGTCCCTGATGTAATTTACAGAGTACTTACCGGAGCAAATAACTTTATTTTTCACTGTCGAAATCTGGTTAATTGAATTTAAGGTCGGAGAAATCAATGGTGTGTGACCAAAGCTTTTGAATTTGTAACATGTGATCTATGAACTTTGACATATGGCTTATTACATGTGACCATATGGAAATTGATCTATGACTAACTTTAATTGATTTGTGACATGTGACCAATTAATATTGATCTGTGACCTATACAATATGACATATGACCTATAAAACGTGACATGTAACCATAAATATGTTACCAAATTGACGTGATGTGATCAAATTTAATTGAATTGCGACATGTGAATATTGGTGACCAATTTTAATTGATCCTTGACCTATGGACATTGATCTTTGATCAATTTAATTAATACATGAACATTGATTCGTGACCAATTTTAAATGATCTTTGAATTGTGGACATTGATTTGTGACTTACACCCCATGGAATGTGACCTATGAAAAAATTGTGAGTCAACAAAACTACGACGGCCCTAGCCCCAGCACGGGCATTGCATCACCGCCATTGCCTTCAAATGCACCACACATAGATCACCATCACAACCCATCACCACCACCACTGATATACTACCACAGCATAACCACCACAACATCACCATTGCAAAATCAGAATGAAAAAAGCAGTTAGGGGTGAGACACATGGGGAGAAGCAAAAAAGCAGATAGAATGCTATTCTCCGCCAATGCGCCACTGTTGTTCGATCTCCCCACCATCTCCATCCCATCAATCCACTACACCGCTCAATCATAACCATTTCCCACCACAACCGCACCATCCTCCCAAATCCTCACTATCCATAAATGCTTCTTGACAAAGCATACCACTGCCGTCGACCTTGCCAAGTCATTCGTTAATCGCCTTTGCCTTATTGAGTAACAATTGAATAGCTTTATGTCTTTCAAGCTAGGCGCTGTCCTCAATGGGTATGGGGACAGAGAGTGTGGAGCTCATTTGGGGTGAAAATAAATTAGCATAAGAACGAGAAGGGTGGAGTTCATTTGGGTGAAAGTAAACTAAGTTTTGAGGGCGATGGTGAGGTGGGATTTCATATATCTAATTTATTAAAGAGCAACTTACAAAAATACCCTTTAAATTAAAGATCTTTTGAAAAATCACATGAAATATATTTTAGAAGTAAAAAATACTATGTAAAATCAATTGTCACTTTTTTTAATAGAAAAAGTGATACAGTACAAAAAAAAGTGACATTGAAAAAGTGTTCCACTAACACTTTTTAAAGTTAAGTGTCATTTTTTATTAAATAAAAAAATGATGTTTGTTACTAAAAAAAGTGATAGAAATTTCAAAGAATTGACAAAAAAAGTAACAAACATTAAAGAAATGATAAAAATTTAATAAAAAGTAACACATACTAAAAAAATGACACAAATTTAGAAAAGGGACGGATACTAAAAAAAAGTGACACCATTATGCCTTCACCATTTGTTACTATGAAACTTTTAAAACAATAAAGTCCAATTGAGACATTCTGTCAAACACCTTGATAGTATCTTAGAAAATCAAAGGGAAAGAGTTTACCATAGTTTTGGAGCTATTTCCAAATTTAATGACAATTGTTTTATTCATTTATACACAAACTCATCACAATCTATGCCCAAACATGCTTCAAATATAAATGAATGAAAAAATTACTCAAATTCAAAGTTCAATCTAAAAAACAAAGTTTATTCAATATTACCTTCAAATTCATACGAGTGTATTTCTTCAAGTTTAAATTTCCTTCTATATTCCCAGATTTTTTCTTGGATGACTTTGTGGTGTGCTATCGTAGGCATCCAAAAATAGTCCTTAAACCTCTAAAACTAATGTAGTAGTGGAAGTAAGGGTCGATCCCACGAAGAGTGTGTAATTCAATATTTTATGCTCCGTACAATGATTGGGGGCTTTTGTATGCAAACAATTGTATATAATGCAATTAATAACAATGAAAATTAAATTAACGAAAACAATCAAAAGACTAACATTGGTCCAAGTCAATATCCACTTTCGAAAATCCACAATTGATCATAGATGCAAGGATAATTCAATTCATATTTTGAATATTCACCGTTAGAATAATTTTCATATTTCTCCTTAATTTTAGTTAGTTAGAAACCAGCGTTCTAATTAACCCTAATTATTAAATAACCCCAGACCAGCGCTCAAGATTCAATTTAATAACAGCTTTAAACAATAGAGAAATCGATGAACTAGATAACACAAACACCAGCGGTTGCATTCAATCTATTTAAACATTCTTCTTAAGATTCAATAACCTCTATCGCAGAAAATCATCAAATCCTAGTGCTTCACAAGTTAAAGGGATCAAACAATTACAAATTTGATATTTAACTCAGCGGTAGATTGCAACGAATAATAAACTAGTAGGTCTCCTAGCAATTAAACATAACAATCATAGAAATAAGTGCAGAAAAATATTCAATACTAAAAAACATGAATTAAATTAAGAAAAACCATTTAGATCTCACAATATGTGGTTCCGAGGCTTCAATCTCCTTCGACCAAGTGTAAAAGTTTAGTTACAATTCATGAATATAAGAGAAAAATAGAGAAGAATAGAGTTGGGAGGCGTTCTCCCCTACTGGTTGTGTTCTAGGGTTTATAAAGTGTAGAAATATTTGTTTCCATAAGTGTTTGATTGAAATTAGGAAACCAAAATTTTCGTCCCGAAATTGAACCATGCGGCCGCATGGTTTAGAGGCTTGCGACTGCAAGGAACAAGTGAAATCAGCACTTTAACTCTCGGGAATGGTCTATGCGGCCGCATGGAATTAAAGGCTTGCGGCCGCATGGTTTTACGAAACTTCCTCCGGACAGCTTTTAGTATTTTGGCCATAACTTCTTCTTCTGATATCCGATTGAAGCGATTCAAGATGCGTTGTAAAGATAACTCAAAGGGATACAACTTTATTGGAGACCATCTTCAAATTCGATCGTTTACCATGTCAAATATTGGTCTCAATATGAGGCTGAAAATCGATGCAAAGCTTTTCAGCTTGAAAGTTGATATGTGAAAGTGTCTTGGCCATATTTCATCCCTTTGAATCCTTTCTTCATCCAATGGACCTCTAACACTCTCGAATCTTCATCACAAGGTTAGAAACAAGTTTAAAATATTTGCACTTTAGTCCTTGAACTTTCACTTTCTTCCATTTTGGTCCCTTTTCACATATTTTTTCTAAATTACGCCATATCCATAGAATTGCCACCTAAATCAAAATATGAGCGTAATGAGTACATTTTGGCACAAAATAAACATACGAGCGCATAAAATAAAGAGGGAAAAATATGCATTTTACATTCCTATCACTTTGATTCATGATTTCTCTCTAAAATCAATAAACAAGTTCAAAACAATGAAAAATATATGCACATTGCACGTCATTTTCATCTTGATTTATTTGCACAAAATTAACCTGAATGGTATAGAAATACTATCATGTAGGGGTGGGCGTGGGTTGGGTTGAGTTGGGTTGGTTTTTGTCCCAACCCAAACCCAATCCAACATGATTGATTTGGTCTAAAATCAAACAAACCCAACTCGTGTAAATGTTAAAATCCAACCCAATCAAGTGTTGGTCGGGTTGGGAAAGACTTCTTTATGTCAAGGCTTGAAGACAACGATAAGACTTCACACATGACACATCGTACCACTCCAACGAAGCATATATCATATATTGAATTCTTTTTCCAGTGACGCGCAAGAAAATATTTCTTCTCATTCAATTCTTTTAAGGAAAGTATTTTTTAGTTCGTACTTCAAAATTTCAGGAGGAATTCAATTCAATTTATTCCATCTAAACAGACTTATGAGTGAGATACCGAATTTTACGCTTGAAACTCTTGATAAACTTTGCTCTTCATATTCGTACATCCAAAGAAACAGAGGAGAGGAAAGTATCACTACTTATAGCCTGAATTCTTGTGCGAGGTACTCCATCCAAAATAAAGTCGGATTCACGCCTGCAGTATCCTTCCTCCAGTCTCTTCGACAACAACCCAAAAATTACATCCTCAGGTACTAGTTTCCCGTGGTTCACCACACTTGCAATCTGTTTTAAGACCAAAATTATGAGATATTAACAAAATGAATCAAGTGAATCTAAAACAAACAAAGAAGCTACCACCATCAACCCAATAATGTCAACGAATGCTCACCAAAATAAAAATTGTAAAGTTGTACAATAGATAGTCTGCATTGGGCGATCTCATAGTAACTTCCAATTTCTTTCTTTTCTCGAAGTTTTTTTCTGCACTTCTTAAATTCCATTATTTTTCTCCAAATATTTTCTATTTCTGAATGGAGGTGGGGACAGTTTGAAATCCAAAGAGATGGGGGGATTGAGTGAGAGGAAGGCGATTTGAGTGAGGAAAGGACAGTTTGAAATCCAAAGAAAAACTCGAAACCCACCCAACCCAAAACCCACCCAAACCGTTGGGTGGGGGAGGGTTGGGATGGTTGGAGAGGAGAGATGGGGGATTGAGCAAGAGAAAAGGCGATTTGAGCGAGGCTGTGAGAGAGCAGAGCTGAGACTTGAGAGCACTGTAGACTTGAATCGTGGATGGACTTGCCCTTTAGGGTTTTGTTTTAAAAGTCGTTTTTTCTTTTTAAATTTTTGGGTTTCGGGTCGGGTCGGTTTGGATCTAGTTTGGGTTGTTAACCCACAACCCGACCCAATTAGCTACTCTGAAACCTAAAAATTGCCCAGAAAAGGCAAAAAATCGATCCAAATCGACCGGTTTAGGTTGGGTCGTTCGATTTGCTCGGGTTGGTTTAAGTTTTGCCCACTCCTACCATCATCGACATGCCAATAATACTTCCATGTTGCCTCTACTAGAGGCCAAAGAGCATATATATTTTGATTTTTATGAGAAAATAAAACTTTTTTGAATATATACCTGATTCTCAAAAATACGATGACATCATTATAGAATCTTCAACTAGCAATTCAAATCAAAAGGGCAGAATAGAGGCATCAAAGGATTCAACTACTTAAGCAAATGTTGCAGGTACGGATCATAAAAGAGCTACTGAATATCTCCATCTAAGTCTTGGCTTCAACAAACTTTGTCTTCCATGCCGACAAAGAATTCATATAAACAATCACATCTCCGTGCAACAACAAATCCTCAAAAACAAGTTTCCAAGACGCAATCAAGAGATCTCAAATGGAAAACTAACGATAAAACTGCAAAGCTGCAATAGCATTAACAGGCAGGAAAATTACCCCAAAACCCTACCTTTAAAGTTTTAATTTCAAAAATCAAATCTTAATAACATTTCTTCAATAATCAAGTAATAATTCATCTTTTAAATATTAATAATAATATTATAAAATTTAATTTAATCAACATATTCATCCCACACCACTGGCATTCATTCTCATCCAATTTCATTTTCAAACCCTAATCATGTTTCTTTATCCTTTCTCTCTCTACTCTCTCCTTCTTTCCATAATCTCTCTCTTCTCTCTATCACAAACAACCATTAGTGATACCGTTGCCACTGTCGGCGACGCTTACAACGTCGTGGTCGTACCAACATCGCTCTGAAGCAACTAGCATATTTGTAAAGTTTTTGCGTGTCGCCGTACCAACATCGATGCGCCTCTATCTTCACCATTATTCAGCCTCTTCCAGTAGCAGCATAAGCGGCACTCCAGTGGTCTTCGCTGCTCTGTAGAGGTGTGGTGGTGTCCTCGTCGCTGGTATGTGATCTCCGACGGTTGTGTAGATCTGCACCACTGTGTAGAGCATCTATACGGCGGTGTCTTCCACGATGTTATGTGATCTCTTGTGGTTGTGCATATCTGAGCGGTGGATTGGTGGCAGTGGTGTTGGTGTTGGTGTTGGTGGTAATTGTGGTGGCGGGTTAAGGTGGTGGCAGTGGTAAAGAGACTGGTGCTAGGTGGGGTAGATGAAATGATAATTTGTGACCATATTTGATTGATTGTGATTAATAATTAGTTAATTTTTCACAAATTGATATTGCGTGACCTAAAAATTGTGAATGTGACTCACATTTTATTAAATTATAATTGAGTTGTGATCAATAAAAGTAATTTGTGTCCTATAATTTGATGATTTGTGCTCATAAAATAAGTTGTGACTTGTAAATTTTGTGATCGATGAACAAATTGTAATTTTTAAATTTTAAATTTGTGACCAATAATTGAATTGTGACCTATAAATTTTTTGAATTATGACTAAATTGCATAGATATGTGACTTTTATATATATTATTAATAAAATATATAATTAATTACTTAAATTATAAATAAATTTTAATGAAAACCTGATTTTTGAAATTTAAAACTTATATTCTTAATTTTGAAATGGTGATACTTAAATACATTATTTATGTATTGTTTCCTTAACAGGCAGGGAAAATCAGGTCCACTATCCCGAAAATATCAAATATTAGATTAATATTCTTAAAAGTAATTAAAATTATATTTCCCGTATTAATTACGTTCAAAACCTCTAAAACCCCAAAAAAGAAGCCCCCAAATTAGAAACCCAAGTCAGAAATGGAAACCCCTAAATAAAAGAACTCCCTTTATAACACAGAGAAATCACCCTTCCTTGCTGCGATGTTCTTACAAAGAGAAAACCTCACTGACCACGTGAAGGAGCCATTTCAACCAATGACTTTGTACTGTATTTTTTTTTTTTTTTACTTTCAAAACACTGTTTATATAATTTTTCAAAAGGTCCCTAATTTTTTGGGTATTTCTGTAAGTTGCCTTAATTGGTATACAGTCTTGCACCGAGGCTATTTGAGACCAGTCACCTGAAGCCCTATAGGCCTCGTAAATCAATATTTTTTTTTTTAGGAAGAAGGTCATAAAGTATTTAAAGGGAAAAATCGATAACTCATAACATTAAAGTAGAAATAACAATCTTTTTGAAAATTACAAAACTTCGATCATATAATAATTAAAAAGAATAGTTCTAGAACATTATGTTCTGTAACCGATTTTGTATGTTCCTTAAGTTAAAGGAGTTTTATTATAACATTTGGGTGGATATTTTAAGATACTTTCTTAAACATATTGTATAACCCTATATTATAGCAAATTAGTTATTTTATTTATTTATTTATTTCATTAAGGACACGTTGGTTGACTAATGTAAAATAATATTCTGTAAAATTGTAGTCAACAATTGAAGCACATTTACAAAACGATGAATGCATGTTGATTTATGAATAATTAAGTCTCGCTTAAAATCTGATTTTAATAGTAATTCAAAATCAATAATTAATTTTTATTATACTTTATACGATCCACAACTTTTCAACTATATATATCATAAACTTTTATCAAAATCTATTAAAATTCTTATTTTAATCTGCACCAAACATGGACTAAATGTTATTATGAACATGTATTCAATTCAAGATTTATTGCAGTCTACACATATCCTTTATGACCTCAAATTTATTGTTATGAAACAAATGAATATGACATTTGCATACAAAATTCAAGATTTGACCAACTAGCACGTCATGTATTTACAAAATTCGATATTTTTCCTACAAAAACTCGTAATTTCACCTATCAAACTAGATAGTATGTATAAAATTCAGTTCGAATTCTCTTAAAGGATGCAAATAATTTAAAACACAGAATTTCTGATGTTGATAACCTATAATAAAGTTTAGTGAGCATTTATTTAATTAAAATCATTGTTAATCTCTTGTGCAAAAATAAGGTTGTATATGATTTTACATATATAAATCTGATTTTACGCGCGCGCACACACATGATATATACATAGATAAACATATAATTAGACATAATACTACCATTTCAAAATTACAAAGATTAGCTAAAAAAGTCGATAAATTAATGTATTGACCAAAATATTATTGGGCAAATCACATAATGGACAAACCACGATCATTTGACGGAGCAAGTCTCTATTCGCGAACTCTCCTTTCTTTGGTTCTCTTTTTTTTTTTCCCTATCTTTTTTTTGTTCTTTTTCTCTTTTTGTTTGCTAATGGGAAATGCCCTATCTTTAATTTTGATTTGAATTTTTTTAATGGGAAATGCCCTACCTTTAAATTTGATTTGAACTATTGATTTACGTCATTGGAAGTAACCAATTAGGTCTACATTGGTGATTTGCATAAAGAATGTTGATTTGAGGATCCAAATACAAAATAAAATAAAATTAAAATGATATGAACTATTTGCACAATGAAAACAAACAATAGGAAAATTTTGTACCAATAACCTTATTTTATTTGTTTTTTTGTCGTTCCTTCATTTGAAAGGTCACTTCTCATTTCGAGGGCATAATTGTCAACACACAAAAAGGCTAATGAATATCAGATTGGGTAACTACCACAACTATTTTTGTTTTTCATAGGGCGGACTCTTCAGAACAGAACCGAATCAAAATTTTCAAATATTCAATAAATGTAGCCGTCGGGTCCAAATATAATTATGGAACCATTCGGGTTCGATTCCGTACCATAATTAATTTTTTAACATTTACAACAACTTTACATAAATAAAACTACTCACATATTCATTCGTAGCTTCAATGGATAGTTGGAGAGGGGAAGTCGAATTCGTCAATCACCGACTATGTAGGTTTTCAATTTATCAAATTATTTGGAGTTAGTGGACCTATGCTTACTGAATGAAAGTATGAAATTGGAAAGGGAAGGATAAAAATTTAAAAATACCTAGATTTTGGGCTAATAATGAAGTTAATAATTGAGCCAACAATTAAAACAAAAAAATTGAATTTAGAAATTGGGTTAGACTGGGCTAGATAGGCATTGACTTGACTTCGGAGTTGGAGCATTAATCACGAAATTATTTAATTTGCTAATTTGTTTTAAAAAATTAAAAAATTTAATTAATTCAATATAAAAAATTAAAAAAATTATTTAAATTCAGTTTTTATTCGCTTATTCAGTTCTTGGTCTAGAACCGAGAATCGAACCGAACTCATCGGTTCTCAATTCAAATACCCGTTTAGGTATTTAACTTATGAAAAACCACTCGATTCGGTTCAGTTGGGTTTGGGTTTAGTTCGGTCCGATTCAGTTCAAGAGTTTTGTCCAGCCCTAGTTTTTCACACCACACTTTTAAATATTTTCCATATTTATGATCACGGTCATAAGTAAAATGTCATAAATAGACACACTTTTAACTTTTTTCATTTTTTATATTAGCATATATTCATTTGTTTCGTCACACTACAGCTCCACTTTTGAAACATTTTGTTTTCTCGTTCTGTGTTATCTTCAATGTCTCCTCATTGCCACTCCAATCTTCATCTTGATTGTTTGGGAAATTGGAGGTGATGGGAAGTCGATGCTCATTGTTTGTGGCGGTGCAAGATTTGATTTCGACGATAACTGTGAGAAACATGGAAGTGGATTTCCGGGCTTCCTTTCCATCCAAAGGGCACAAATGCAACAAGCTTGATTCCCAGCGAAATCAGCTTAATCGATCAAGGGCTGTGAGAAACATGGAAGTGGATTTCTAGGCTTCCCTTCCATCCAAAGGGCACAAATGCAACAAGCTTGATTCCTAGCGAAATCAGCTTAATCGATCAAGGGCCCATTTCCCAATGTTCATTATACATAAAAAAACCAAAAAGGCTTATTGTTAGATATTGTTCAAATTAACAATGAGCAGTGATTTTGGAAGTGATGGAAATGTTTAACCTTGAGTAAATCAAGCAGCCTTCTGTTGCAATTACAATGGCCATTTTGCCGAACTGGGTGGGCGCCCAATTTTGTACTGGGCGGCCGATCAGAACAAGAATTTGCCTGTTGGGATTTTGAATTTTGATGTCGTTATGAAGAATTTTACACCCTTTTGGCTTGGTTTTTGCACCTTTTCGTGCATAAGGATTGTCATATACATATATATATGTATATATATATATATATGTATATATATATATATATATATGTATATATATATATATATATATATATATGAGTGGTTTTTATAATTGAAAACATATCACAAACATTAAATTGATTCCACTACATCCAAAATCTAAGATTAAAACACATTTTTTTTTATAGTTTTGTTTTTTAGTTCCTTTTTCCAAGTTTTGTTTGCTTAATTCAAACTTCGATTAAGGTTTGTTTACTCCTATAAACTATTTGCCACAAAGCCTTCAAGTACTTACCCCGGTGGTGAAAAATATCATCTGAGTACAATGATTCATAACTGTGTTCAAACTTTTCATTTTGGCAATTTCTTGTTGCTGGTTTTATTTTCGTTCTCCATCAACTTTGTTCAACAATCTCAAAACAATATTTTCAACATGAGAACAAGACAACCATGGTAACAATAAAGATGATGAAACAAGACCTTGTAAGGCTTGACATATTCGACAGGTTGAACTTTACAAGATGGAATGACAAGTTGAAATTTCTTCTTTTAACCTTAAAGATCTTTTACATCTTGGATCTAGACTTGGCGCCATTGCCGAAACCAACCCCAAATGACACCTATGAAACAAGGGTAGAAAGGAAAAAGAGAAAAGAAGATGAATTGATATGTAGATGACACAATCTGAACGCTATCTCTGATTGCCTCTATGATCTCTTCACAAATGACACATCGATAATGGAGATAAGGGAATCGTTGGAAACCAAATACAAAGCCGAGGAGGAAGGTACCAAATAGTTTGTTATTTCTAAGTATTTTGATTTCAAGTTTTTGGATAAATTTCATTTGTTAGGACAAGTCCACGATTTGTAAATCATTGTCAATAAAATGAAGGCCGTGGATACAGATCTTCCCGAAACTTTCCAAACTGGTGCAATCATTGCAAAATTGTTATCTTCATGGAAAGGTTATAGGAAGAAATCCTTCACGATTCCCAAGATTATTCTTTGGAAGAAATTCAAAAATATCTTCGAATTGAGGAACGGTCAAGGGCACAGAATGAACATTCTCATGAGAGCATTTACAAAACCCATGCCATGGATTAACCAAACAAATACAACAAGGATTCCAAGAATAGAAAATCTACGAATCCTAACAAAGATAACAAAAACAAGAAAAAATTCAAAATTTATAGTTATGTGCATAGTAAACTCGGAAATTATACTCGAGGATTGTAAACATCACAAACAACTAATGCAAGAAGGCAAAGTGAACTTCATTGACAACATCATTGCTACCGTGAGCATTGTAAATTCGGTCAAAAGGAAATGTTCAAGAATGATGGTACGAAACTTGTGCCACCATACATGTGTGCTATGATAGATCCCTTTTTTAAAATATATCAAGAAGTGGATGACAAATACATTCAAATGGAGAATGAAGTTCAATCAAAGGTTGTTGGCAAATGAAGCATATACTTTTAGGGTGTGTTTGAGTCACATTATTTTGAAAGAATGTTTTTTGAAATAGTAGATTGATGGAGAATGTGCACTTGAAAAAAAAGAAAAATTTATTGATGTAATGAAAATATTATTTTATTGAAGAATGTGTAGTTGAAAATGAGTAGAAGAATGATAATGAAAATTTTAATGTGTACCAAACAGTGTCTTAAAATTTAGATCCAGCAAGAGGATCACATTAATAACTGTATTGCGTGTACCAGATATAAATAGAAATCTTATAAGTGGTGATTTATTAGGAAAACTGGGAATAAAGTCCGCATATGAGTCGAGTAAACTTATACTCTCCCAAAATGGTGTATTTGTTGGAAAATGTTATTCCACTGATGAAATGATCAAACTTTGTACTATTGACAATAATATCAATAAAACTATAAATTTAAATTATACTGTTGAGTCTATTTTTTTTAATTGCATGATAGACTAGGACATGTTGACTTTTCTACTTTAAAAGAATGATTAAAACCGAAATGATTTCATGTGAAAACATAGAATATAATAAATGCAAAATTATGTGTTAAGTCTAAAATGATTAAGAAACTTTTTCATAGTGTTGAAAGGAAATATAATTTGCTAGACTTAATTCATTCCTATATACGTGTATTAAATGGAATGTTAACTAAAGGAGTAATATATATTTCATAACATATGATCATTCTAAGTTTTTCTATATCTATTTGATGAAATATGAGAATGAAGCCTTTAACATGTGTAAAATATACGAAGTCGAAGTAGAAAATCAATTAGATAAAAAGAAGTAATAGGGGAGGTGAATATTTCTCTAGTGAATTTAATCTTTTTTGTGAACAACAAGACATAATATATCAATGTAGTGCACCTATAATTCCAAAAACGGTTTAACATCATCGCCCATATTTATTGAGTATCAAAACCATATAGCGATCATGGATATTATTATAAATTGACTACTTATGTTGTTAAGTACAAATAGATTCAATTTATAAAGTGATAGAAAATAATTATCCCCCTCAATAAATAAAATCAAATACTTTATTTTGATAAGATTGTATTATCTTTCTTAAAGTTTATCTAGATATTGGTGATAATAATAATAATAATAATAATAATAATAATAATAATAATAACAACAGGTAAGTAACATTTAATATTTAACGGTGGATACAATGCCACAAAGCATTGCAGCAACAACCTTATTCAAGGCCTCTTCGTGAACCTGAGTCATCAATATAGTCTTCACAAAGTCCAAAGAGGTTGTCAAAGAAGATGATATTGCCCCATGTCATTATTCTCCACGCAAATATTTTGATTATTTGAATTGGGGATTATTTGTCTTCTGGTATTGGCGATACAAATTTTTTGGGATTTTAGGATGTATTAATTACGTGTTAAATAGTTTAATTAGTTTGAAAGTGTATTATTCAATTAGTTAATATAATAGGTTAGTTGGCCTAATTTACCCGTAAGAAAAATGGTTTGAGTTGCTATTCTCTAATTGGACTTTCGCAAAGAAGAAAGAGAAAATTACCTAAAACCCTTTCCTTCAAGATTACATTTCAAAAACAAGTTGGTGAAAGATTAAATTTCAATAATCAGGTGTTAAATACTAATTGTTAAATTAATTAAAACAAATTAATTAGACTTACCCTTCCTAGCACCTTCGTCTCGAACACTTATTTTACAATGAACCCTCCCACACACACACACTCTCTCTCTTCCCCCAAAATTAGACACTCTTACCCAAAAACCAGATCGGTGATGTCTGTGGTTGTGGTTGGATCTAGTGCAAGGTGGTGGTGTGAGTTGATGGTGGCGTGGGCTATGTTGGGCTGCGAGGCGGCGGCGGTGTGGACTGTGTTGGTGTGCGAGGTGGTGGTGGTAGCGGTGACTGTAATTTTGTCGGTGTTGTTAGGGATGAATTGCAAACATGGAAAGACTCGTCTAGGTGTGGGGAAGTGGCCAGCAGGTGTCTCCGACCATGGGTCTCGCCGGACAGCGCTATTCCGGCAGTTTTTTCATTTTAAATCGGATGGATTTTTACGTTGTCTTTTAACCTTTCACAGGCTATGGTGATTATGAGGGGATAACAGAAGATTCAAAGGTGGAAAGCATAGGTCGGTACCAATTACTCACGTTCGTTCAGAAATCAAAGATGTCGATCAAGTTAGGAAGGCAAGGCAAAAGAGAACATAGCAAATTTCTCATCTTACGAGCAGCAAATCTAAGAAGGGGAAGAAGTCGGGTAAAAAGGGTAATTGAGGAAAGTCGAAGTAGGCTTCAACATCTTGTTAGATTGTCTATAGTCTGAATCCAAAAAGAAGTGTGCAAACTGCAGAAGGTATCCCCAATATTTGGCAAGAGATGAGCATACCCTTTGTGATAGTCTAGCAAGGTGGATTAAGAAGTAATATTTCACAAACAGATGACAATGATTTCATATGTTTTCAAGCAGTTTTTTTTGAATGCTGATTTTTCCCTCATTTTTGGATAAAATTGAATGATGTTTGGTGGTAATAGAAGCTCATGTTATAACTCATACTGGTTTGTTATATAACTAGCTTACTTAACATTAGCTCATACTTGAAAGCCACCGTCAATTTAAGTTGGAGGTGGTAGTGGCAGTGCTTTGGAGGTGATGGTGGTAATGATTGGTGGTGTTTTGTGGTGTTTGTTCATGGTGTAAGTGAATTTGTTCGTAGTGATCATTTTTGTGACCAAATATGTGTGTACTGTGACTGATGATGATCAATTTTGTATTAATTGTGACTGATTGTGACTTAATCATATACGGTCACAATTAAGATTCAATTGATCACAGACAGTCACACTGAACACAAATTTGGTCACAGTTAGTCACATTGAATACAAAATTGGTCACAATTAGTCACAGACAGTCACACTGAACACAAATTTGTCACAGTTAGTCACATTGAATACAAACTTGATTAACGTGACTTGAAATTTTTCCTGTAATTTTTTTAGGAGATAGGGGCAGGGGGTAGGGTGGTGGTAGGTAGATCCATGGGGGTGGGGTGTGATTTTCAATTTTTAATTTTCTGGAAATTTTTTAAATCGCCGGAAAGTCGCCGGAGTGGCCGCCGGAAAGTCGCCGGAGCAGTAGCCGCACAGTCGTCGGAGTGGTGCCGGAGTTGTTTGAGAGATGGAGGGAAGGTGGTGTAGTAGGGTGATAGGATGGGGTGGGTGAGGTGTCATGGGGTGTAAATAATTAATATATATTATATTATAATTTAATATTTAATAAATTTATTTATCACCTGATTTTTGAAATAATTAGACAAATTTGTTAGTTTTGAAAAGTAATTCTTATATGTAGGTTTTTTGGACGGTTGTATATTCATGGTTAAAATTGAACTTGAAATTGCACCCTTAGTCATTTTTAACAAAAAGGCAGAGAGAGAATATACTTAGGGGGAGGATGCGTTTTATATTTGAGGGGTCGTTGGGGAAAGACATAGATACATTTGCTTATTGTATAAAAATATTGAGAGTTTTGTAGTAAGGGAGAGAATGTGCATTACTTATTGTGTAGTTTTGTATGCATAAATGTTTTAAGATTTTGATATTTTGTGATGCTAATGTTTTTATTGGTATTTAGATTAACATTAGTGTTACGTCTTAATCTAGCTAGTTTTGGTATCATGTGTTTAATTTCTATATTTCATGTATTACATGTTTTTACACTGGGTATTTGAGTTGTGGATTTCAGGAAATGCAGTTTAACAAGAATAGCAAGAGACAAATGCAATTTGATGAAGCTTGGGTAGGTTTTTTTTTTTTTTTTTTTCGTTCCTTGACATATTGTGTAGTTTGGTCATAGAATGCTAAAGGGAAAGTTTGTTAGGTTTCTAATGTTGACGATTTTGTGTAAGACTAATTCATAACGTGTTGTAAAAGTCAAAAGCCTATGATGCAATTTGTATAAATTGGGTTATTAGGTCTAGGGTTCGAGAATGGAAAAGAAGGAAAAATGGCGTAGAATTTTGCTAGATTGTCGCCTGTTTTGGTTCAAGCGTTAGAAACAGAAACATGATCCCCCGCATGTTGCCAGGTCCTCGCTCGAGCGACAGGGTTAGTGGAGAAATTTTTATTCACGATTTTAAGGCTTTTATCTGGCCCATTCAACCCTAACTCTATCATATATTTACCAAAATGCCACAAAACGGAAACTACACAGTTGAACATTGATAAAGCTTCATTTGTGAGAGTTTATTCATATTTTGTCTTTCAGCATTCATCCATTGATATTGTTTTGGTGAGAAAAACATCATATCTATAATTCAAATACCAAATCGTGCTTTCCTCCGCATCTATCAGAGTTGCTAAGATCGATGGAAGTTGACTGGAGTTCCAGTCGATGAAGAATATGGTGTTCTTTGTGATCCACAGGAGATAGACGATTCAGCAAGGCTATGAGTGCTACAGGGTAGCAGATTCCGAGAGACTTTAGGCGATTGCAGCTAAGGATTAGTGCAGGGGAGCACAATATATAGGAGAGCTGTAGGAATTGTAGTCAGGAGATCAGATAGTACTTGTTGTTGTCTAATCTGATAGATTGTAAGTGTTTGAGTCGTTTATAGTAGATTGATGCGTGAATTTTTCAACCGCAAGTGTACAGTGTCAAGTTTTAATATAGTGAGAGTAGAGTATAGTTTTCCACAGGGATTGAAATCAAATCCTAATAATTCATGTAATTAAAATAACCTTAATTTTATCTAGAAAACCAAAATATTCAAGTGAATTAACTAACTAAACTAATTTAATAAATTAATAACGCAATTACACAAAATTAATACCAATGTGATTAAACTCTAGAGATCCAATTTCACTTAACTATAAATTATGCTTCAATCATTTAACTATTTCTTAATTTGCTCTTTGGTTTATTAGTCAAGAACCCGAAATTATCTTAATTCCCTCTCTCGGTGGTGAATTGAAAATTACTATTAAAACCCTAATTTTGAGTCTCCATCTAAAATTAAGATGATAAAGTACATTTAGATCTTTGGTTCTCTTAATGACTACAAAGGATTTCATAGGCCTCTCGAACTCTATAATTTTCTAGGTTGTGTTTATCAATGGTCACTATTTAGAATTCCTTCTTTGATAGTAAATCCCAAGTTCCATATCATTCAAATGGTGATCAAGCATTCGAAAGCATTAAAAATAGATAAACACAAATAAACCAATTGAATAACCCTTGAAATAGATAATTAAATGATTAAAGCATAATCTCTAGTGTTGGTTACATTGTATATCTAAAAAATTAGATTACTCCATGAAAATATAAAAGAAAATACAATTCATGTTCTTAAACATTGATAAAATAGAGAATAAGAAAAACTCTTTGATTGTGGATTCTTCAATTTCCAATGGTCTTCTCATTGATGTAGATGCTATTTTTCGTCTCCCAAAAGTCCTTTCTTTGAACCTGACCAGCTATATTTATAGTCCCCCTTTAAACTCATTAGTTTTAGTGTTTATTTGGCAACTGGTGTCGTCGTGGCGCAGGGGCGCCCAACCCCCTTCCAGTGGCTCGGGGGCGCCTGAACTTTCGGGTGAGAAACAACTGCACTGCGCGTCCTTCAGTGTTTTTATCATAACTTCTTCTCCTGATATCCGATTGAGATGATTCAAGATGATTTGGAAAAATAACTCAAAGGGCTACAACTTTGCTTCAGACATTACCCTCAATTCAATCGTTTATTGTATCAAAAGCGAATCTCAATATGAGACTAAAAATTCGGAGCAAAACTTTTTCGGTTGGAATTTGATTTGTGATCACTCTTTGGTTATATTTGATCCCTTTGACATCTTTCTTCATCCAATTGACCATTAATATTCTCAAATCTTCATCATGAGGTTCGACATAACTTTGAATATTTGCAATTTAGTCCCCGAACTTTGGATCTCTTACAATTTAGCTCATTTCTCCAATTTTTGTCAATTTTAGATTATTTTCTTCAATTTCATCAACCTACTTCACAACATCAAAATCATGCATTAAAACACTAACAACTCATAAGAATTAACCAAATAACAAGTTTAATGACATTGATATCATGAGCGAAATATCACTTATCAAATACCCTCAAACTTAATATTTTGCTAGTTCTCGAACAAATATCAAACCAAAGAAAATGAATAACAACCACACAAACAAAATAAAAAAATCAATAAAAACAAATTGTATTAGATATCTTGCCTTCGTAGCTCAGGATGAGCAACATGCATTAATTTCATGAATCATTTCAAAATTATAATGCAAAAGCTAACTTCCCACCTTTTCAATGCAAAAATGGGTATGTGTGAAGAGTTAAGTGCAACGCTGTACAATAATCAATTGATCCAATTCCCGATCTTAAAAGTCAAATTTTTCCTTACTTCGCTCGTAGGATTTATACACCCTCAAATTTTTTTTTCTTTTCATTCCCTATGGTGTATTCTAAAGTTGATTTCAATACTAATCTCTTACACCACTCAAGTTTGGTTAGACTTCACCAATTGTAGTTCAACATGTCAACAAATATGGATTCTCCTTATTTTGACTACTTCAACCTCCAAGACTCAACCAAGTTACTAACCCCTTATCAAAAGTCTAATCTACTAAAATAAGTGTTCGGGGCTTAATCAAGGCATGTATTGCTTCTTCTGTTTTATGCACCTTATTATCTTCATTAAGCTTTCTAAATGACCCATATAGCGCGTTTTAGGCCGATGACTCCCAAATCAGATGACCTTAAGGCACCAGGTTTTAAACCCTTGCAGGCTTAATCACTCGAGTCATAAAGGGTACGAATGGACGTTTCACAATGAGATTATCATAGTTGTCCTAATTAGAATCTTTTTAGGGTAACTTCACAAAAATGCAGCTTTTTCCCTTTTATGCAATGATTAGTGCAATGCCCCTTATTAAACACTCATTCTCGAAAATTAACCTCTAACTTAAGGTTTATCACCCAATTTTCATCCCATTGGTCTCAGACAGTCCACACAACATTTTACACACATGAAATCCATATCTATCTTCATGTCAACTTACAACCGTTCAACCAACCAAATATCCTAAGTTTGGTTTAAGGGTATAATAATGTTTAATGGCTATTTGGGTATAGCATTTAAGTTCTCTATTACAACCTATAAACAATGGATCAACCTACTCATGTACAACATCACAATCAACTCACGTGCATAAATATTTTCCGTCTCACATGAATAAGCAAGAATTTAACTCAAACACAAACTTATCCACAACTCATTAACCAAAGCATGTTACCAAATATATACATCAATGCCGGTAAGGCTATCCAACTCACACAAGCATGCGTAAATGTATAATAAAAACAATTTTTTTTTTTCATTTTTTTTTTCATGCACACAAATCACACAAAACATAAAAAAAATAAAACCAAGGCAATTAGACATAATTTATAATACACCCCCAAACTTAAATTAAACATTGTCCTCAATGTAAAATTAAAGAAGAATGAGGAGACTTCCCTAAATTGTCTGTATTGTCCGTGATGTTGTGGTGTTGATGATGCTGGTGTTGGTGGATGTTTCTTCTTTTTCCCTCAAAACTTGAGATGTATCCCGTTTCTCCATGTCAATGCTGGGTTGAATGTTTCACAACATCACGTTCCTAAAAAAATCATATTTTAGATGTTAAAAACATAGAACAAGTTTTACTTAGCTCAAACATCTAATGACCAACTTAATTATTTTGAGACCTAAGGGAAGAAGGAATAAGGGTGATGAATCCTAAATAAATTGTAAAATAAACTAAACTATCCTATAACTAAAAAAAATGAATAAGTAAAAAGGAAGAAAACTTGGATTGCCTCCCAAGAAGCACTTTTTTAACGTCATTAGTTTGACTCAACTGCAATGCCTATGTTGGATCTTCAAGTGGCACCTCTCTCTTATTTCTAAACTTCACCCTTGGCCTTGGCTTTGTCTTTTTCTTTACTATAGCATGGCCCATAAAATTGAATGATTTTAATTCTGGTATGACCTTCAAAACCTCTTTTGGTTTGGCAATGTTTGGAGGTTTTGAAGGTTTTTCCACATAGCTCTCCTTCTTGTCAGGTGGATCTGCTTCATGCTCTAAGATATAATCCACCATTTCATTGGTCCCTTTTTCATATGCACATGTATCAAGCCTTGAATAGTTGAGAGCCATATGTTGTTCTAGAGGATCATAGAACATTTTTCTCTTACCTTTCTCATCCCTCACTGCATTGATGGATTAGATCATATGGCATGCATTTACTTTTTCTAGGGTTTTCCTTTCTTGATGAATGTTGAAGTTCACTTACTCTTCATTAACCCGCAGTGTCAATTTTCCTTCTGTACATCAATTAATGCTCTTCCAATAGCCAGGAAAGATCGACCAAGAATTAGTGGTACTTTCTCATCCTCTTCTATATCCAGGACTACAAAATCCACCGGAAAGATGAACTTATCTACCTTTACCAATACATCTTCTATAATCCCCCATGGATAGGTGATAGATTTGTCTGCCAATTGTAGTGATATGGTTGTCAGCTTTACCTCTCCAAGTCCCAACTTCTTAAACACTGATAGGGGCACCAAGTTGATGCTAGCTCCAAGGTCACACAGTACTTTATCAAACGTGATACTACCAATTGTGCAAGGAATGGTAAAGCTTCCAGGATCCTTCAACTTTTGTGGTAACTTCCTTTGGATAATAGCACTACATTCCTCTATTAACTTGATTGTCTCAAATTTTTCAAGCCTCCTCCTTTTAACCATGACGTCTTTCATAAATTTGACATAATTAGGCATTTGCTCCAAGGCATCTGCAAAAGGAATATTAATGTGAATTTTTTTGAAATTTTCTAAGAATTTTGTAAATTGAGAATCAAGTTTTTTCTTTTGAAATCTTTGAGGAAAAGAAAGAGAAGGTTTAAGAATTGAAGGATTATCCGGAAATAGTTTGGATTTAAGCTCTTCAGCTTCCTTTGATGCTTTCGGTTCAGTTGTACCTTTTTTGTTTTCTTCATCCTCTTGTTCACTTGATGTTGCCATCCTTGGAGAAGTGTCTGCTTTTATGCTTTTGTGTTGTGGATCTTCAAGCTCTTTACCACTTTTAAGCATAATAGCTTTATAATACTCCTTCAGGTTCACTTCTGTATCACTATGGAATCTTCCTTTTTGATGAACATTAGAAGAGGATGCTATTTGGCCAATTTGGGTGTCGATTGACTTGAGATGAGTCTCAATTCCTTGCAACATTGCCTTACTCCTGTTGAACCTTTCCCTTGATTCCATCATAACTTGTCCCATAATATATTTTTCCTTTGTCACAAGAGTTGTATAATATAAAGATTCTAGAATGCTTCTAACTGTAGAATTGATCGAAAGGTGACCATATGAGTCTTCGTATATGTCCATTGACTCTATAACAAAAAATATCCAAAAGAACCATATCTAGTAAGGTTAGGAGTTAAAAATATACTATGATGTATACTTGTCCTAACATTTGTCTTGCCATGGATCTAGGTATCTATGTTATCCTTAGAAAGAGTATTGTGATATCTGAAGGGTACTACTCTATGTTATTATATTTGTTGTCGAATGAATAACTTGTGATTGGAATAGATATGCAAATGTTGGCAAAGGATGAGAGTTAGTCGAGTATAAATAGTTATTAGACTTGTGCACTCTTGTTATATGAAGTAGTAAGAAGCATGTCTCTTAGTATATATCTTTACATATGAGGAAATTATTTAGTATAGATGCATTGATCATCTAATGCATAGGTTGAGAATATGAGATCCATGATAGTAATGTAACTATCCCATATGTTGAGGATCTTAAGTATCACTATGGAACCGAAGACTGATGGTAATTTTGTGAGAGAAAATATAAAAGAAAGTGTCTCTGCGATATATTTACACACATGTTGATATGTAATCATCATGCTGTGAAGATGATTACAAATATACTTATTGAAAATGTAGAATCTCTAGAATTGTGTACAATATGATACGTTTTGTATCTAAAAACTCTTGATTGAGCTAGGTTAAGATTGACTCACTTACACGACCAATCACCTTAGATGATTTCGGGGATGTACTGTGATCATGTTGTGTACATAATCTGGTTACCTTGATGAAACATCAAGATGATATTATTGTAAGTAATCGAAATGGATTTTTGCTTCCATTAAACTCGTTTAGTAGCCAGATCAAGTTCCCAATTTTAGATTGCTTGGAGAAATGAATATAAGGAAAATTCAAGTTAGGCATTGAAGAATAATTGAACTAGGCTCGAACGGTATTTCTTAGTTTTTAAGAATATGATATACGCCATAAGAGCGGGAAAAACATTATAGCACATATTTCATATCATGTGGCTTTTATAATCAATATAGGGTAAATGAGTGGATGAATCCTACTTCTTCATCGTGTGACTCCTTGAGGTTTATATAACTTCATACATATCGCTACAACAAAAACTGCTTACGGCAACGTCTAAAAAAGTTGCCATAGACATTTTGCAACGTTTGGACGTGTGTTGCAAATCGAGGTGTTGTTGTAGAGTAGGACCCCTACGACAAAGTTTTTTAAACTTTGCCCGTAGGGTTTATTTTATTTTATTTATTTATTTATTTTTTTCAACAGTAATTTATGCAAATTGATTGACAAAATTAAAAATGACTACTTATGAATAAATCTTGGAATTGCATAAAAATTGATAATTTCATTAAAAAATTTTGAATCCATACACTTGAACATTAGAATGTGATACAACACTACTTACATAAAAAGGAGCTTCAAAATGAAATAAAATTAGAGGAATCCAGCACCAAGTCTACATCTCTCTCCAAACAAAAGTTACTAAATGCCTCTTCCCCTGCGGAGTCATTCCATTTGAGCACATTATTGTATAGATAAATGAATTTCTTCATGTGCAAAAATGTTTCTCAATCTAGTGAAACAATCACTTTGCAAAATTCTTTCTCCCATGAAGGCACTCTTGGCTGCCAACTACCTGCAGGTAGTGTAACTTAAGTTGCTTATAAAAGCAAGAAATCAAAGAGATCCAGTTCGGAAGAATATCAAAGGCCAAAATGAATGCTATAACTCACAACAGGATGCTAGCATCAACTAATTTCCGCGAACAAGTAGTAGATTTTTGAATGACAAGTCAGATACTCAAAACTGTGCCCTGATTGAACATCAAATATCACCTGCTTTTGCTGGCCATTGTTACCACCAATAGTCGTAACGATTATATGACCATTTTCTGTTCCATTACCATCTACAACAGCTGGATCCATGTCCTATCACAAAATAATAATACGAATCATGACCATCTGACACAAGATTACAACAAAATACGAAAACAAAACAGTGATAAAAAAGTGAAGACAGAATTATCTACCTTGTCATCCCTAATTTTCTTGGCAGCCTTTCAAGACCAACAGTATTTCTACTAGATTCTCCAACACCAGACGAAGGAACAACACCTACTGAAGCCATTCTGATCATAACATACAAATCAAAGCGCGTTTCCTACCAGACTTACCACAATAAGTCAAGAAGAACCAAGAAACCACCTGCAGCTATGGGCGTGTTAGTTTATGGCACCTTTGAAGTTACAAATGCTCAAATTATTTCAAGTTAGTGATTGCCATTATTAAGAATAGTAAAAACTATGACACGATTCCCATTATAATCGAAAAATATAGAAAGGCTTAGTATGGAATTAAGCTTGAGTGAGAATCATTAAGAGGAACTTTCCCTCAATGTGAAACAGGACACCAAAACGTGAACAGAAGGGAAGGCCAAACAGAAATGGGCAACAACAAGAGACAAGATAATTTGTCATGGCAAAAAAAAGAAGGATGAGGTGTCATGGAAGGCCCTAAGGTTCAACAAAATGAATGAAGCTAAGATCATAACTGGAGAGAGACAAAAAAGCACATTAATGTCTTCAAGTCTGCCATAAAAGCACAGATAGGTGAGGCAGTTGAGTATGGTATCGTCTATCAACAGATAGGTTTAATAAAATTGACCCAGAGCTATTACATTTCTTGTGATATTGGCACTGCTCGTACAAGCTCAGTGAAGATAATTACACGCCAATTATAAATCAATAACACTTGGAAACAACTGAATGCCAACAGGCCGCCAAAAGAAAAGGAGAGAAACTAGGTAAAGAATTTCCATTTTTTTTTTTGTCTTGGATCAATTCAAGAAACAAATCCCTAACATAGAAAGCAATTTTTCTCATCATATGGAAATTAAAAATCGGAAAGAGGGGAAAGTGTACTAACAAGATTTCTCTTTCAATTTAACACCAAATAATTCCAATTCTTTACAGGCTGGGCATCAAAATTCATAAAATGAAATTAAACATCTTATTATTCAAACCCCAAACTGTACACAATCATTGAAATAGAATAAAACCAACTCACCTGTCTATGGCTTACAAGAATGGCATTCCGGTTCACACTAGATGCCGAAGCTCAGGAAGCCGGAACTTATTGACCAATTTACCTGTTTCATAATTTATAATACCAATTATATATCTCTAATTCCATAACTAAATGCAAATATAAGAAAAAGAGTAGAGACACCACCTCGGAGGGGGAGTATTGGAAGGTGAAGAGTTTGTCGGCGGCATAGGAGGAGGAGGAGGAGGGTGTATAGAAATTGGAAGGGTTAAAGAGAGACGGTGGCAGGGAGATTATTCAAAGCTCGTTGACATATAGTCTATTTTGAGATTTTTGTAGAAAAGTCTATTTAAATCTCAAAAGTCTATTTTATCCTTATGAAATGATTTTCTTTATTGCAAAACATGTTCTTCTATTTTAAAGTAAGTTTTAAATCTGTTCTATATTCCTTATATTTTGATTTTTAAAACATAAATCCATTCTTTGATATAATATATTAGCATAATCTGTTATTTTTTGTTCATATTTATTTTATAAGTTTATCATATTCTCCAGACGTTTTATCTGTATTTTCTATTTTGGATCTAATATTTTTTATCTTTTCAAATATTTTTTCTAACAAATCGTCTAATCCTTTAACTGTATATCCTGACATGATTAAATACTATTATTATGAAAATTGTCATAGTATTATAAAACAATGATATAAACATTATGGTAGACAATAATCCAAACATCATGAATAATCATAAACATTTATAAGCCCTGCGATTCTTTAAGATCTTAACAAATTCTTTCAAAATTTAATAAGAAATATTAGTTCTACCTTAATTTTAATCTGAATATTTATTCATAGAATCGAGTGACATTCAGGCTCTGAATGTGCAAATTGTTTCCTTCAACGGCCTCCTGCCTTAACGGGATCCTTGCTATTTCAACTTCTTGCCTTCACTGTATCGTTTCCAAGGACAAATCCCTAGACTTGGATTAAAGAAAAACTGTCTTTATTGTTAAAATAAGAAATAAGTTTCTTTTTAAATCTATCAAGAATCTATGAGAATGAAGATTTAGAAAATCATTCTTTCTATGTAAGAAATTGAATATTATTGATATCCGAAATTGGTACAAAGATTATATCAAAAGACAGAAGTGTTTTTTTCACTCATTCTGCCTTTATCTTAGCCCAAAGACTTCTATTTATACAACTACATGAGGCTCGATTATTGGCCTCTTACATCATTCATTATCTCATACTCCACTAATGGAGTTCTATTATTACAAGAATATCTCCACTACACAATTGTAGCTCTATTATTTCTTCCAGCTGTCCACCTTTCTTTCACATCTTCTTTTCATCTATTGTCTTCATATGGAGTTGGCAAGATTCTTCAATAATGCTGGCATAGTGGCGAGACATCTTATCTATTTATATCTTTGTCATTTTTTCATTTGGATAGCATGTGGGACATTCCCTCAATTGGCATGATTCTTATATGGTTGATGGACTTCCATGAATTTAATGGATATCAAATTTTTGGTTATATTCTTTTTAAAATTGAAGATTTTTCCTTTCCATTATTTTTCATGAGTGTCCATCCTTCATATTGGCATAAGCATTGTAATTTTTTTATCATATAAATTTTTTGCCATATTGTAGAGGACTCTCATCCCTAGGACTCTTCGGGATCTCATCCATGATCTGTTAATATTTGATAATGACTTTCTATTTTGGCCTACTTCAATTTGGAAATTTCGACCTACATATCCGACTATAATAATATGTTCTGTAGGATAATATATCATTTCATCAATTTCTGGATTAATTGAGTAAAATTTAAGATATATTGATCTTCCTTTGGCAAATTTTGAAACTTCTCCTCGGAAGATATCATCAAATTTCTCAATTTCTTTTAAATCTTTTCCTGGATAAATTAAGTCCAAGAATCCATAGTCTGCTGCATCTTGACCATGTTAGGGTCTTCATCGTTTGTAATGATCATTCTTAAGTAGACATGTTCTCCTGGGGAGATGAAATAAGATTCATCATCTTGTAATTCATAGACAATTTTTGCAAAACATTTATATTCTTCTTCTTTTGGCGTTAAATGGGTCTCATCATCTTCGTCTGCTTTGATTTTGATCACCCTTGTATGCTTATCATTATTTTTTATTGTCACCTTTCGGGGGCTTTCCATGATTGTATCTTTTTTTATTTGACTTGATCCACTGTTGCTTTCGCTTGGTGTACCTGTTTGTATTTTCTGTTTGGTATTTTGAGATTGTGCTAAAGTATCAATCCCTGTATTTTTTGTATTTGTAGACTCTAATCGTGCTTCAAGAGTATCAATTCGGTCTTTGAATTCATTGGTAACTTTGGTATGGGACGTACTGATCTCAAGTAATAATTTGACATTATAACTTAAGGTTTCAGCTAATGTCTCCATTCCAATTTTTATATCATCGGCTTCATCTTTGGCAAATGCTGCCGTAGATTTTATTTCTGATATCTCCTGTTTGATATTATCCATCTCCGAACTCGATATTCCTACTTAGAAAATCAACAAGATAATTGTTTATACCTTTAATATGAATAATATCAAAATTATAAAATGACAAATATATTTGTCATCTGTGCAATCTCCTATATTGAGGCTCCATTGGTAACTTATTCTTAATTAATCCTGTAACATTAGAATTGTCAGTTTCAACAATAAACTTTTTAGATAATAAAAATAATGAAAACATTTTTATTCCTCTAATAATTGCTAACAATTTTTTTTCATGAGTAGTATAATTTATTTCTGCTTGGTTAAAGGTTCCACTCAAATATCTACAAATTTCATTTAAATCTGTTTTTTGGCTGCCCAATACTTATCAGAAGCATCTGTATTAACAACCAAATTATCCTTTTCATCTGGTAATCTTAATTTTGGTAAATTTTTGTATTCTTCTTTTAATGATTTAACTATCTCTATATGTTCTTCACTCCATCCTTTAGTATTTGTTTTCCTAAGTAAAACTCGTATTTTATGTCTCTTTTTTGAAAGATTTTCAATAAATCTTTCTGCACAGTTTAAACATCCTAAGAACTTCTGCATTTGTTCTTTTGATTCTAATTTATTTGGAAAACTTTCTATCTTTTTGGATATATGGGTTTGCAATTTTATTCCTTTTTTATCTATTAATAATCCAAGAAAATCAATTTCTTATTTTTCTATTATAACTTTCTTTTTTTAAAGGACAATTCCTTCCTTTTTACATTCATTTAAGAATTGTATCAAATGGTTTCTATGTTCTTCTTTAGTATTAGAACATATTAATATATCATCAACATAAACAATTAAAAACTTATCAAACTTTCTAAATATATTATCCATTTTTCTTTGATATATTTGTGATGCATTTTTTAAACCAAAAGGCATTACTAACCATTCATATTTACATTAAGGTGTACTAAATGCAGTAGTATACTATCTTCTTCCATCTTAACTTGCCAAAAACCTGATTTACAATCAAACTTGGAATAATATTGTTTTACTTTTGCAAGATTTATTAGAACTTCTTTATTTGGTAAAATGTATCCATCAAATTTAGTATATTTATTTAATTTTTTAGATTACCATTCTGGCTTTTCCTCTAATTTGCTCAGAATGTTTCATAACCATAAAAGCTAGACTACTATGGAATCCATTACTAGATCTAATAAGTTTTTGTTTTAGTAGTTCTTTTATTTGGACTTTGAATTCTTATGTATCTTGTATAGTATACATCATTGGTCTAACTCTAATTATAACATTCTCTGTTAGTTCTATTTTTGCTTTAGGATGGTATGGTTTTCAAAATAATAATGAATTTTCTCCACATGTCTTTTCTAATTGTTCTATAATTTTTTCTATACTTATTTCTATTTCTGCTTTCAATATTTTTTTGTATAGGGTTTTTGTATTTATATCCCTATTTATAATCGGTTTTTTCTTCCATTTATCACCATGCTGGGCTGACGAATTCTATAGGGTCTAAATTCTCTTGGAATTTTTAATAAGTGTGCACATGATGTTTGTAATATTATCATATAATTATTTTGTTTATAATATTGAAATTGTTGTATAAACTCATTTCCTAATAGTATATCACATTCTAATTTATTATAACTATATATTTTGTTTATTATAACTTGTTTACTTCCAAATATTATACTGACTTTATTAGTACTATTAATTGTTTGTGTACTTTCTCCTGTTACTCTTGTTATTTTTATTTTACTATTTTCATTCCATGATTTTATTAAGAAGTTTTTAAATATTGTTATGTCACTTTCGGTATCTATTAAGGTACGTGTTGTTATATTTGTTTCTACTATAGTAACTTGTATATATACGGCTAATGGAAAAATTATTTGGTTATTCATTTATCTTTTCTCGCATTATATAGTTTGACCATTATGTGTTAGATATAATCCTTCTCTTTTTATACTATAATCTTCTAATTCCTTTAGAAAACATATTCCTAATAATATATGAGGATCTGTATTCATACTATTATCTATATAATATGGTACTACCATCTTAATTCCTCCTATTTTTATTGGTACTTTGACTTCTAATTTTGTAGTATGTATTTGTCCATTAAAATTTACATATCTATATGGCTTAACCTTATGAATCGTTAACCCTTTATTTCTAATTGAAGCTATATGACATTCACTTGCTCATGTATCTATTAGTATATTTGATCATTCAATATGTTCTCTTCCATTATAATATTCTTCTTCTATCTTCATATTTCCAGCATTTCTATGAAACTTAATTTCTTTTATATTACTAGTTCCTTCTAACTGTCTTCTAGGTAATCTAAGGCATGTCGATCTTTTAATTAATCTTCCATCTCTAAATACTATTTTATCAAAATAATCATCTTCTTTATCTTCTTTTATTTCAGGTTTATCCTTGATTATACTAAATTCATATTCTTTAGGAATTAAACTTATTTGTTTGCTTGGTTCTATTATTTTACTAATATCCTTACATTCCTTATGAACTTCTATGTATGATTTTTTAGAGTATATATTCCCATAATTGGAGTTAGTAAATGTGTACAAAGCTTTATATTCTATAGACATAATTTTGTCTCCTGATTCCATTATATGATTCCTATGTAGCTTAAAATGTAGTACTAAGACTTCATTAAAAATTTTGTCTGTTAATGAGACACAATATTTTGGGTAACAAGTAAATATTAATTTTTGGTATGCTAAGTTTCCTTCTATATTTCCTAAGTGACTATCTTTTAAATTTATTATTCTTCCATCATGTAAACTTACTGTTAAATGTGCATCTATTCCTTCCCTAAATAAGGATTTAAACATTATTTATATTCCTGCTAAATAAACATATTGAATTTTTTCTCCTTATTTTTTATTAATCTTTATTAATAATTCATCTACTGTATTCTTTGTTAAAAGATTTAATTTATGTGTTCCTTGAGTTGTTCTAACGTTTATAACTTTTTTCAATTTTATGATATTCATTTATTGATATTCTTTCTCTTTTCCATATCCTATCTAAGGCTTCCCATTTTCCTATTTTTAAATCTAAAGATAATTTTCGCATTTTTTTGAATTTGTTATTATCATATGTTACTTTTAATCAATAATCTTCTATTCCTTCATATTCTTGTTTATCTATTTTATCTTTTTTTTATTTCTTCAATTTCTTTATTCAGATTCAGATTCATTATTTTCTTCTAAATCTGATTCTCTTATATATACTTTTTTATCATAATATTGTTTAATATTTGATATTTCACTTAATTCATTTTTTATCTTTAAATATTCTTTTTGTAATATTTTAACCCTTTTCTTTTTACAATCAATGCTTATATGTCTTATTTCTCCACAATTCCAACATTTACATTGACTTTTATTTTTCCTATAAGGATTGTTTTTCTGTTGTCTATTTGGATTATATTTCCTTTTATAATATCTTCTTCTAAGTTTTATGTATTTTTTTCTTAAAATTTCTAAATTTTTTAAATTTCTTATTTTTGAATTTTTTCTTAATATTTTTCCTTTAAGGATTACATTCTCATTGTGTAGGTTTTTCCATATCTTCACAACATATTTTAGTGAATTTTCCTGATTTTTTCATTGGTTGTCTTTGTTGACATATATATGCAAGTCTTTCAAATAAAAATTTTATTCTTGATCCTAAACATCTAGGCGCTTCAGGATTTTCTTTAATATATTTATCAAATTCCATCCTGAAATATATTCCATATGATCCTCATAACTTATTATAGTACATATCTTTATATACATCTTGATTTTCATTACTATAAAATTGGATATAATAGCATTCTTTAAATTCACATGTATATTCTTTAATTTTACATATATCACATATTGTTAGATTTATTAACTTCATTCTAGCATTTTCTTTTTCTTTTATTATTTCTCCGTCAAAATTTCTTATCCAATCTTCTCCTAAGAATTCATCTGAAATATAGTTTACTAATCTTTCTATACCTTCTCTATCTGATTTTATTATTTCTGTTTGTACATTTCTTTTTATTAATGTCTTTATATCATTATTTATTTATTCCCACAAGTTTCTAACATTTCCTTCAAAAGAGGCTATTAAGAAGTCTATCATTCTTTCAGTACTTCCCCATATATCATCTTTATTATATAAAAAGAATAATATCATTGAATCCGCCCAAGTCAATAAGGCTCTCTTAGTATCTAGTTTACAATTTAAATCTAACTTTGCTCCTCCATGATTGACGGGTTTATCATAATTATCATTTGGTTCAAATTTATTACTGTATTTGTTTCCTCTTGGTGGTTGTCTATCTCTTGTTTTTTCATAATATTGTCTATATGATTTAATGTATATAGGTGTATAACTTTCATCTGGGTCTAGTATTTCTTGTTTGTTAGAGGATTCTGTTTTATTTGGTCCTCCTCCAGTATTCATTGGGACTTGATATTCATCTAAATTTTCTAAACTTAATTGATCAAAATTTTCTATAAGTAAGTATAATTCTTCATTCATCTTTGTTTTCTTGATTTTTTTAATCTCTAATTTTTCTATTACTTTTTCTTTAGATTTTTCAATTTTCTCTTCTTTTTCTATTATTTTTGGTAAAATCTTTTTTCTAAATTCATCGTCCATACTACCGTTTCTATTCTTATATTTTCTTGTTCAGTATGTTTTTTCCCTATTCTAGACAATTCTTGTTCTATAAGTTTTTTGTCTATTATTTTTTCTTTTCCTTTATTATTTTCTTTTAATTTTCTTACTTTAAGTTTTAGAATATTAACATCGTTTCTTATTTCTTTTATTTCATTATTTATGTTTTGAACATCATCTATTAATATTTTTATTAGTGTCTTTAATTCTTCTATATACTCACATATTGACATTTTTAATGGTTTATTATTTTCTCTTTGATTGACATAAGTAATATGTTCTACATTCAGTATCTTTACAATCTTTTATTACCTTATCACATTTTTGTTTTATATATTTATTATCTGTTAATTCTTTTGATTTTTCATAATAATTTGCCCTTTCTTTATACATTTCTTGTTTTAATTTTAATATTTGTTTTTGTTGTGATTTTGTTATTTTTCTAGGTTTTAAAAGTTCATCTTGTATTTGTAGATTTATTTCTCTTACTCTTACTAATTTTTTATTTAAGATTGCTTTTATTTCCATTAATTCCATTAATTATCTAAAAATTGTTTTAGTTTTATGGTGATTCATATTTTTCTTTATAATATAAATTGATTTCTTCTTTCTCAAAAGTTTCTATTATTTTCTCATATATATATCTTTCTTTTATTAATTCTACTATTAGTTTGTGTAATATTCGTTCTTTAATTTCCTTAGGTAGTTCTTTAATTACTCCTAATGTTATTATTTTTAACTTATTGGGTATATGTTCTAAAAATATATAACTTCCTTTTTCTGTTTCTAATTTATAATAATTATCTATCTTTATAATTCTATAACTCATATTCTTTACAATATAACATAATTTCTTCTTTTTCAAGTTCTATAATAATTTTTTCGTATATATATTCATCTCTTAATGATCCTAGTATAATGTTATCTATAATTTGTTCTTTTATCTCTCGAGGTAATTCTTTAATTATTATTAATGTTATTGTTTTTAGTTTTTTAGGAATATGTTCTAAAAATATATTACTTCCTCTACTTTCTTTTATTTTATAATACTAATCTGTTTTTATAATTGTAATTAATGTCCATGATCTCTATGACTCTGATACCAATAAAGGGGGTGCTACTTGGAGCGAACAAAAATCAAATAATTCTTAAAATCTAATTAATTTTTAAATAGTCGTATATTCTATGTATTCTTTAAATTTGTCAAATTCTAATCTATTATTAGTTATAGATATATAAAATCTTAAAGTTAAATTAAACCTTAATTTATTATATTCTTGTGGTAATCTATCTGTGATAGGCTTCCTCGTCATAGGTTTTTAATTAAATTTTCAAAATCTAATAATGTTTGAGAATTTATAATATCAAGATCTGTTATTATATCTATATTTGATTCTAAAGGTATATTATATTTTGAGATATTTTTTTCCTTTTTTTCTAATTTATCTATTATATCTTGTATATCTTTTACGATTATAGATCTCATAATTCCTCTGACAAAATTTTCTATTAAATTTTCTTTAAAACATTTTAATATTTCTTGAGCAGCATATAATTGTGATATTCTATTTTATCAATTTCATTTTCATTTTCAAATTCAATTTCTTTTTTATTTTTTACAATTGTTTTAATTTTATATGGACCTCTTTTAGATTTAGGTTTTTTCATTTTATAATTATTAGTCATAATAAATTTCTTTAGGACTTAATTGTTATTTTCTTTATACTATGATGACTTTAGTTGTAAATTCTATATTTGGGGGTATTTTTGATAGTTTGCTACCTTTGAATGGTCAAAGGCCAAAATGAATAAATGGCCTCCTTGTTTAGGCTATTTTCATACATTTCCTCGACGGCGACATGGGTTGGAGAAGAATGAACAATTGTGCGAGACTATGGTTTGGGTTAATTTGGGTTTTTTGTATTTAAGAAAGTGCAAAAAATTTCGCCAACGTTCTCCAACCCATGGCGAAATTTTTTGCAAATGTTGCGAAAGGTATAATTTTGCAATGTTTGAGAAACGTTGCGAAATGTGAAACATTTCATTACACTTAATAAACGTTGTAAAAAAATGGTCTATTGCAACATTCTTCTAAAAAATATTGCAAAAGGTAATATATGGCAACATTCACTTACTAAAATGTTACCAAAAGATCATTTTAGCAACATTTATAAAAAATGTTGCCTTTTTAATGATGTAAATGACTATTTTTGTCGTTGGGTACCCTTTTCACTTTAGAACCAATCTATTTACAATGATGCTATAAGAAAGTTCGGCCATAGGCATCCAGGGGTGATAAACCTACATTTGGTCAAAAGCATTTACTAGACTTATTATCCTCCAATAAACTGTTAAGGCCATTGCTAGCTATTATTGTTACATCCCATGTTTTCTTAGTCAAAGTCAATGGTTGAATTGTCAAAGTCAATGTCAAATAAGGAGTTAATTGGCATAAATTACTTTCTTGGGGTTAAATTTATAATTGCAACAATGGAAGGTTTTAAATGGAGTAAATTTAAAGTTGAGGACTGACTTAATTAACATTGGAAGTTGAGGGACTTCATATGCAAAAACTCCACTAGCTAGACAATTCTATCCCCATTTTCTCAATTCACATTACACATACATGCAGAGAAGAACCGAGACCAGGCAGAGAAGAAAGAAACCGAGGAAGAGAAGAAGAAAGAGGGAAAAAGAAAGGAAAAAAGAGAGAAGAAAAACGGGGTAAGTGTTGAATTCCTTATTCTTGGGTTCAATTATCTATTTCTTTAAGAGATAAATGAATTATTTAGTTGAGTTCTAGGGTTCTAATTGGTTGAATTAATTTTCAGATTTTGGGAAAGAGTATGATTTCAAGTTGATCTTTTGGTTTGTTGAAAACGAAATTGGTATCAAGGTAAGGAATTTTATTTCTTGAGCAAACCCTAGGATTTTTAGTTCAATTCTTGAATGAAGGATATTGTTGAATATGATATTGATGATGCGATGTTTACTTGGAGTTATGAATTATGGAATAAGATGAAAATGTAATTGGTTGAATTGTAGTTATTAGTTTCATTAGATTGGAGTTGATATTTGCATTTATTCTTGGATAGAAGGTTATGTTGATGCATGGGTTATCAGTAAATAGATTAGAAAGTGTAATTAGTCTCACTTGATTAAATGAATAATTTGGGACGTTATTCAAGTATCAAGAAATTTAGTTGAAATATTATAGCATTACATATTAGATATTTCTTGACTTGATAGTGGTTGAATTAGTTATCTTGTATGGTATTTCAGGGGGTGACGTTGAGATCAGAAAAGCTTACCGATCGTCTTAGACTGTAGCTTGTTTTGAGTGAGTGGAGAACTTACTTTTCTAAAAATAAAATTTCCAATTTACAAGCTTATAATCATGCTACTTAATATGAATGTTTAAATGATTTCCAAATTTTAGAGAAGCATATTAGTTACATGAAATGTCTTATTTTCGAGAAATTAGTAAATGAGCTTGATTATGTTGATACTATCAGAAAATACCCCGATGTAGTTATCTTACTCTAGTGCACTCCCATCGTGATCATTGATACATTTAAGTACAAAAATACCCAAAATAAGACATTTCATGTAAACTAAACTGCGCTATTATCTTTTGGGAAGCAGTTATGATGCATATGGATATTATGATGTTGGTATGTTGGTGTTTGAAAAATTTTTATGCTTACAGGATTGTAAATAATTCCATTTTTAAAGGAGACTTTCAAAATTTTTATAAAACCTTCATTTGGTCAAGGGAAGTCTTAAATCAAAGTTATGTTATAGTTGCCTTGATGATGGGTCCAGTCACTAGCTGGCACTAATCATTGGCGTATGTCACGTCTTGAGTCTAATAAAGAGATTTTGGGATGGGTCGTGTCCAGGGGCGAATCCAGCCTTTTAGTTCAGCACGGGCGGAGATCGGTGATCGTTGACAATGATTGTTGACCGATGTTCTTGTCATCTAATTTGTTGGAAAGAATTATTTTATAAAGGGTAAAATTACGAGAGAATAAGAGAAACGGCCAAAACCTGCCGTTTTGATGGGTTGAAAAAATTACTCAAAATTACACTACACACAGATTTACGAGAGAAAAATAGAAGTGCATTGAAGATAATGCATCTCAGGCTTTCACAGCATTCAGGATGAAATTGGGAAAACTAATATTACTCACACTCGGCTGAAAATTTATTAAAAGATTGGAATACCTAATTTTCTTACTTTTCCCCCTTTTGAATTAGTAACCATACAAAGAATACGAACATTTTTTTCCTTCCCTTCTATTATCCCATATTAATGAAATATGTCTCCAATATGTTTGGCCATAAAGACATATCAAACATACTTATAAGTTTTCTTCTCAATTTCCTACTCTTTCTTTGTTACTGGGGCTACGGAAACATGAAGATTGAAGACCATACAAATTGTATGTACAAGCCCATTATCCCATCATGCTAACAAAGAACTAACTTTTGCAAACATCAAAATAGAACAGCGACCAAACCAAATCAATTAATCAAGGCATACATAAACAGAGAGGCTTACAAGATCAGAGGAGGTCTGGTATTAAAGCCACTCAGCCAGCGTACTGTATCTCGAAGACTAGGCTGTTGAACCTACCAAATAAAAGAAATCAGTTATTTTCCATTTTCTTCATATATTATTCCTAAAAACAGTTTCAATAAAAATAACCAACGATTAACAGAAGATACTTACTGCGCGTGAGTCGACGGGATGCAACTTGGATATTAGAGAAACACCTCCTCTAAAGAAAACCATTGTTGTTCACAAAACCAAAGTTCACTGCACCAAAACAAATATTACAAACAAATTAAAAATCTACACAGAACATCAGCGCAACATTCAACTTTTCTTCCGTTCTGGTCGTCTCCCTCGGTCCCTCCCCGCCTCCCGTTTTCAATTTTGGAATAAATAGAATGGATTAGGTTTTGTGGGGGTGTAAGGATTATGAGTAATAAACCCATAAATCCAATCCAGTGATCCGAACCAATAACCAGGGATTGAGATTTTGGATTTTGGGTCCATTCATTGAAAAGCCCAGACAATAACAAAAGCAAAAAAAAAAATTTAGGCCTAGGCCATTGGCCACCCATTCTGTGCAGCCGAGTCTTCTTCTCCATTTCTACCAGGCGGTCGGCGGACGACGACGGCCGATCTGAAGCTCTCGGCGGATCCAGCACGGGCGGCCGCGAGGGCTGGCCAGGTGCTGGATCCGCCACTGGTCGTGTCAATTATGATTCGCATTACCAATGCATCATAGTGGGGATACATGATTCTTGTTCATCACCATTATTTAAATGTAATCAATGTACGGCGTTGAGAAGGAGAAATGTCAGTGTATAACTTTGCCAGTGTTTTTTCCCATCATCGCCTTGGATTTACGTCATTTTTCATCGGATTGTAGCTGTGCTCCTCCACTCCAACTTCTAGAACTTTAACATCCTCCTCATTTTTTATAGATTTCAAGGATTTTTAAAGTTTAATGGATAAATTCATAGTTTTTCTTGGCTCAAGTTTTCGTGTTATGTATTCACATGTTATTCACTATTTTACAAGTCATACTTTTCACATTTATCCACGTGTATTTAAATAACGTCTTTTGTCGCCATAATAGGGTATGGTTCGCCCCTTCTCTTCTGCAAGCCTTATACATTGTAATTGCTCTCGCATTCTTTTAGACTTTGCCTAAAGAACACGAGCTCGTGGGGAAAATGGATTGATTCAACAATCATTAACATTTATTCGTATCACATTTATATCTTAATATTTTTTTAATCACATTCTTATTTTTAAAATTTTATTTATTAGAAAACCTTGTTCTAACTTATGATTTCATCCAAATATATTGTTGACTTACTTTAAAATAGGGGCCAAATATTTAATAGCATTTTTTACAGATATTATTTGTTTTGCTTTTTGAAAAATAAGATGGACAAATGAATCTTTTTACACTATTTTAAAGGAAATTTTGAAAAGAAACCATAATCAGGAACGATTTATGTCAATGTAAGAATAAGAATGCGATAAATAGACATGTTTTACGGGAAGTCAACGGGGTCAGAGAAGATAAAGCCTCATCAGCTTATACATAGGTCGGTGAGGCTTTGTTTCTCACTGATCAAATGTAGTATAATTGCAATGAAATTAATTTTTCAAATGAAATGAAATATATAATAATTTTTTTCTAAATTTTTTATCCCTTTTTAAAATAAAATGTAACATATAATTGCGATGAAATGAATTTTTCTCTTGCTTACCGGAGCTAGGAGTTATGTGATCGGATGTATGATGTTTTAACAAGGTGGACTCCATAAATGAGTAGGTAAGACCCCATTGTCATACAGGTGCAGAGACATTGAGGAAAGATGAGGTAATTATTCGGTTGATGGCAAATATGATGTACCAGAAGAAAGATGAGGGGGTGACGGGAATGCTGATGGAGGGAGTGACTATAACGCCCCAACTAGCAGTGGCGGACTCAGCACCCGACGAACCCCGACAGTCGCCCGTGCTGGATCGGTCGGAACAGTTTTTTTTTTTTTTTTAACTTAAAATGAATAAACCTTTTAGAGCCCGTACATTTTTTCGGAAGTTCACTTAAAATGAATAAACCTTTCAGAGCCCGTACATTTTTTCGGAAAAAGTAAAATTGATTCAACCGTTGGCTACAGTAAAATGGAAGACAAGTTCTGCAAAATGGGTCCAAAAGTCTGACAAAATGTGTAAAATGTCCGAAGCCCTCGTAATTGGTGGGAGAAAACTAAACCTACAGAAAATCCATTACAAAAACTTTACAGAAATAATTTATTTTCAAAAATACCCTCCTATACAAAAATTGCAACTAAAGTCATTATAAGAATATAGAAAACTTCAAATAAGTCCCTAAAGATTTATAAACATAAAATTTAGCCTTAAAAATATTGTATCTTATGAGAAGCCCTAAAACTCATAAAATTAGTAAAATTCATAAAGAATTAAGATATAAATTAACTTTGAGATTTTATATATTCATAATAAACAATAGATAAAATATGCTGAGTCAAGAAATTACATAGAATATACAACTATCTAAAATTAAAATTAAAATTCCGCTGCCTCTGCGCACTCTGGTATAAATGGTATCAGAGCCAGATTACGAACCTAAAATAATGATGAATATAATAGATGAAGAAAGTATAATTGAAAAACTTCTGAATAAAATAGGAAAACATAAAAAACCAAGTTATCCTTATTTACCTAAAAACAGTACAAATGAAAGTTTTGAAGATATACACAAAAGATTAGAAAATTTAGAATATAATCTACAGATAGGAAATGCTCTTTTAAATAATAATCTTAAAGGAAAAGATAAGATTATAATTAATCCACCTTTAGATTTTAGGATAACACAAAAAGATGAAAATAAAGGAAAAAATCAAGAGATAAGTCAATATATGATTACAGAAGTTGAAGAAATAGAACAAAAATTATTAGAATCTACTGGAGAAGAATATAATGAATATAAAAGATAGCTAGAAGAATTAACTGAAAAAATGGAAAATATAAAAATGAATACTAATCCAACATCTAGTTATAATATAAAACCAGAAGACTTTAGCAGTGATGAAGAATACGAGAAATGGCTTCCTCATCATCCAATACCTAATAAAGATGGTCTTAATCAATATAGGAAGACACAAAAAAGATATACTGGAAATGTAAGAAAACAATCTGTAAAAGAAATAAGTCATATAAAATCTTATAATGAACCAATTCACACAACATGAATATGGTTAGATCTTGATTGTGTAGATAAAGATAAAGCTATAGATATATGGATAAAGCGTACAGATTTAACGATACAATTTAATAAATGGGAAACATATACAGTATTTGGATTTATAGAACATACATTCAGAGGAATTGCATCTGAATGGTGGAGAAAATTACCAGAAAATATTAAAAGAAGAATAAAGTATGGAGAAGATACAATTGAAGCATTAGATAATAAAAATGCCTTAAATGAATAAAATATACAAGAAATATTAAAAAGACTTGAAAGAGCCTTAAGAACAGAATTCTTAGGACATAGATTCAGTTCTGATGAAGAATTTAGAAAACAAGAAGAATATAATTCAGGAACAATAGCAATGGAAAATTTAAAAATATGTGATATGTGTGAATTAGATAGGTACACGTGTAAGTTTGAAAAAATATATTATGTATTGAACCAAGGAGATTACCAAGAAAATAAACCAATGTTAAGATCCTATTTTACGAAGTTACCATACCCCTGGGGAATGAAGTTATTAAAAGAATATGAAAAAATATAACCAGCTGGAGAAGAAGAAGGTATAAAATTAGATAGTCTTGGAACTAGGATTGAATTTACAAAATGAACGATAAGCACTTGGTGTAGAGAAGCTCTAGAAAATAAGAAAGCATATAAGATAAGGAAAAATTCTTTGTGTTGTTACAAATATTTAGGCCAAATAGAACAATTTGAATGTTACAAAAAGAAATATAAACCTTGTAAGAAATACAAAAGAAAATTCAAAAATTATAAAAGGTTTAAGAAAAGAAGTTTTAAACCAAATAAAAAATATTTTAAGAAAAGAAATTGGACTGTAAAGTCCAAGCCAAAATATATCAAAAAATGTAGATGTTTCATATGTAATGAAGAAGGACATATTGCCCCTCAATGTCCTAAAAAGAAAGATAAACAGAATATAAAAACTCTTAGAATTTATGAAGAATTCAAAGATGATAGTGATATAGAACCAATTGAATATTTTGAAGATTTGAGTAGTGAATGTAGTAGTATTTATGAATTAGACACATCCTCATCAGAAGAAGATTCTGATATGAATCAAGAAATACAAGAAATAGAAATGGAAACAACTGAGGAAGTTGAAGATTTAGTAGAAGGTATAAAGCAAGAAATTACCTTTGATATTAAAAAATACAAAGAAATAACTAAGCAGATACTAGACTTACTAGAAAAAGATGTATTCTATCAAGGATTCTTAGGAATATTACCAAGGGTAAATAAAACAATTGTAAGTATGAATTATAGAGAAATACCTATTTATATAGAAGATATAATGGGAAAAACAAGAATTTCTATAATTACAAAAGAATGGGTAAAACAAAAGTTATCTAAAATACCAGAGAATGTAAAAAGCAAATTGAAATGTATTGAAATAGGATGAATACAAGTTATGGTAAAATGATACTTTAGAGAATGTATGAATATACCAATAGAAATATATTGTATGGACAATAAAATCTTACAAGATCCTGTAGATGCTCTATTAGGAACTATTGTAAGAAATCTAGTTTACCAAAAGATAATGTTCACAGTAAGACCAAATTATGCAGTATCATTAATTGATGAAAATATAGACCAAAGTTTCAATCTATACTATAGAATTGGAAATTTAAAAATGCCACAAACACCAAAAATCACTAAAGCTATTAGCATAGCATATAAAGAAATTAAACATCAGAGCTCCTCAACCCAGCGTGGTGGATGTTGGAGTACAGAAAAATTTAAACCAATTACATTTTGAAAATGACAACAGAAAATAAGTTAGAAAAATTAAAAAAAGAAATCTCTGAAACCTATTCTGAAAATCCATTAAAAAAATGGAACACAGATAAGGTAAAAGCAAAGATAGAATTAATTAATCCAGACACTATAGTAAGAGTTAAACCAATGAAATATAGTGTAGAAGACCAAAATGAATTTAAGGTCCAGATAAAAGAATTGCTAGAAGCCAAACTAATCAGGCCTAGTAAAAGCCCACATAGCAGCCCAGCCTTTATGGTTAGAAAACATAGCGAAATAAAAAGAGGAAAAGCCAGAATGGTAATTAATTATAAGAAACTAAATGAAGTTACTAAATTTGATGGATATTACTTGCCTAATAAGGACACTCTTATCAAACAAGTACAAAATAATAAGATATTTTCAAAATTTGATTGTACGTCCGGGTTTTGGCAAATCGTACTTACAGAAGAAAGTAAACCACTAACTGCATTTAGCACTCCTAATCCTTTAGGACAATATGAATGGAATGTAATGCCATTTGGGTTGAAAAATGCACCACAAATATTCAAAGAAGAATGGATGAGGTAATCAAGCCAATCACTCATTTTTGTATTGCTTATGTTGACGATTTACTTATTCATTCAAATGATATAAATGAACATATTGAACATCTTGAGAAATTTTGTTATATTATGAAAAAGCATGATATTGCATTTTCTCAAAAGAAGGCTGAGATAGCCAAAACAGAAATAGAATTTCTTGGATTACACATAAAAGAAGGAGAATTGCAACTGCAATCTCATATTGGTGAAAAACTTCAAGAATTTCCTGAAGAAATCAAAGATAAAAAACAGTTACAAAGTTTCCTTGGTATATTGAATTATGCTGAAGGATTCATTGAAAATTGTGCCAAACTAAAAAATTATTTTCTTCCAAAATTAAGGAAAAATGTAATGTAGTCTTGGAAAGAACAAGATTGCAAAAATATAAGGAGAGTAAAAGAGGAATTGAAAGTTTTGCCTAAACTTGTAATTCCACAAGAAGAAGATTTCTTTATCCTTGAAACTGACGCTTCAGATAATTACTGGGGTGCAGTATTAAAGGTTAAAAAGAATCATAAAGAATATAACTGTGAAAAAAATTGTTCTTGTCCCGAGATACTTGCAGGATATACATCAGGAACATTCAAAGAAGTCGAAACAAGGTATGAAACAAATAGAAAAGAACTCATTGCTGTCAAGCGAGGAGTACAGAAATATGAAGATTATTTATTGCCAAAGAAGTTCTTAATTAGAACTGACAATACTTAAGTTAAAGCATTCTTGAAAAATAATATTGATCCATCTATTGCTAACAGATATATTATTAGAATTCAAATTTGGTTTTCTTATTTCAAATTTGATATTGAATATATAAGAGGAAAAACTAACTTTCTTCCTGATTATCTTAGCAGGGATGGAGCTAGAACAACTAAGGACGAAAGTCCAAATTCTTGAAATAAAAGTTTCCTACTTGGAAGTACAAATGCAAAATATCCAAGATAGCTTTCGAGGCAAAAATATAGCTCTTGAGGCAGAAGTAACTTGTACCAAGTCTAGTATCTCTTCACCGGGACTTGTGAATACTAGCGCTCTTCCCGAGGATAAAGGGAAAGACAAGAAAACAATAGGAACCCTTTCACAGGGAATACTCAAACCTATTGTTAGTAAAGAAGAAATAAAAACCCATCTCAGGGATTTACAAGATATCAAAATTAGCGATGGTAGCTCTTCATCAAGCCAGAAATTACCAAAGCTAACTATTGAAACTATTGATCTAAAAGATGTTGTCAAGATATGCCATGGAATGAAGATACCCAAAAAGGATAACTATGAAGAAGTAATGTTCTTTCTTGTTATTTTTAATATTTTATCTGATTGGTATCTTGAAATAGGAAAGTGGATGAGAACTCTCCACTATGGAAAATACAACAAGATAAACTTTTATCCAGAAACACCAGTCAACTGGGTAAGAAATTGCTTTGAAATAGGAAATATACTCTGTATATATCCTAGCAAGGACCTCAGAGAGATAGCTCAACTCCCGGCAAATGTCAGGAAAGCAATTAAGAGATATACAGAGGTTGTTAAAAGTACAAATATATATATCAGGTTCCACTCGGCGCCCATGGAATGGGATCCTATTCTTGAATATATGCATCCATCGTTCCATGTTATAAAATTGGGACTCACAAACCAACATTTTTTACCAACCAGTCAAAAGGTTGTGAAAAATGGATATCAAGATATCATTAATATGATGCCCTACAGAAGAGCAAAAGGGTATAAAGAAATATTCGAACATGTGACTTAGTTAATTACTGAGAAAGAAAATATATGGATCTATCCATCTGAAGAATATATAATTTATTCCAATGCAAGGATCCCTACAAAAGACGAAGACTTATATCTCCTTGACAATTTACTCTCTACCATAATTTCAAATCAAGTTAATGGATCAGAAGATATGTCCAAAGAACTGTGCAAAATACTCTGGGATTACAGTGATCATCATTGTGAGCACTGTGTTGTAGAAGATATGAGCCAAGGAGCATCCCTCAACAGTGAAGAATTACCTGCTGAATTCTTTGAATCAAGGATGGAAAAATAATGGAGACAAGATAGTAACCCTTTATCACTACTTTAATAAAGCAAATTATTAAAGAAAAACTGTGGTCACTAGAAGACAGAAGATAATACGAAGAAGTCTTTGTGATAAATGATCATTCACCCACCATTAGGTCATATGTCACAATCTATGAAGCCAGCTAGCAAGAAATAATAAGAGAGATCCGTGAAGATAAGATTTCCCAAAGACTAAAGACACAAAAGACCAGAAGATAGTGGCAGACAAATGTTATTTTCACTACCTAACAAAGGATAGTGGGATGATAGCTGTAAAGATAAGACTCCTTATCACTTAAGGAATGACTCAAGACCTCTATAAAAGGAGGAATCAAGATCTAAAGGAGACATCTCGAAATATCTTGAAGAAAAACACATCTCAAATTCTCTTCTTTAATCTGTATACACCACTTGTATTCAGAAATATTGTTAGATAACTTGAAGATAGCAAAGCTTGTAATAAGGTAATCACTTATGGAGTTCTAAACTTCATAAGGTGAATACCAAATGTATGTAAATATAGTATGTAAGTATGTACTGTTTCAGTTTATGAATATAAAGATGAAGTTTGTTATGTTCAACAAAGCTTTCATAAAATGATTTCGTTAAGTTTTTCATGATTTCTCGGCAGTACAGATAGAGATTTTAAAAGATTTTCAAAACATTAGTTTTGAATGGATGTTAGCCATGCCAAAGTACCCGTCTTGGATTAATGTTTTAGGGGAAAAAAAGGCAGATTTCTAACAAAATTGTAGCACCTTGTGTGTGAGTTTATCTTTTAAAATTTCGTTCCAAGTAAGAACTCGTTTCTGAAAAGAGTTTGGATAGATGTGAAAATAAAGACTCTGGATACTGTGAGATAGCGTCTGTGGAAACACGGCTAGTTCTTTAGAATGAGAAATGCAACCTTAATTGAAAAGCATTTTGCGGAAGCAGTTGTGGACCTAAACAATTTCAAAACATTTTAAACATTCATCTGATTCAGAAGATTGATTAAGTACATGCAAAACAACTATAAAGACATACTGGAGGGAAAGCCTGATTATTTCCATTGATTACTGTAAGTCATTTACATGCTTTTATAGGCTTATCTTTACATAATTATTCTCTGATTGTTATGAACACTTCACAAGCATCCACATTTAATAACGATAGCCTTAAGCTTTACTTAAATAATGTAGATATTTCGTTTTTATTAAGATTAGTTAAAAAATCTGAAAAAGTATTTCCTGCTGGCCAAGAAAACCTTAACGAAATATATCTTGATATAGATTATGCTTGCAAACATAATATAAGATTTGATCCTGTAGAAACTAGCATCATAATAAAAAATATAAATGATATAATAACTGAATATAAAGATATCGAGGAAGAAGTTTCAGAAGGAATTGTTTTAGGATATATAACTAAAGAGGATCAACCAAAAGCCTTTGAAAAATTAACAAGATACAGAGAATATTTAGGACAAATTGAGAAATTTAAAAAAATGTTACATAATCCTGATTAAATTTATGGACAAAAAAAAAAAGAAATAATCCTGAAAAATTCAACAACTAAAAGATATAGGATTTATCTTGCAAATATAGAGAAGAAGGGTAAAATAATATTTTTATAGAATCAATTTTATATTATTAAAAATCTTTGTGAGTGTCTGTAAGACATCTGTGAACCAGTAGTCAGTAAGTGTAGCATGATCCTAATTGGTGAACTTCCAGGCACGTGAATTGTCAAATGACAGCTTTTTTGAGACATTTTTGTTGACTGGGTCAATTTCTCATTTTTGGCCATAAAAGTTGTGGTTACAGGTTACACATTTATGAGATGGAGTTGTGGTTACACGTGAATTGACGTGAAAATGGCATTTTTTTTCACATATGCATCGCTACAAATATGCACAACAATTATTGTTATCGACGTTCACTTTAGCCTGCGTACATATTTATTTACATCCTACAAATGACTATAACGTCAATTTGTGTTGTGCCAAATAGTCGCGAAATCTATCCCATTCACTGCGTTGCATTTCGTGTGCATTAATTTCAGCTTGCATTTCATCTTCCGCATCAGGTAGATCAATTTCGACTTTACAGTCGTCCGTCTCCGCTCTTGCAAACGCCTCATCTATAACTCCAGAACGACGTAAAAAATTATGAATACCCATCGTAGCGACGACAACAGCAACTTGTGTCTTATATGAATAGCTCGGCATACGGTCAAGAATTTTCCATCTTTGTTTCCAAACGCCAAAGGTACGTTCAATTACGTTCATACAGGAAGAATGTTTGTAGTTAAATCGCTCCCGAGCATTCCGGAACCTTCGACGACGTCCCGTTCCGTCATTGTGAAACTCTTGAAAATGGTACAAGATATCTGATCCCTTATATGTGGCCATATATCCCGGTCGATGTGCAAAATTGGAGTCAACCAAATAATACTTACCCGGGGCTGGTTCCGGAAAGTGAATATCTAGATTGTATATAGCACGAGCCAGAAGTCGAGCGTCGTGCGAATTATTGGTAGTCCCGGGAAGTATGAATGTGAAATATAAATTGAAATCACATGCGGCCAACACATTTTCAGTGGGTACCCCTTCACGACTGATGAAATTGACACGCTCGTGCCTCGGTAGTACAGCTTTCACATGTGTTCCATCAATAGCTCCAATACATTCTTAAAATAAAGGATGTTTATCTGGGTCCGAACAGTGTGGGAACTCCCCTTCGTTGTAAGACTGACTGGGTTTAATAAGATGATAACGCTATCACCGCAAGTAATCTTTGAAGTAACGACATACCATTTGCAACGAGTGATTGAATAGCGTTGTCACTTGACGATAACCCTTTCCATGAGCTAATATGCACAAGAACATACCTACTTTCTCATAGACATCTACCTGCTGGCTGCTGCATAAGCCATATTCGTCACGTAGAATATGTGCAAACTGATGCAGGATCGGAGGATACATTCAAAATTCTTGATAACACATTTACGGGGTTTCTTCCATTGCTTCCATCATGAACATGTGCCCATTTCTCGCAAAAGGAAACCTTCGAATTCGACGTCGCTGTTTGCGATAATAACGTCTCGCGTTACTGAATGGAAAATACGTAACCCAATTCCTCATGTTGTCCACCATCTGATTAAATAATTCATCGTCATCGTAACCTTCTTCCTCATCCAATCCCGATAGAATGATACAAATGAAGTTCAGATCTTCCATTCCTACACTGATTTATAAGTAAGAAGCATAGAAGCTTATGGACCAATGCAATCTCTACGCAACAATAATGTATAAGAAGTCTCCAACGTGTGACTACATGAATGATAATTCCTTCATGAAATGAAATTCATTTATAGAGAAGTGAAGTTTCATGTAATAATTGTAAATGGAAACCACATGTGAACGTACCTTGTACCAAATCCACAAAAAAACAAATACAAAAAATATAATATTCTAACTTTGCACAATTATGAGGTTCTACATTTTTTCCTACTACACCTTACAGATTCCTCAAACAAAGTCTTGAAAACCATCATTATACAAAATAAAACAAATCTATCTGATTGACATACAAGAAAAACAAACAACAATAGTCTAATACGTGGGTAGGTGTAGGGGAACATGATAGTGTCACGGATGAAAATAGGAAACAGTAACACATCAACTGTACTACAAATAATACAATACCAAGCGGTAACTTATTTTTTTCTTTCATTAAACTGCCACTCGATCCATTCGAATTTCTCGTCAATGTCAGTTATCACGGCTAGCATATCCCGGTACCGCTTCTGTGTTAGAAGCGTGCATGCGAAGAAGTACCATAGCGTTCGGTGTTGCAGTCATCCTGCGGCAAGCAACTCCTCGATGCAAGCCACTCTAGTATTCTCCATCGGCCCCGTGAGGGTATCTAGCTTTGCTACAACAGCCTCGGCAGCACTAGTAGCACGTTCAACGGAGAAGGACAACTCACGTGCTGTAAATTTTTTCTTCTTTCCCTTTTTCGAAGTGCCAACGACTTCCTTTTGCTACCGCTACGGCCTGTACTAGGGTTCCTACTTGAGTTGCCCATGTCATCGTGTCCCTCATCGCTTGAAGCAGTTCCCTTCCCATCCAGAGGGATTACATCCCTGCTGTCCTCAAATGCACTGTTCTCCTCCAATGCTAGACCTGTGCGGCACAATTTCGTCGACGTCATTGCGTACTTGTCGCAATCATAACTGTCACCAAAACGCTGCTGGTATCAGATGTATATCTCGCTTACATCTTTATCCTTAAATTCCTTGTACTCCTTGTTCTCCTACAATGACATTGTTAAAAAATTAAACCACACAGATGCAAATGATCTCAAATGATAAGGAGATAAGCAATAGGGATCAATGAACTGTGGTCGTGTAAACTAATGGTTTCGTGTCGTACCTGGATTTTGCGTGTCCACCATCCTTCCGATGCAACGATATGACATGTCGATTGGTTATACTCAACACCCATACATGACAGAAGCTCGGTGAGTCGTTTGTGATCTCGACGCATTGCGTCCCAATGGTTACGAAGCTGTTGCTTGCTCCAGTTGTGTCCGGATATGGACTTGAACAACGTTATAACACGGTCCCAGCCGAACTTCGTGAAACACTTATCGTGTCGATGACATTCAGCAATTGCGGTCTCAAATGCAGCCATAAATATTCTCCTTTCGGTAAGTTTCCATTTGGCGTACTTTTTGGACCGACGCCGTGAGAACTGGAGGAAACAGGACTGCCCATGGCAATCATCTGTGGGTATTAAAATAATGGAGTCGGCGGTTGGTTACAGAATGAATAATGTTTAGCATGATCAAATTTCTTACATCGTTTAGCTTCCCGGCCATGTCGTCGTGTGGAACAGGTCTGCCAAATAAGAAAAACATAACCACATTGGAAACATAAAAGCACATGATGTTAGAATGTTAATTGAAAAGGGACTTTTTAAAATTGATTTCGTTTGCATGCTATCGACTGGTTACATCAAAACTAATCCATCAAACTAAAGTCACAACTATCGAACAAACCATATTACTGAAATGAAAATCATGGGAACGAAATTCACAAATATTAATTCCATTAGGGATGCATTACAGAATATGCATAGATAGAATAACAGGAATAAGCCTTATTTATCATAAACTTGAGGTGCGCTATATGATTTCTTCTCTACCCAATTTGATAAAATTATGGGTTTGTAAAGAGGATTTTAAGGTGAGTTCTACCTTCATTACAAGCTCTTTGAGTTTACTTTTCTTGTTACGAACTTGACGTGCACATATCAAACAATCACTCATTGGAACGTAATAACCATTTTTAACTAGTTGATGATGGGATCATAATCGAATCAAAATTCAATCGCTTATACTTCGAACTGATGAACTTATCAGAAACAAGAAAAAACAGAAATTGGACCAACATATCCTAAGTGTATGTTAAATTTGATAATTTCTTGGTCATCATTTCATGTTGAAACTAGACAAAAATTTCTTGTGAAATCCAAGATCAGCAAAACAATCCATATATAGATATCTGATAATAGACCCTCATCTATCTCACTGGCAGCACATAAGCAGTAGTTCTTCTTGTTGCAAGGAAATGTCATGTTACGGTTAACGCAAATCTACTGCATTTTGAACCAAGTGGGAAAAAGAAAAAAAAATTGAACACGGTAGCGTACCTTAACAAAGTAAACCCTAACGTAGAGACTAGAGATAGAGTGGAGGAGGGGGTTGGTGGTATGAAAGAGATTCTTTTTGACCTCTGCTCACGGAAGAGATGCGAGGAGACCACGGTGTCGTCCCGGTCTTTTCAATTACCGGAAGCAGACGATTGTTGTGGGGGGTTTCGTGGCTTCTCCAGTGACTTGCGAAGCCAGGTTTCAGTATTTGGGTGGACGAACTTCACTGATTTTGGCCGGAAATGGAACCAACGAAAGTGAATATCTAGGATGGGGTTTCAATAATTGTCGGGAGCTTCCAATCCCACAATTGGGAAAGTGACCATCTTGCATAATTGAAGAGGGCAAAATGGTCATTGACACAACACTGCATGGCTGAGATTTGCTGAACTTGTCTTCCAGTTCACTGTAGCTAACGGTTGAATTAATTCTACTCTTTCAGAAAACTAGCGTGGATCGTGCGTTGCACGATAATCGTTATAATTTTGTAAGAAACGTTATTATGACGATTATCTATTTGAAAATATGTATATATTAGATACATTTTAAATTGCTATATATTAGTTACAACATTTTAATAATGTCAATAGTTGACATGTCAATAGTTGAGTGTGCAACGTGATTATAGTACATTTTATTCCAACCGGCTTGTTGCTACTTAGTCGATGCAGTGGATTAGAGAGAGAAGCAACTTCAATAATATTAATAATTCAAATTCACTATTGAAGCTCATTTGTACATCTCTTAAATGTGAATCAATGCCTACAAGTTAAGGAATTATAAAGGAAACAAGCAAGACATAGGACATAAATGGACTATCCAAGAAAAGCAATTAAATTCAGATTGTCATGCTATTAGCCTTAAGTAGAAGTTGGAACAACTGAAAAGAGATAACAGTTGCCATATTTTCAAATAAGCATAAACAATAACAGAAATTTTATTGAATTAATGATGAGATGACATAATATTTAAATGCACAAGCATATAAGCATATTTTCAAGATTCAGAAGCGGAAATTTCAAATCTACCTTCGATCAGTTTCGCAGCTTACAAGGTCGGAAATCATGAAAGAAACTCACAGCCATATGCATGTGCAATTAACAAAAAAAAAAAAAAAGGTTCACCCAGTAAACATCATCCTAAAATACTACATGTATGATTAAGAATGACCCATCAAAACTAAAGATTTCCAAAGCCAATTTCAACTAAAAGATCAAACAGAAAATTAAGCTCCAGCATAACACGTTACAATACACATTTGAAGCATAATGGTTGCACTAAGCAAGCCTGAAATTCGCACAAAGCACTTTGACCTGAGTATACAAGTTAGAAAAATCATCGATACTAAACATGTATACATGACATCAGGAATTATAAGATGAAGAGATGCCATACTCTTTGGCTCCACTTAAAGGAAAAATAATGTGCCAACTGTCACCAATAATGCCATCATATTCATCGAATCATCTTCTCTGTAATCTTGTATTTCGTTTTTTTTCCTTCTATCCTTACACAAGGTTCACAATACATCAGCGCTTCAGCCAATTTACCATCAAATGTTTTAGATAGTCTACGCCAAAACAAAAACTCAAAAAGTTCTCGAAATATGAATATCTCAGACATTCTATCAGGCAATACAGCATGTTCTGGAAGTAGCCAGATTTCATAGAAGAATGTAAATGTAATAAAGGTAAAGAAAATGGTATATTCTCAGGTAATACAACATGCTCTCGAGGTAGTTAGATTTAACAGAAGAACACAATATAGGTTAAGAGAATGAAATATTCTCATATTCCATTGTATTTCAAAATTGAAAATAGACATCTAATTACATAAATTAAAATTATAAGAACCATGAGGATACCATCGCCGCGATTATTTGTACGTGCAAGCTTGAAATTGATATATCCAGCATCACCAAGTCCCTGATCATAAATATTAACAAGCTCTTCATTCCCAATCCAGAATTCGTGTAACACCACCACAACAAACACCATAAATGTAACAAAAAATTCAAATCTTTATTCGCAAAAAGTGTAAAAAATGGAACACAAAAAAGAAAGCAAAACCTGGAGGCATATAATGGAAGATCTTTTAAATGACAATCGATCCAAAATCCTATGATTCCTCTATAACCAATAAAGTTTCACATCACTTTCCCTGCAACTCTGATCATGCCATTTCCCCAAATGTACATTAAAAAACAATCCATTAAAAATCAACAACTTTCAAACAAAAATTATACATATGAACATGTTAAAATAAGGCTCACATCGGGATTGAATCTTTTGTAAATGGGGGCAAGGATGTTGAAGGTGGTAGAGGAAATGATAAAAAAGCCAATTAAACTGAGAAATGGAAAATAGTTTCCATAAAACAATGACCCAACCAATGCCATTTGAATAAGAATGCTACACATACAATAAACACAATAAACGAATCTTTCTCCACCAAACTATCCATAATAAAAGATTGGCTACAAATAACAGTAGTAGGAATTTATATCACATAGAAGTATCAAGAACAACATTGCTAATTAATCAAATCGTACTAAATTGAGCTTTCTGAATAGGTAATGGCAAAACTTCTCCCTTCTATAAGGACACCCCTTTAAATTCTAATACACGAAGATGTTTAAAATACCACCTTGCTTTTGACGATTTCAAAATGCTTGTCTTCAACATCACGTGCAAACTCAAGGTTTATATGCTTCACATTTTGGTATCTCGGCTACATAACAAAATAGTACACATTTACGTCAAAGATTCCATATAAAGTGAAATCAAATATTTCAGCATTATTGCTCAGTTTAATTCGAAAAAGGAAATTGGTATTGCATTTGGTAACCCAAGTGCAGTTTATTTCCATTTTTGCATTTGTGAACCTTACATAGTAAATTGAAATACTTTCTTTTCTAGCATTCTCTCACCATTGACCAACCAAACCCTTACCATCAAGAATAAACGATCAATTAAAATAAATAAAGAAGAGAAGGAAAATAATAATTAAAAAATCGATTCAATAACCAAGAATACTCACAAATGCGTCTCAGTTGGCTCATATCTGTACTCGTTAACACAAATTTATATTTTCAGATAATGAAGTACTAACAACATGAAACTCAAGTTATCTACCCATCGGTTTTAAAACTCGGTGGTATTACGTAGGAACATGAACATAGGATACAAGAACGATATATCTATTTATCATCAACGTATAATTTAAACATCTTTGCTTTCTTGTAAAAAAAAATTGCTCTATCATTTTCCTTAAAGATTTTAGTGATAGAGAATTATGCAGGAACTCTGCAACTCTTTTTCTGAAAATTTTGGATTGCCAAATATATAAATGTTCAACTTGCTTTTAAATTATACATAAATTATCTCTTCAATTGTTTAGCAACATCTTTAGCTGAGGATCCTGAAACCTCAATCCATGTTTTTGAGAACAGGGCATATGCTGACAACATGAACACGATACAAAACAGTCCATGGAAAGGATGGGTCACTATATGTGACAAGGTGCAAAAGTTAGTAAACAATACTGACTACAATGAGACAAAACCAAATAAGTTAGCACATTGAAATAAACATAAGAAAAATGAAGAGTAAGTAGAAAAGGTGAGAAAGGGAATCTTGAAGGTGCGGTGATGTAATAAGCAAGACCCCCAACATGCACAGATTGACCAGAATATTCAGATTCCTTCCTCCTCCCCAAGTAGTTAATAATAAAATTCACATGTATAGAAATGAACATAAATAAGTTCATACAAGCTTTGGGTGTTCAGTTGCATTCTTAAGCAGAGAAATAAGGGACTAAGGGAACTTTCAAGTTTAGTATCATATTTTCCCCCAATACAAACCATTCACATACAAGTTCATCAAACTAATTTGAAGGGTCCTAAACATAATCTTCTTCTATAGAATTGATGGTGGAAATGTATGCTTCATCATACCATCAAGAATTCAGAGGTTAATTGAGTACACTTGCAATATTCATTTACCTAAAGATGTTATCAATCCAAAAACTGTGCCAGTAAACAAGTACGATTTAACCAACAAATATATCCAATAGCAGTGCAAGCAAGGCTATGCTTATGTACTGACATGCTCTTAAAAGCCCAATCCATGCTCAAAATCATAAGACCAAATGTATTACAATGTCAATCTTAATTAAATATATTGATTTGTAAGCAACGATAAAACGTGTTCTTACCCAAGAAGTTCTTTGTGATATCCGCAAATTTAGCTTGAACACAAAAACCATTTATGGCCTTCACTCTCATATAAGCAGTTACTGATAAATCCTTCATCAACTGTGAAAATGTAGGATTTCTCTTTGAAGCCTCAACAAGGGTAAGCAGTTCAAATTCAACCTTGTCCAATACATTGGCTTTGACAGTCGGAATGTACAAAGCAGAAGCATAGTTTTCACTAACACCAAACATTGTTAAGGAAACCTAAAAGGGGTACAGAGAAATGACATAATATCAAGACATTAATCAAGTGACTTATTTAGTTCAAATTAATACAATGTATAGCTCATGCTAACTTTTCTAGGACATATCATGTAAATCAAAATAATAGAAAGACTTCACAAACTTATTCTTAAAATCAGAGGCACACGGCGAGAAAACAAAATTTACAACTTCAAGGACTCCTTTCATTTAAGCAAGACAAATTTTACATGTTCATTTACCATGGAATATCTACATCTCAAAAGTTCAGAATAAGATTCATAGTAGAAATTGAAAATCCCAATTCCCAATATATATTGAACTAAACGAAGATAATTACCTTAATTTTTTACTCTTTTGGAGCAAATGCAGCCGCATAGTTCCTTGAGAACTACAAAAAATAATAAAAATCAGTATCTTGTGCATGAATCCGTGAATTTGATCGTGAAAATTAGCTCAATGGTATCGTTCAACAAAAGGTTTGGACAATTAAAAAAATCAAGACTTTTTTTTAAAGTAATTTCACCAAACACTGATTCAGAATACCAAAATAGCTATCATGACTAATCAATTGTTGTATATTAATAATTTTAGAAAATATGAAAAAGTAACATGTATAAAAAAATCAAGGCATCTTCAACCATTTAAAAATTAGAATACATTAATCTCCAATTTTATCGGTCTCCAATGGAGTATTGCTGTTAATAGTGCGAGAGCAATTAAAATAATCTAATCTAATTAAAATAATAGAAAATAACGTATAATTAAAGAGTAATTAGTTCAACTAAACACTTCAACTAAAGAGAAATTAAAATAATGTAATCTAATTAAATAAGCCGATGTTGGATAAGTTACTGAACACTTCAACTAAAATTATAAAAGGAGAAAAAATAATTCAACCTGAAAAAAAGAACAAACCTCGGTCATTTTAGACCAAATCGAAAAAGAGATTTCAAACATCAAAAATCATAGACGATTAAGGACAACAAACCGATCGTACAGAGAGAATACGTATGTATTTACCTGTTTTTCCAATTTTTACCTCTAATCTAACAGTCTGCACCCTATGTCACTGCTGTCTAGAGCTCCAATCTCCAATAGAAAACGACCAATGGTAGGTAATAAAGAAAAACAAAACCTCTATGATTTTATACCGTCATACTGCACCTGAAATGGAGGAAATGTACGAAATCTGTTAGGGTTTCAAAACAAAATGAAAGGTCGTGAGAAAAACCATAAACAAAGAGAAACAAGCATGGGAAAAAACTCTTGAAATGGACGAAATGTGTGAAATCTGTTAGGTTTCAAAAGAAACTCAGAGATCGCGAGAGAGAGAGAGAGAGAGAGAGAGAGAGAGAGAGAGAGAATCATCAAGATCCAGAGAAAATGAGGGGAAAGAAAGCAAAAAAAAAAAAAAACTGTTGAAATGGAGAAATAGGTGGAATTCCTTAGGTTTCAAAAGGGGAGACGAAATCGCGAGTGAGAGAAGTCTCTAGAGAAATCGAATGAGAGAGAGGGGGAAACAGGCGTAGAGAGAAAGCTGAGAGGACAAAAGGCAGAAAAGCAAAATCTGAAAAATATCTCCTCTTGTATGGCTCGGCGAACCGGCTAGCTCAAATTGGCCAAACGGCTTAGGAACAGTAAAATCAATCCTCCTCTTTTATATATTGTAGAGGAAATGTGCGTCAAACGGGCACTTAAACCTGGTAAGTTCTTTTGCTTCCATAAATTTCTAGTAGCTCTGATGGCCAAAACTTGTATGCTCATTTGTGAGGTCCTAGTTTCGAATCCCTCTACTGAAGGGTTTTATTGTGAAATATGTTTAATTCTCCCATTTTTGCCAAAATCAAATGGAATAAAGGAGGGGATTCGAACCCTTTACCACTCCAAAAGATATTGATCACCTAACCGTTGTGGCACTCATGGAATTTTTTTATTAAACTTACAAGAATAATATATGTTATACATTATCCGTTTCAATGCAATTATAAAAATTCAAACCGTGTTCTTCTTTTGAATTATACAAAATTTGGGCACAATATCATTTGTTGAATATTGTTAATTTTTACAACAAAATTATATATGTTCAGTTTGAACAAAATAATTGTTATATTTAAATTATAGACCTCGTTTGATTCCACCTTTTTTTTAAAATACATTTTTTCTTCTTTCAACTGCACATTTTTTAATAAAATAATATTACATGCAAATTCAAAACTTTTCTTATTTTTAATCATACATTCTCCATCAAATCACTATTCCAAAATACATTTTTTGCAAAAAAAAAAAAAAAAAAAGCATCAAACGGGGCTTTTAATATTTTATTGCTGACAATGGTCGATGATTCATGTTTGCCCGTGCTGACTTGAAATCCCGGGTCTGCCACTGCCAACTAGCATGGACCGAAATGTTACTAGAACAATTGTTCGTTAGCTGTAGGCTTTAAAATTGTTTTTTCACGAAAATAATAAAATTTTAAATTAAAAATGGACTTAAGGTATATATATATCAACACAATTTAATACCAAAAGAAAACAAATTAAAGAAGAATTAAAGAAGTCTTTTGGACAATTTTCGTGCATGTACTTATCATTGTGAACAGTGGCATGCATAAATTTAACAAATAAATAAAAGATTTTGAACAATTTTCATGCATTTACTTATTGTTAGCGTGAACAGCGGTATGCACACACTTAGGCATTAAGTAAAAAATAATCTGTTTTGCTTTTCTATTTCGCACAGTAAGTTTCAAAATAAATTCGTTTGCATAGTTATCGATCTCGGAATTTCATGAAATTTTAAGAAAAAGTAGGAAACTTCCTATAATATAACATATCCAAAAAATTGGCTTTCGTCGACAACGTATGAGGCACTAAAATATGTTTCAAAACCCCTGCAATGATTCGTTTTGGAGAAACCAAAGTGGTTTACTTAAAGTGAAGTATAAAACTCTACAGACATCATGACGTGGTTTCAAGTTTATCTAGTAGCTAACCCATGAGGCTATCAAAGCCTGCTAGTTTTGTCAAAAAACTCCAATTAACGAGTCAGTTACTGATTACGTACAAAGAATTATGCGGTAGTTGTAGCACAAGTTGGGGGTGTCAATCCCACCGAGAGATGGTTGAAGTGCTTAAGGAATCCGAAGGATGATTGTTCTTTTGAATGTGTAGTAAAATTTGTTGCTTGAGTGGGATTAAAATCAATGTTTGAGAAAGCAAAACGTTAGAATTTCCTCAATTTGATTGGATCAATCGCATCAATAATTCATTCTTTTTACTCAATTAGAGATGTTTTACCTAATTCTTTAACCGGAAGATGTAACGCTAAAAATCAATTTAATTCAATTGTAATACTACAACCTAGCATAAAAACACTTTTTTTTTATTGGGATACGATCTGAAAAACAACCATATACACCTAGCATAAAACAATAATCAATCCACCAATAAAATAAATGAAATTAAAACTCAACAAATAGTTCAATTTTTCGATAGACAAGCATCATTGAATCTATGAAAAATTTAATAAAAGTTAAGTCAATCTCAAAATAAACTTACGAAAAGAATGTCTAAACCTAGGATTGTTCAGCAAAGAAAGATCAAATTACATGAATAACTGATGAACAATTACCAAATCCAACCGAGTTCTTTCTTAGCTTCACTGAAATCTTTAGTTCCTCATGAGAAATTCTTGAGCTCCAAAGGAGCAAAGATGTGTATGGAGGCGTCTCCCGCGTTCTGGGATGTATTAGGGTTTAAATATGTGAATCCCCACTTGTTTTCATAAGTAGTTGAACGAGATTAGGAAACTGAATATTCGACCACCAAATATAACTATGCGACCGCATGGTTCATTTGCATGCGGTCGCATAGTTCGTGGAAATTGGCATTTTAATTCCCTGAAACAGTGTATACGGCCGCATGGGAGGGAACACTATGCGACCACATAGTGTTGTGTAACTTCCAAAATATGCGTTTTAGTCCTCCAACTTGTGTTGCTCGACTCTTGACCTCTTTCCTTGTTTATTCTTCATCCAATGCTTTATTCCTTAGCTCAATTTGACATCGACATCTTCATTTCCTCTTCTGGTTCATCTCTTGGTTATTTGCATCTCGGCCTAAACTTTGCTTTTCCTTCATTTTGGTCATTTTCCCACTTGTTTCTCCTTATTTCTACTACTTCATCACGTTCTCCTAAAAAACGTAAATTACATAGTATTAAGTTATAATCCAATATATTAATCAACAATTGTCCATGTTTTGATAGTAAAATCAGTGTGTAAAAAACACTTATCAAACTCTCCAAAACTTGAACTATTGTTTGTCCTTAAACAAAATTATAACTTAACTCTACATAAAACATGGTTTAACAACCTGCTGTGTCTCAGGATTAGAATTTAGTAATCAAACAAATGAAGAATTTCAACAGTGCAAAAATGAAATCAATCTCCAACATGCATAACCCGAGGTGGTTGTATGTGAAAACTTATGTCAACATATTAAGATCGCGATTGGCTCAACACCTGACCCATAGTAGTAATATATTTCCTTACTTCGCTCGAGAAATACACACCTCTCAAACTTATGCTTTTTACTCAATTTTCTCGGGGTGCATCCTAAGTTGAAGTTATTCAATTCTATTCCTTACCATTTCTTAGTATGGATAGATCTCAACATTACAAGTCCACACTTCAACAAATCGAAATTCTCCTATATTTTTTATTGCTTCAACCTTTAAGACTGAACTAAGTTACTTGCCTCTCAGCAAATGTACAGTTCTATCAACCAAACGTCTGAGGCATAATCAATGTAGTTTTGTATTTATTTATTTATTTTATTTTTTTCAAACATCTTCTCATTTGCTTTCTATATAATCCATGTAACGAGCTTTACGCTGATGATTCCCAAGTCAGATGCACCAGGTTTTAAATCACCCTTACACGCTTAATCACCCGAGTTATATAGGCTCAAGAATATGCTTTTATTTACTCAAAGATTAGTGCAATGCCCCCTTTCTTTTATACATTCATTTTCTAAAACTGACCTCTAACTTAAAACTTTTACCTCGTTTTCATCTCATTGGTTTTAAGCAATCCACATAAGATAATTTTCATGCATGAAATCCCTACTAATCTTAATGTTTCCCCGTAAGAGCTCAATCATCTCCAAACTACCCTATAGTTGGATTATGAATTAATGCTATAAAGGCTACTTGGGTTTACTTAATATGTTCAACTATTCTCTACATAATGAACCGAATCACTAACTCAATAAGTCAAATACGATTACCATGCATAGAGAATGTCAGGTTTCATCTAAACAAGTTATGAGTAATCTAATACTGCATTATTTTCATTATTCACAATTCATACCTATTCCATTCAACATCATAACTTGCATAGTTGTCAAACCCACGCAAGCACACAGAACTGTAACTATAATATAATACTAAAAGATAAAAAATAAAAATAAATGCATAAAAACTTCAATAATTATAAAAAAGTTATCGAATCACATAAGAGTTGTAGTAAAATGATGAATGTCCACCCCCAAAATTATCTAGAACATTGTTCTCAATGTTCAAATAAAATACAAAATTGAAAATCATGTAAAGAATATAACAAATGTACAATAACGTAAAGAAAATGAGGCTCAAAATACTCCCCCGATCAGTACGGAGGTGGTGGATGGAAATTAAAACCTAATGCACTATCAGCTAATGGTGGAGAGAGTTATGAGAGTATCTGTCGCATCATCATGGACTGCTAGATGAGCTCGGCATGCATGCTTTTAATGCTTATAGACTATTCCCGAACCTCATTCTCGATGTTACCCAAGCGGTCCTAAGTCTCGTTAGTCCTCAACTGAATCTCATTGACTCTGCCCATATAGTTATTCAGTCGTCTATTCAAGACCTCAACCTTCTGTCTCACAGCCAAGAACTCCCTACTAGCAGTAGAAGCGATGTTCTTGGTGCTCAACATGTTACTCCTCAGATGTCCATCCCCATGATGCCCACAACTTGGTAAAGATTTTTAATATCCCGGCTAGAACCTGTCATAGTGTCGAACACTTGTCCTAGAAACTGTATATCAACATCCAGTGGTGGTGGTGCCTAAGGCATCTCAGCGTCCTCTGTTCATTATCCCTATACAATTTGCCGTTATCTCAATCGCTTCTTTTCCTGGTTTTCTCTATGTTTTACCCTAGCTCGATCCTGAGCCTCCAAGGTAGAGCATTTTATGAAAGGGCTAGGTCTCTCGGAAAGCTCTCTAGATAGGATAGTGATGCCCACACTCTTGTAGATCCCACTGATCAGGCTTGGAAAAATTAGCGAACGATGATGATCTCGCCATAAACCCTGAGAATGAATCTGATCATAAATAAAGGTGGCCAAGTCAGTCTTCTATCCTCTAACCAAGTGATAGATAAAATCGTTTGTCGAATCGTTAAATGTAGTCCTATGTGAGGTGGCTCGAAGTTATGGTAAATAAACATCCATAGAATGGCTATGAACGGTGTAAGCTTAGTCTAATGCCATGCTGGCGTTTGTGATGGCTACGCATCCTCACGCCCAAGTAGGACTTCCCTGACTGTGCTCGATGAAAAATCTCCAGGAATAATATTATCCCAAGTTATCTAGTAATAATCATGTATTATCTCGGGTGTAAACATAATCCATTTGTCCCTTACCCACGTTTGATGTAGATGCTCAAACCCTAGAGTGTCTATATCACTGTTGAAGTTCGCATAAAATTTACGAGCCAAACCTTCATATACTGGGTAAGGTCTTTCAACCACTTTATCCCAACCCCAGTTTTGTACCAAAGTCACGATCTCAAATTTGAGAAAATCTTCTAATCTGTCCGGTAGTTCTAGAAGCAATGCCTAGTGGCTAATAACACCTGAGTATCGCTGGTGGCCTCCTAATCCAAAAATCTTTGTATTCCTCCTTCAGGTCCTTTTGTTCGTGTAGTACCCGAAATGGAGGCTACTTTTTCCTTTCCTTTGGAGGTGACACAACAAGAATAAAAACATGTAAGTTAACTGTGATGCATAAATGAATACCATATTACTTGGAGATAATATTAGAAGATGAGCATCAAATCCCTAAACTTATGTTACAAGCAAAAAAATATAATAAAATTCAAGTAATATATCAAACAAAACACGATGCAATGTAACAATGCTATTGTAGCGACCGAGAATTTTAAATAATATAAAATTATTTTTCTTGAAAAACATGTCGCTAAGTTTTAACCCCAAATGTTAAAATGAAAACGTGTTCGTCTAGCCGTTGTAAAACGAATTTAAATCTATTTCAAATCGAGTCCAATCTCGAATAATTTTAAAGTATCAAATTCCTTATTATTTTTCTTTAAATCCAAATTTTAATAATTTTAAGTACTATTTTTTATTTATTATTTAAAGTCCAATTATGTTAGCCCAAACCTCAATTATGTTAGCTCAATTTACTTAAACCCAATTAGGGAAATTCTTACGGCCCATTTAACTCCTAGAACTTTGTGCCCTAAAATTTACTATTCATAGAACACTCTCATTCTCCTCTCCTCACATTTTACACCTCCAAGCAGCCATTTAGGGTAAGAATCTTCATCTCCTACAAATTTGGAAACTCATGTTGATGCTAGAATAATCAATTTCTAGCACCAACAACATCAAATTTTGAAACCAATGTTGATGCTAGAACATCAATTTCTAGCACCAACAACACCAAAATCACCAATCCCAGCAAAAACCCATTCAAACCACCAGCAACATGAAACTTATCAACAACACCCCAGCCAAAAGCCCAATCCACCATTATCAATTTCTTACCCATACAAGCTGCAACTCCAAACCACCAATAACATTGCAGCCCACAGTCCACCACCATCACCGACTGCAAATCCCAGCCAAAACCCAGAAGTCGATTGCCACCAACAACACCTCAGTCCACCCAATTCCGAATCATACTACAAGCTGCAAAATTTATTTGATTTTCCTATTAACCAATTTTACTTGTCCACTAGTTTGGGAATGATGAGCAGTTCATTTTTTATGAAAAACCTTATACATTTTCATTAGTGCTTCAAATGAACGGTTAAAAGAGTGTGCCTTTGCCACTGATAATAACTCGTGGTATGCCAAACATAGACAAAACATTTTCTTTAACAAATTTAACAAACAATTTTTATCATTGGCCTTACAAGCTGTTGCCTCTACCCATTTAGACATATAATCTACGGCTACAATGATGTATAAGTAACCAAAAGAAGGTGAAAAGGGTCCCATGAAGTCAATTTCCCAACAATTAAATATTTCTATCACTAAAATGGGGTTCAAGGGCATCATTTTATGCTGGGACAATACACCAAGCTTCAGCACCTCTCACATGATTTACAATAAATATTAGTATCTTCAAACAAAGTAGGCCAATAAAAACCACATTACAAGATTTTTGTAGCGGTTTTTTTCCATAAAAAATGGCCTCCACATGCTTGGGTATGACAGAAATTGAGTACGCTAGATATTTCCTCATCAGGGACATAATGTCTCAAAATCTGATCAGGGCGGTATTTAAATAGACATAGGTCATCCCAGCTGTAGCGCCCCGAGTTCTGTTAACCCGGATTGCCACGTCATCGTCTTTTGCCCTAATTTCAAAATCAATTTTCGCGGAAATAACCTAATTTTGAAATCACAATTGTAATTGAAAAACTGTATCGACAAGTAAACTCATAGAAATTTAAAATTTAAATATCACATTTTAGAAATAGCGAAAAACGACAAAATGTTATCAATATTCGAATACAAAAACTTCAAAGAGATAATAATTTCGATAGTCAAATTTTTCTATGCCACCACTGCCGGATCAATCACGATCACCTCCGAAGTCTGCAAACATTTTTAAAATAGCAGAGTGAGTATTTCGAAGAAATACTCAGTAGACTCATCGCCGATAATTAATTTACAGAATAATTGAACACACACTTATGCAATATACAATGTGATATCATCTTTGGTTCATTTTCTTGAAAATCATAGGCTCTTTAAAAACATGGGATGTGGGTAGTCTTTCTTTCTTGTGCGGATGAAGCACATAAGTTATGCATAACATTCTCTTCTTATCTCATAAGAGATTCTTTTTTTTTTCTCATGCAATTAAGCATATAAGTTATGGCAAGCATAACAATATCATAATATCGCATATGATAAATTCTCATCTCATGCATTGAAGCATATAAATCACGTAATTCACATAAAGCATGCAATTATAATTTAAACTAATTAATGGTGGCGAGTCTACCTCAAAATCTCGAGTTTCGTGAAAATGGTGCGAGAAGTAACTTCAATCTCTTAATTGTCCGTATGTTTCGTCTAGCCAATAGAAAATAAGTTTGAATCAGTATTTTGAAACTTTAAAGTTTTAAAGTCTTGAAATTAAGTTTAAAGGCTTAATTGAAAATCATTGGAATTGAAATAGATGACTTAAAATGATAAAGTAAAGTTTAGGGGCTAAATTGAAAATTTATTAAATCTGAAAAAAAAAAACTTTAAAGGCTAAAATAATAACTCTCATAAGTTTAGGGACTAAACTGTAATTATAATAAAGCTGGAAGTAAAAGTTAAAAACTGAAATAATAACTTTTAATAGTTTAAGGACTAAGCTGTAAATATATTAAAGCTGAAAATAAAAGCTGAAAACTGAAATAATAACTTTTAATAGTTTAAGGACTAGGCTGTAAATATATTAAAGCTGAAAATAAAAGCTGAAAACTGAAATAATAACTTTTAATCGTTTAAGGACTAGGCTGTAAATATATTAAAGTTGAAAATAAAAGCTGAAAACTGAAATAATAACTTTTAATAGTTTAAGGACTAAGCTGTAAATATATTAAAGCTGAAAATAAAAGCTGAAAACTGAAATAATAACTTTTAATAGTTTAAGGACTAAGCTGTAAATATATTAAAGCTGAAAATAAAACTTAAATGGCTGAAATAATAACTTATATAAACTAGGGACTAAATTAAATAACTTTTAAACTGAAAATAAGAAATGTAAGGGCTGAAATTAAAACACTTAAACTTAAGGACTAAAATAAAACAATCTAGAGAGTTGGGGACTTAAATGACAATTCCTAAAGATAAAATAATTAAAACAATCAAATTTCATTAAATTAAAAACATTTAAATTATAACACTTTCTCTATTTCTCTCATTACAGAGAACGAGAGAGAGAGAGAGAGGTCGATGGCGGGTATCGCCCCTTCTCCGGTTCACCGTCCGGCGAACGGGTCGGCGCCACCGTCTCGTGGTGGTGCCCACACGTAGGTAAGGGATGGGGTATTATTTTTGGGGCTTTTGGGTGTTCGGTTTTCTTGATTGGCGTGTGAAATGGTGTCGATTGTGGCGGTTTGATGGCAGCGGTTGGTTCTGTTTGGAGTTGGTTTGGGGTGCTTTGAGGTGGCGGTTTGGTGTTGAACTTTCGGGTTGGGGATTTTGGGCGATTTGGTCACGGCTTAGCTTGGGTGTTCTCGGTTTGAGTGTGTTCTTGGTTAGGGCTCGACTTTTGGTATTTGAAGTCTCGGGTTTGGGTAATGGTTTCGGGTATCTCGATTTCTTTCTTTGATTTAAATGGTTTGGTGTTTCTTGGATGTGGTGGTGGCGTTTTGGTGGAGTTTGGTTTCGGGTTTGAAGCTGTGGTGTCCTGCTCTCGGTGTTGAAGGTGGTTGGTGAATGGATGGTGTGGATTTGAAATGGTGGTTTGGTTCGTGTGACTGCTTGTTTGCAGTGGAGGTTGGTGTGGTGCTGGTAGTGTTGTTGGGAGTTGCAGTGAGTTGTCGGTCTCGGTTTTGGTGTGTGCTGGTGAGGAGAGTGTTGGCTGCAGTGACCTTGCAGCTAGGGGAGCTCACTGTTGATGCTAGAAATGGATTTTCTAGCATCAATGGGGTCCCACATTGGAAATAGAGAGAGTGTAGGAGAGAATAGACAATTCTTACCAAGTGGATATTGTGTGAGTGTGAGTGGAGTGGAGTGGAGTGGGGTATGAATAGTGGTAGAATTAGGGCACAAAACCCTAGACGGGTAATTCGGCCAAAATGTTGGGCTTTTGGGTTTTCTAATTGGGCTGGAATAAATAATATCCGGTTTTGGGCTCATTTAATTGGGTTTAAATGAATTGGGTTAAATGAATTAAATTCAAGGTATTGGACTATAATAATTGGGCTTATGTAATTGGACTTGAAATCAACAAAAATTGAATTTAAATAAAATAAATCGAAATTGATGATAAAATTATTATTTGGGATTGGATTCGATCGAATAGTTTTGAATTCAATATTATAATGGCTAGAAGAACGCGCTTCTCTAGAAAATTAAGGTTAACGTTTTAGCGACACATTTTTCGAGAAAACTAATTTATATAAATAAAAGTTCGAGGTCGCTACACCAGTAAAACTTACGTACCTTAACCATGAAGTTTCTTGTATCTTGTACATTCCAACTATACTGGAATTTGACTGCAACCAAGTAATTTACAATGTGAGCAAACCCTGGTAGAGAGAAAACAGAAAATAAATGCTCATCTGGAAAGTCATCTCTAATTGGTAATGGATTCGCATTGTCCTAAAAGTTAGCCTTAGCAAATGGTCGGCTTACACATTCTCCACTCTTTTTAATCTTTAATGGTGATATCAAATTCATGTAACAATAAAATCCACCGTATTAAACACGCCTTAGCATCCTTCTTTGCAAGAATGTACTTAAGAGTCGCATGATCTGTGGAAATTATAATGGGAGAGCCAATCAAATAAGAGCGAAATTTATCAAGAGCAAAAACTACGACTAGTAACTCTTTTTTTAGTAGTGGAATAATTCATTTGAATGCTGTTGTAAGTTCTACTAGCGTAGTAGATTTGATTATGCCCAAATAATAAATCTGTAATTGTAGCACAACTTTGGGGTGTCGATTCCACAGGGAGATGAAAAAATACTCAAGGGTTCAACAAATTAGGGTTTTTCGTGAATTGTTTGAAAATAATTTGTTTTTCGAAATAAAATTTAAATATCAATGGATCAAGTAATGAAATTAAAATCAATGAGTTAAAACCGTGAGCATCGAAATCTCCTCAATTGGATCGGATCATTCAATGTCAATTATTTATTTTTTATAACTCAATTAGAGGCTTTCATCCTGATACTCTAATAAGAAGATTTATCGTTAAAAACCAATTTAATTCAAATGTAACTCTAGAATCTAGATTTTCTCTAACAATTTCCCACAATTGTTTATTGAAATCAGATTATAAATTGACCATATACATCAAGCATAAGGCAGTAAATAATCACACCAATGAAATAAATGAAATTGAAATTCAACAAGCATTTTGATCGTTTGATAGAAACAACATGAATAATTTATTTGACAAATCTAATAAGAGTTAAAAACCAATTTCAAAATAAATTTATGAAGAGAAAATCTAAACCTAGAATTATTTAACAAGAAAAATAACAAATTACATAAATAAAGGTCGTGAAATCACAAAATCCATTGAGTTCCTCACTTGCTTCACCAAATTGTTTAGTTTTTCATGAAGTTCTTGAGCCAAAAGATGAGAGAATAGTGTATGGAGGTATCCCCAATATGTATTCCGCTATTAAGTGAGCATTTTTATTAGCATAAGCTGAAAGTATATATTGATTGGGTTTGTAGTAGATGCACCAGTTATAAAAAGGCGAAATGTAACGTATTACCTTATGGTTTATATATGCCATTACATGTTCCTAGTGAACCTTGGGTTGATGTGTTTATGTATTTGTGGTAGTAGATAGATTTAATAAGATGACTCATTTCATTCCATGTCATAAAACCGATGATACCACCAATATTGTAGATCTATTCGTTAAGAAAGTAGTGCACTTACATGGGATTCCTAGAAGCATTGTACTTGATAGGGATGTTAAATTCCTTAGTCACTTTTGGAGGATTTTGTAGAATAAGTTAGAAATCAAGCTATTGTTTTCTACTACTTGTCACCCGCAAACATATGAGTAAACTGAGGTCCTTAATAGGACTATAATACAATTGTTATGAACTATAGTGAATAAGAATTTAAAGAGTTGAGAATAATGTTTACCATTTATAGAATTTGCATATAGTAGGGCTACACATTCTAATACTTTTTACTCACCTTTTGAAATTGTATATGGTTTTAGCCTACTAACATCTTTGAATTTAATTCCTTTACCTGTGAATGAAATGGGTAGTTTTCTAGGAAAGAAGAAGGCCAACTTGGTGAAATCACTTCATGAAAATGTAAGGTTGTAAAAAAAAATAACATTATGCCTCTCAAGCAAACAAGGGACGAAAGTGCGTTACATTTGAACCAAGAGATTGGGTTTAGGTGTACTTGAGGAAAAAAGCATTTTCTTGAACAAAGAAAATCAAAGTTGCAGCCACAAAGAGATGGTCCATTCCAAGTCCTTGAAAAGATCAATGACAATGCCAACAAAATAGATTTTTCAGGTGAGTATAATATTTCAGTCTCCAATCTTTCTCTCTCTTTGATGCAAGTACAAATTCGAGGTTGAATCATTTCGAAAAGGAAGGAGATGATGTGATCCAGGATACGAGAGCAAGTCTGGGTAAGGATCCATTGATCGTTGAAGACGGACCAATGACTAGGTCACAAGCGAAGCGAGTCAAGGAGGCTATGAGATTACTTGCTCAAGCTACGGTGGATGAAATATTGATCACAAAAAACAAATGAACAAGTTTCATGTTGGGCGTGGAATTTGAAACAAAGTGGAGCAACTTGATTCAAGCGATGGATGGAGAAACTAGAGGGGACAACTATGCGACCGCATAATTGTCCGAGGCATGTGATCATATGCCCCTTTACCGAAGCCAAAGAGGAAAAATTTATTTGGTCCATGTGACTATATAGACTTATGCTATGCAGTCGCATAGTTGATTCCAGGCCACGATTTTTTTAAATTAGTCAAAACTCTATTTTGTGATATCTTTGCTATTTTTTTTGGCTTAATTCCGTTTCTAGCTAGGTTTAATGTGTTCCATATAAATAGGACTCATTATATTCATTGTAAAAAAAATAATCAATTATTGAGAGATTATTTGCAAGCTTTATTTTATTGATTTCTACTTGTTCTTCAATCAATTAATTTTGAACTTATCAAGTTTATTTCTTGTGGCATTCAAATAATTCGAGTAAGATTCTTGAGTTTTGTAATCACAAGGTCAACGTACTATCAATGATTGTGTTGGTTACTTGGTTCAATATTTTTGAATCAAGCTTAAATGTTGATTTCTTGGCTTTCTTGGGTTGAATCAATCTTGTGTGGGTTTCGAAACTATTATGCTACGTAGGTTCGCATCACTTTTTCTTTTTCTTCTCGGAAACTTTTTTGCCTATTCTCAAATGTATTATGTGTGTGTAAAGTGTACTTCAAATTATGGTAAAAAAGATTACTTCGGAAAATGAAAAGTTAATAATATGGTAGAAACCATCGGCACTAATTCCAATTTAAGGAGAATCAAAGATAACTTTTTATGTTTCAATTTATGCGTTTTATTTAAGGATTAATGACTTAACAAAATAAAGAAATAATAACACAAATCCCAAGTGAAAACTTTGAATCCTCTTTTACTTATAATCTGGTCCTTCTGAAAAATAACGTGTGTACAAATGTAGTCTTAGAAATATTTACTACACAAAACTAAATTTTCTTTAGGAAACATCACATTCCATACTACGTTAAATAATTTTTCTTTAAAAAGAAAATATGCGTGGTTGCGTGTTGAGCCTCCATGAAATTAAATTTATTTGAGGCATATAGGACTAGTATTGTCTATAGGCTAGGATAGTGGTGCTAGATCATCACATTAAAAATTATAAGCCTAATTTTATTTTTTTGGGCTTTCACAGTGACGGGGACACACACAAGGGAGGAGTGACAAATGATATGACGATGGTGGTGGGGGGATGACGAAGGAGGGTATGAGTGTGACGGAGAAGGAAATAGGAGTGGTGATGGAGGATGTGACACTAGTTATGGAGAAGGTGATGATTAGAGTGACATAGTAAGACTACAAGATATCTGAAGTCATTTGATTATCTTAGACGAGTAACTATGAGCTATGCGTTTAAGTATGCTAGACATCCTTGATGGACACTGACCCAAACATGCACATGTTTTCGATTACATGTTAGCATATGCGAGAAGAGAAGAGTCGAGATGGGGAGAGGTCATGGAAAGGGTGTACACATCTATATGTCCTAGTCGTAGCAAACTCACACTACTCACATGGCCAACTGTAGGATATATTAGAGCTGATGGCGGTCATTGTTCCCATGGTGGCCAGGGAAACAAACATTGAAGTTGTTGATAGACTAGCCGTTATGAGGAAAAACACAACACTACAACAGATATTGAAAGTTTTTGTAACATTTATAACTTAGAAACTCGTCATATTTATTTAACTAATATCGTATATTTATCTACATGGGTGATTGTGGTATATTTGCTTCAAGTGTATTGAATTTCAAAGCATTCGATGTAGTGAAGAACTAATATGTGAGACTCATGACCCAATTGGAGGTTAAAGTTAGCATTCAATTTGTATGCATATAATTGTGACCTACAGTATTTTGCAAGCACATTGTAAATATATTCTAATTTATCTTATACACGTGTTCTAATTTAATTTTTAATCTATATGTAACTACTAAAGATTTAAATATAAACAAAAACACATACTAAGTTTAAATAATAAATAATAAATAACAGAATGTAACAGTTAAAGATTTAAACATAAATTATGAAGAGAAACCTGACTAGTACAAAACCGATGAGTATGTCCTATTTCATCGTACCTATTGCACTTATGTGACCGAGAAAACTCTCTAGATGATGATATTCTAGCCATATGTCTACATCCAGGAATATGTGATCCGACTTTGGGAAACAACAAATTAGCAAGTGGATAATATGATCGGGAACTTCCCATGACTTCATTTGGCAAGAAAAATATACATTCGACGTTTCAGCGTATGCTGTTCTCTAAACATTAAGTGCAATAATGAGAGCATAAAGTGTGTGATGGAAAGCCTTTATGCATAGCCACTAGGACTAGATGCTCACATGAAAAGCTTGAATTGATATTTTTTACATGTGAAGGTATTACCATTCAAGTCCACGATGTATCCTACGTTGAGTCCATTTCTCATGAAGAATTGAAACCAATCTAGAGTTCCACAAATACCTTCTTCACCATCGTCGAAAGTCTTGAAGAGCTTATCTTCCATTGTTGGGGATAGTGTGCTTATAAACATTTGTAAATCTATACATCTATTATTAAACCATTGCTGTAGTGTACTACGAATGTGCTTGATCATTATGAGAATTAATAACTCTTTATCTTTCTTGAACAATGAATCGAGCAACTCCGTATTGTTTGATGTAATCATATTATACAAGAATGATCGTACCCAATGCCCAAACCTTAACTTGGTTAGTTTTCCCATGCATCATGTGATTTACTATCTATTTCGTCCATGCACTTATTAAACTCTTCAAAACTTATGCCTCTACAACTCTCCTAAACAACAACACAATCCAGTACCCCGATATGATCTTTAGACTGCTTTGTGTTCACGAAAATCTATTTCGAATTAAACCATCGCAAGTGTATGATTCGTTAACAATTAATAAAGTGGATTTTTAGTTCGAATGTTGTCCCACAGAGATTGATTTAGTTTAATTTTTATTATTGCGACCTTAATCGAAATAAGATTACTATGATGCATTTGCAACTGAATTATTTCTAAATTAACTTATTTATGCAATTATTAGTGAATTGACACATAAGGCAAACAATATATTTTTATCCCCTATCGGGTCCTATGACAATTTATATATGTCAAACCTATTTTCCTTCTTTTGAATGAATAAAAAAGGCCACCTAATTTACACAACTAACGCGTACAGTAATTGTGGAGAAAATAAAATCATATAAATTGTTCAATATCCAAAAAATGTGTTTCAATGTCAAATATATAAAATTAAAAATTAAAACTCATATCACATGGTTCATCGTTCTTCTAGTACCTAGAAAACTAACCAAGCATGTTATGAAGGAGAAAACAAAAGGAATACTGAAGAATCAACATCACCCAATATAATTCTTAAATTGATTCTCGTGTTCTTGGATTCGATCTTCGTATTTTTTGCTTCTCCTATGCTCCAAAAGTCTATTAGAATGTATTACCCCATGTTCTGGATGGCTCCAGGGTTTTCAAAGGTGTTCTAAGATTTGTTTCCATAAGAGTTGTATTGAAATAAAGAAACAGATTTTGTTTCTCCGCGAAATGCCTATTCAACCGCATAGTGTTAAGGAATGTGATTGCATAGCTCTTCAATGTTGAGCTCATGAAATTCCCGCTTACTGCAATGCTACGCATGGATGACAGGACTATGCGATCGCGTAACTGTTCATAAAATTTCATATTTTCATTTTAGCCCCTAAACTTTGGTTTTCTTTCATTTTAGTCATTTTTCACTTCTTTTTCCTAAATTCTACCATGTTCATCAATGTTATCCTACAAAACATAATTTATATAGAATTAAGCCATATTTCGATATAGTTACAAACAATTATCTATGTTTTTGTGACCTAAATAAGTGTGTAGAACACACTTATCAAATCCCCCAAACTTAAACAATTGTTTGTCGTCAAACAAATTGTAGCTTAGCTCCAAAAATGGTTTGACAACCTGTCGTGTCTCAGAATTGGAATTTAACCACAACATAATGAATAGTTTCAACATTACAAAATCAAATCAACCTCTATCGGTTATATGCAAAACTCGACGTGTGCATGTGTAAACTCATGTAAACATATCAAACTCATGATTGGTTCAATTCCTGACCTACAACAGTCAAATATTTCCTTCATTCTCTCGAGAGATACACATCCTCTCAAACTTATTCTTTTCACTCAACTTTCCTGAGGTGCATCCTAAGTTTAACTTATTTAATTCTACTCTCTTAGTTTGGATGGATCTTACTGTCACAAGTTAACACTTCAACAAGTCAAGATTCTCCTCTATTTTTGACTGCCTCAACCTTTAAGACTAAACTAAACTACTTACCTTGTATCAAAGGTATAGTTCTATCAACCAAATGTCTTAGGGCTTAATCAATGTAATTTTGCTTTATTTTTTTGTAATCATCTTCTCATTTTCTTTTTATATAACCCATGTAGCAAGTTTTAGGCCGATGACTCCCAAGTCAGATTACCATAGGGCACCCGATTTTAAACTTTACAGACTTTTTCACTTGAGTTATACAGGCTCGAAAAATGATTTTATTCACACATAAACTCATGTTACGCCCCTTTTCTTTGAGACATTCAGCCTTTAAAACCAACCCCTAACTTAGGACTTTTACCTCATTTTCATCTCATTGGTTTTGGAGAATCCACACATAGTAATTTCATGCACGAAACCCTTACTCATCTCAATGTATCCTTGTAACAGCTCAACCACCTTCAAACTACCCTATAATTGGATTATGGATTAAAACAATAGAGGTAATTCGAGTTTACCTTATTATGTTCAATTCTTCTATGAGCCATATCACTCACTTAATGCGTAAACATGAGCGTAGTGCATAAAGAATGTCAAGTTTCACATAAACAGGTATTGACTAATCTAATCATGTAATATTTCCACCATTCATAGTTTATATATTTATTCCAATATTCAACATCATTACTGGCAAGATCATCAAACCCACACAAGCATACAAAATACTAAGTAAATACTAAAAAAATAAATAAAAACTAAATATATATATACACACACATGAACAATCACACAAAAAGCAATAAATTTCACAAAAACATTGATGAATAACCATGGTGTCATGAAAATTCTTCTATTCTTCTACTACCCTCAAGTTTATATAACACGTTGTCCTCAATGTGTAGTATATTTAGTGAATTACAGAAGTTTATAACAAAAAACAAAATGAGGTACCAAGTAAAGGTGACGAATACTTCCCTAATTGATTACGCCCAAAGAGTTATGCGGTGTTGTAGTGTAGCTTTGGGGTGTCCATCTACAGGGAGATGGAAAAGTGATTCAAGGGGTTCAAAAACTTAGGATTCTCGTGAATTTGATGAATGGAATTTGTTTATTGCATAAAAATGTAGTAAATCATCGAAAATAATGATGGGAATTAAGATAATATGTAAAATAGTGAAGCTTCGGGATTCCCTCAACTAGATTGGATCAATCAACATCAATCATTTATGCATTCTCTACTCAATTAAAAGTTTTTATCCTAACTCTCTAATCGGATGATTTAACAATACAAACCAATTAAATTTCACATGTAATCCTAGAATTTATGATTCCCAAAGCACAATCATACATCAATTTATTGAAATTAGATTGAAAAAACAACTATATATCTCTAACATATAGTAGTAATTAAATCACACCAATAAATGATTTGAAAATTAAACTTAAACAAGTATTTTAATTATTCAATGGAAGAAACGTGATTAAATCCATGAAAATCTGAATAAATGTTAAATCTAACTCAAATCTAATTCAAAATACAAGAAACATAAACCCTTGAATTATTTAGACAATGAAAAACGCATTACATGAATGAAAGATGTCGAGATAACCAATTCCAATTGAGTTCCTCCCTTGCTTCACCAATGTTTTTAACTTTCCATGGAGTTCTTGATGTCAAAATGTGGAAAGAATGTTGTAAAATGAAGAATGCAGCGTTTTGGGCAATTCTCGGGTGTTTTAGGGTTAGAAATCGTGCTCAAAATAAGTTACCATAAATGGTTGACTTAAATTCGGAAATCAGAAATTTTACCTTGAAAATACCATATGCGATCGCAAGGCATAAACCCATGCGATCGCAATGAACAAATAATTTCAGCCTCTGAAGTCCCTGAATGCTTCTGTGCGGTCGCATGGGATTAACACCATGCGACTGCATGGTTATATATTTTTCCCTCCGGATAGATTTTAGTATTTTGGCCATAACTTTCTCTCGTGATGTCCAATTGAAGTGAGTCAAGATGAGTTGGAAAGCTAATGCAAAGAGATACAATTACTTCATATGTTAACATTCAATTCGATCGTTTGCCATGTCAAAAACTAGTCTCAATATGAGGCTGAAAATTGGTGCAAAACTTCTCAACTTGAAAGTTGATATGAGATAATGTCTTGACTATATTTTACCCATATGACTCATTTCTTCATCCAATTGACCTCTAACACTCTCGAATCTTCATCACAAGGTTGGAAACAAGTTTGTAGTATTTACACTTTAGTCCCTGAACTTTCACTTTCCTCCATTTTGGTCATTTTTCACTTGTTTCTCCTTATTTCGCTACATTCATCACTTTATCGTGCAAAACATGAATTGCATAGAATTAAACTATATTCCAACATTTTAATCAACAATTGCTCATGTTTTAACAGTCAAATAAGTATGTGAAAATGCACTTATCACTAATCAATATAGATGTGACAGTGAGGTTGGTGGGAAAAACATAGAGATAAATGTGCCATCTATTGAAGATGGATACAGTCGTGCAAGAATATGATGTATCAACTAGAACTGTTGGGCGAGCTTGGTCTGTAAACCTCTCATCATGCTAAAACCATCGTCAAACTGCCCTGCATGCCTTGAAGTAGTTTAGACTTCTCTTGAACCTCAGTCTCAAGACTGCTTAATCGGTCCCACATCTCATTAGTCATCAGTTGTATACCATTAGCTCTGCCCACATAAGTACTCAACCGTCTATTCAAGATATCGACCTCTCTCCTTGTAGCTAAAGACTTCCTACTGGCAGTAGCAGTTAAGTTCCTGGTAGTTAAAATATCACTCTGCATGGTCTGGATACCATACCCATAGGTCCAACAGCTTACTGAAGACTCTGAATATCTCGACTAGAGTCGATCGTAATAGTAAACATCTGTCACAACAACTGTGTATCAACACCGCTAGGTGATGGTAGAGCCCTAAGGTATCTGAACATTTTCAAATACTTGACCCTACTCAGTTGACTGCTATCTAAGGCGCTCCCTCTCTACTTGCTCTCTATGCTTCTCTCGAGCTCTTTCCTGAGCCTCAAATGTAGTGTGCTTAATAAAAGTGCTAGGTCTCTCTAGAAGCTCTACAGATGGGATAGTCACGCCTGAGCTCTTGCAAACCCCTCTGATTAGGCTCGGGAATATCAACGAATGATGTCGGTCCCCCTGAATCCCTTGAGAGTGAATATGCAAATATATAAATGTTGCCAAATCAATCTTCGGACCCCTCACCAAGTGGTAGATGAATCCAACCTTAGGATCAATGTGGTTCGATGGAAAGTATATTCAATATTGTGGCACATGATCATCCACAAAATAGCTAAGGAAGGTGTAACCTCAATTTAATTGAGCGCCACTCTAGAGTTTGTAGTAACCAAGCATTCTCTCTCCCAAGTAGACATCTCCAACCTCAAGCCAAGGAACATCACCTAGAATTGGGACAACATTGTCCCAGGTGAGCTGATTGTACTCATGTATGACCTTGGGTGAGAACATAATCCATTTGTCCCCCACCCATGTCTGATGTAAATGCTTGAATCCAGGGGTGTCTATTTCACTATTGAAGTTTGAGTCGAATTCTCGAACAAGTCTTTCATATACGGGGTGTGGTCTCTCCACTACTTTTCCCATCTACAATTCTGCACTAAGGTCACAATCTCAAACTTTGGAAAATAGTCTAGTTTAACCGACCTCTCTGCAAGTAATGCCCAATGGCTGATGATATTAGAATTTCTAGATATGGACTCTTGATTCAAAAATCATCTTATACCCACGTCCGGTCCCTAAGTACAAGCAGTACCAAAAGTGGAGGCAACTTTTTCCTTTCCTTTAGCAGTTCGCTTAAGAGGCATCCTGCAAACACAAACAAAATTTGGGAGTATTAAACTATCTGTGATGCATAAATGAAGGATATTTAACTTGGCAATAAGCTAATAGCACGAGTGACTAAATCTCCCAAACTTATGGCTAAGGTATGTATGCTACACTTACATGTATGAAGTTCAAGTAACGAAACCAAACAAAGAAAAAATGGGTGTAACAATGTTATGCTCGGTGAAATATGTAATAAAGCATGGGTATTATCCCAAAACATTCAAAATGAGAAATTCTTTGAATTTGAAACCATGATTAACCAAGCAAGTCCGCCTTCGGGTATTAGCGAGAAAAATTGAAATTTTCCCGAGCAATATCTGGTCATATGAAAGAGGACATATTGGTCTTACACATATTCATTTTTTATGTCAAACAGACTTCGTTTGGGTTAGCAAACGGAAGGATGAAGGGACATGAAGTGACGTGTGGCTACCCATGTCATGCCTATGTGTGTTAATTGTGTTTTTGTGTTTTCCGATATATTTAACAATAGATTTCATCACAAAAATCAATCTAAAACACATGTCAAATGCTAAATCAAACCTAAATCACCACAAATGTTCACATAGGCAATTTATCAAACACATTGCAAGCATTAGATTTTTCCATAAAACTTCCAAGACCTTGGTTTTAATTAAGCCATAATTTTTCCATTACTCAAAATCATAAGCTCCATCATCTGCCTAATTTCCTTACTCCATCTCAAGTATTCAATATTTTCTTTAATCATCAATTAAGAATTTCCATAGAATTAGGGCAAGAAAATCTAATTACATACCTTTGAGTTTTCTTTGCTGTTGAAGATTGATGAATGGAAGATGAATACATGAATTTTCTTTGATGCGTGATAAGTATCGTACGTGTGAATTGAGAAGGTGTGAGTGTTTTCGTGTGTGAGAGATGGTGGAGTTGTGGTGTGTTTGTGTGTTGCGAAGAAGTGGAGGTGTGGTCCATGTGCGTGGATATTTAAAATTGTACTCTTGTTCGACTATTCTCTATACGACCGCATAGAGCAAGAGTATACAGTTGCATAGAACAAAAAGTCAAGGCCAATTTAGTCTCTGATGCTCTATATGACCCCACTATATTTCTACAATGGATACAAACATATACAAATTCACGATTTTTTTTAAAACTTAACGATTCACATACGGCATAGCGGTATATTTCTATCCGTATCAGACCCTATGACAATTTATATATATCAAACATATTTTCCTTCTTTCGAATGCATAAAATGGGCAACCTAATTCATACAACTAACATGTACAATAATTGTGGAAAAACTAAAATCATTTAAATTGTACAATATCTAAAAAATGTGTTTCAATGTCAAATATATGAAACTTAAAATTAAAACTCATATCACATGGTTCATTGTTCTCCTAGTACATAGAAAACTAGCCTAGCATATTGTGAAGGAGAAAACAGAAGGAATATTGAAGAATCGAGTCACCAAATACAATTCTTGAATTGATTCTCATGTTCTTGGATTCGATCTTCGTATTCTTGGCTTCTTCTCTATCCCAAAAGTCTATTAGAATGTGTTCCCCCACGTTTTGGACAGCTATGGGTTTTCAAAGGCGCCCCAAGATTCGTTTCCATAAGAATTGTATTGAAATAAGGAAACCATATTTTTTTTTCTCCATGAAATGCTTATGCGATCGCATAGCTCTTAAATGTTGTGCTCTTGAGAACATCCTGCATGTTTGATAAATATGTTTTTACAAACTTATCTTACTGTCAAAATATGGAAAATTATTGGTTAATATGTTGGAATATGGCTTAATTCTATGTGATTTATGTTTTGTAGGACAATATGATGAATGTAGCGTAATTGGTAAGATATAACGAAAAAGGGACCAAAATGAAAAAAAATTAAAGTTTGAGGACCAAATTACAAATACTCAATAGTTGATTCATGCCACAAAAAGATACTTTGACGATTGCTAGGAGATAATTGGATGTAATTGGAACTCAAAATGGAATGGAATATTATCAAAATCAAATTCCAATTCGCACAAGATATATTCCAAAATTTTAGCCAAAGATTGAGACCCATTTTTTAGCATAGTAAACGTCCGAATTGGAAGAAATCAAATTTTGACGTCGCTGTCAAGTTACCGCATTATTCTTTGGACGTAATCAAATTTTGACATCGTTGCCGAGGAGACGGTACCAAACACTAATGGATCGACTGAAAAGGGTAACACTGTTCCTTTACTGTTGTTTTTAGTTAATTTAATTTTCTAATTTCTAATTTTTATTTTATTCTAATATAGTTCTTTTTTTTCTCATGTTTTATGAATAGGGATCAAGACGAGCAAGGAGGTTCTACCGAATGACCTTTTGCCAGTGTTTGGATATCTTTCTAACCCTATCTTTGATACTGCATCTATTGCCACGAACACCACACTACATAGCACCATGACTATTGGTTAACATGTCGATATGTCTTTTAAGACTTTACATGATTATCTTCACCCCATACGCACATCTACGCCATCATGCATACTGTTTTCCCCTAATATGCCACGTATGGATCTTAAACCGAGAATAATTCAACTTCTTCCCAATTTTCACTGACTAAAAAATGAAAATCCATACGTGTATATTAGGAAATTTGAAGAGGTGGTAGCAACCTTCCACAATCAACATGATACAAGGGACGCGGTCATGCTTAAAATTTTCCCATTTTCACTTAAAGAAAGAGCAAGAAGCTGGCTATATTCCTTGAGACCACGATCGATTGGGATTTGGGCTGAAATGACTCAAGCGTTCTTTAATAAATATTTTTCCCACCAAAAGACTAGTGCTTTTAAGAAGCAAATCTCATCATTCATTCAAAAGGATAGTGAAACCTTATACCAAGGTTGGAAAGATATAAAGAACTACAAACCCTTTGCCCCCACCATGGTTATGAGAGTTGGCATATCGTGAGCTATTTTTATGAGGGATTAACCATAGGGAATTCCATTAGCACATGTATCTATCATCTTAAGAAGGAGGACATCGTTAGAGCCAAAGTAGAAGCCCCCATTAAAGAACCTGAACAAAATGTATCCCGTGTTGAGTCTCTAGGGACTGCTTTGTGTGTGGTAGAACTGATCATCTAGTGCAAGAGTGTAATACATTTCCTGACATGAGGTGAGTTTATGAGGAACACTGTAATGCCTTAGGTACATACAAAAAGCCCTATGCTCTATTTTCTGAAACCTACAATCCTGGGTGGCGGAATCACCCAAATTTAAGCTAGATATCTGAAAATCAGCAACCTATCTAACAATCTAGAACTTTTAATACACACTCATATCAACCCACAACTTCTAAGAACTCTTCAGAAGACACCTTACATACTTTTATAGAGGCACAAGGTAAGAAAATTAGAAGTTCGAGACTGTGATCACTCAGTTAGTTGAGGAAAACAAAGAGATAAAAAATCATATGTCTAAGTTGACTAATGCCTTAGCTGTAGGGGAGTGTGGGGAATTTCCAACTCAAGCTGAACCAAATCCTAAAGGGAAACTGTTCGCTAAAAATATATGCCGCAAGTGCACGGGGTCGCGATCAAGTAGTAAAATGGAATTTTTGCGTCGAGTCGATCCTCGAAGAGTGTTTCTTCCAATTACAAGAGACTTAATTTAATTTAACGATAAAAACACACATAATTAAACTCTTTGAAATTAGAATTGAAAAGAAAATGATTTTTAAACTAACAATTGTGAAAGTTGTAGGATTTTTAGATTTCAAATGGGTTGGAATTTACGACTTTGCTTAACCTTCGTTTCGTTAACATCTCAACAATAACGCGGAAATGCAAATCACCAAAAGACAATGTTAGACCCGATTCTCAAATTTTAGTTAATTACCTCTCTCGAGTGAAATTAACCCTAATCGATTAAGTTTATCCACAATATCTCTATGTCGATAAAAACCTAACCAATTGCAATAAATGGTGGTGAAAATACTTAAAGGGTAGTATATATCTATCACCTAAAACATCCTAGGGCATTAATTATCTAGATCTAGAAAACACGACAATTTCTTAATAATTGCACAAACCACCTAACTCATTCATCTATTGGCCAAATAAATGAGGGAAATGCAACACAATAATTAATGCACAAAGACAATGGTAATATAAGCATCAATAAATAAATATATAGATATTAATAAAATTTATGTTAACCTACATCATAAACTTTAACACAATAAACTTAGCTCATTTTATACATATGATGAAGAGGAGAATATTTATACCAATACATTACAATTTTGACAAAACAATTGAGAAAAATCAAAGTTTAAAGATAACCCTTTTGTAGAGCTAGAACTTGATTTTTCCAAATTCTTGCCAAGGTCCTTGATATATCTCACAGTGCTCTTGATTTAATCTCCAAAACCCCAATACTAAAAAAAAAAATTGAGGGAAGAAGAAAGGAAAATGAAGGAAAAAAAAAAGAAAAAAAAAGAAAGAGGACCACGGTGGGAAGTAGAAAAAGACCAAGCAAAAAGACCAAATTTGAGGTTTTGATTCAATTTTAATTAATATTGCAGCCTGAGTCCCTGAATTTTTGAGAAATATAAAAAAAGGCTCCTTAGGTGGCGCCTAGGCCCTCCTATAGTAGCGCCCAGGCACCAAGTTTCTGTAAAAAATTTGGTTTTCATTCAGTTTTTGCAGCTAAGTTCTAGGTAATTGCACGCCAAGTCCCTCAACTTTGAACTTATTCATTTTGGTCCTCAAATTTTGACTTTATATCAATTATGCCCTTCATAAATTGCAGCCAAGAACCTTCAACTTTTTATTTTCTCACTTTGGTCCCTAAAGTCATGTTTTATGCACTTTTGCTCATATTTTCCTTCATTTAGCTCAGTTATCTACCAACATGGAATTTTGGCCTACAAACACCATAATTACATAATTATGAATAGGGATAAACTCAATTTCTTCAATAAATAGCTCGTGAAAGTGTCTAATAAGTGTATGAAAACACACTTATCAAATACCCCCAAACTTAAGCTCTTGCTCATCTCGAGCAAGATTACTCATAGCACAATCATTTAATACATGTGAAGAACCAACAACGTTAAATAGCCCGTTAATATATTCAAGAGTGTAAAATTGTGTAATCAATTCACACCTATGCTTCCGACTTATGCTACCAAAAACAACATGAGCTTGTCCAATGTTTGATTGTGTTGTGTGTGCATAGTCACATATAGTCATCATCTAAATTAGGAAACAAAAATCAAGACGGAAAAAATTCAAATTAGATCCATCCCGACTCTTTGTGGTCAAATATTTCCTTTCCTACTTGTGAATTTCACCCACAATATAGCAATTTTTTTCATTCTTTTCGCAAATGTAAAATTAAAGGTTGTACTCACTTCGGTCTTTTCTTTTTCCACTCTAGTTCGGTTGGGTCTAATTGGCAATCTCAACATCTAGTCATGCAAGGATTCTCCACTAATGAGTGCTTCCACATTCAAGCTTATACTAAACAATTCAAGCTCACTAGTTATTTAAGCCTAAATATCAAAAACAATTTCACCAAATCAAATTTTTTCAATTAAAGCTCTTAATTGACCTCACACCCTTAAGCTAACCCTTGTAGTGAGTTTTAGGTTGGTAGCTCCTCGATTGTTTAAACCAAAGGGTATCGGGTTTCGAGACAACCCAATGAACTTAATAACTCGAGTCAAAAAGGCTATGAAGTGAGGCCTAAGATTCAATAAGTACAAAATCATTCTTTTAAGCACAACAAAACCAATGGAGCTTAGATCCCTAGCACATGGTCATTACCTAGCTTATACTTGACAAAAGATACTCCACACATTTTTTTTTCTTTCTTTCAACATGCATGGAATCAACACACTTTTAGATAATATTCTTCACCGGCTCGACCACCCCAAACATATATCACAATGTGGTAAAGTGAAAGAGAAGAGAATATATGATTGACAAAAAATTATGCACAACTCACAACCTAGTTCAACCAATTCAAAAATCTTTCCATCAATCCAAAAATTTCCACATCTAGATAACAATTAATTATGACTATTGTGCTCAAAGTATCTCAAGATCTCACATGGACAAGTAATTTTTGAAAAAAAAATTTAGTCACAAATAGCACATTTGGTCATACATAGCTCATGAATCAATAACAATTTTAAACATCAAGCAATCCTAATCCGGTAAGACTATCTAACATGTCAACACAAAATTACCAATTCAAGTACAATCATCCCCCAACTTAAATCACACATTGTCCTCAATGTGTACAAGATCATTATAAAGAAAAAAAAAGTGTTGACGACACTTCCCTGATTGAATGTTCGTTGAAGACGTTTTCAATGAATTCTTAACTCATGACCTTGTATATAATGTACTCCAGATTTGTTGAGATCCATGGGTGGCAGGGAGTTCAAAAATTATGACCTACAAAAGGATGATATTAGTTCAAAAACGCAATAACAAAAGTATTAATCTCAAGTAATAAAAAAAAGTTATAAGGGTAAGAAGGTTGGGTTGCCTCCCAACAAGTGTTAGTTTAGAGTCCTTAGCTCGACTATAAGGCTACTTCACTCCGAATTGGTAAGAGGAATGTATGACTTCTCCTTTGAAAACTTGCCTCCAAAGTATGGTTTCAACTGTTGCCCGTTAATCTTGAAGTTCTCATTTTCTTCGTGATGAAGTTCAACCGCTCCATGTGGAAATTTTTTAGCAATGGTGAAAGAATCCGACCATCTTGAGCGGAGCTTTCTGAGGAACAATCGGAGTTGAGAACCGTAAAGAAGAACTTATTCTCCAACAAAGAACTCCCGCTTCACAATGTGCTTGTCATGCCATTTCTTTGTCTTTTCCTTATAGATTCGGGCATTCTCATATGAATCAGGTGATGTTCATCAAGTTCATTCAATTGAAGCAATCTTTTCTCATCGGCCAATTTTTCATCAAAATTCAATGCTTTGATAGCCCAATAGACCCGATGCTCGAGTTTGACATGGATGTAACATGATTTCCCAAATAAGAGCCAATATGGAGACATACTAATGGGTATTTTGAAAGCAGTACGGTAAGCCCATAATGCATCATCCAATTTCTTGGACCAATATTTTCTCGAGGTATTTACCATCAACTCAAGAATTCTCTTCAACTCTAGATTCAAATTTCAACTTGGCCACTAGTTTGGGGATGATAGGGGGTGGCCACATGATGCTTCACTCTATATTTTATCAATAGCGAGTCAAAGAGGCGATTACAAAAATATTTACCTCTATCACTAATGATAGCTCGGGAGGTGCCATAACGAGAGAAAATATTTTTCTTTAAAAAGTTTACTACCACCCGAGCATCATTAGTGGGTAAAGCTACCGCTTCTACCCACTTTGACACATAGTCGACCGCCATCAATACGTATTGATTCGAGAATGAAGAAGGAAATGGCCCCATAAAACTAATAACCCACACATCAAAAATATCCACCTCCAATATAGAATTCAACGACATTTCATTGGGGTTGGAATATTTTCACTTTGTTGGCATCTATCGCACTTGGAGACAAATGTTAAAGTATCCTTAAATAATTTAGGCCAATAGAAACCTGATTGAAGTACCTTAGATATGGTTTTCACAGTACCAAAATGACCACCATATGGAAAGAATGACACTGCTCAAGTATTTGCTCCATTTCATCTTCTGGCACACATCTCCGAATAATTTGATCTAAGCCCCGTTTGAACAAGAAAGGATCTTCCCAAAAATAATGCTTGATGTCAGTAAATAATTTTTTCCTTTGTTGGTAAGAAAGATCCGGGGGAGTGATGCCACTAACAAGTAAATTCACATGGTTTGCATACCATGATGTGTGAATGACTTGTAGAAGATGCATGATTTGAAAGAGTTGTTCATCGGAGAATACCTCATTTATTTTACCATCCACCACTTCTTCGATGTACTCAAGTCGAGACAAATGATGGGCAACAACATTTTTGATCTCCTTCTTATCATAGATTTCCAAATCAAACTCTTGTAGAAGAAGAACTCATCTAATCAATCGAGGCTTGGAACCTTTCTTTGCTAGGAAATACTTGAGGGCCAAGTGGTAGGTGTAAACAATCACTTTTGACCCAATGAGGTAAGACCAAAATTTATCGAATGCAAATGCCACTGCAAGAATCTCCTTCTCGGTAGTATCATAGTTCAATTGAGCATCAGTCAAGGTTCGGCTAGCGTAATAGATAACATGCAAGGTTTTATCTCTCATTTGCCCTAAAACCTCTCCAACGTCATAATTGTTATCGTCGCACATAAGCTCAAATGGAAGATTCCAAATTGAAGCTACAATGATAGGAGTCGTGATGAGTTTCTCTTTAAGAGTGTTGAAAGCATGGATACACTCTTGGGAGAAATTAAAAGTGATGTTTTTCTCAAGTAAGGAGCAAAGTGATTTTGTGATATTTGAGAAATCCTTGATAAATCTCCTATAAAATATGGCATGTCCCAAAAAACTTCTAATCCCCTTCACCGAGGTTGGTGGAGGTAATTTCTCAATTACTTAAATTTTTACCTTGTCAACTTCTATCCCTTTAAGGGAAATCCAATGGCCAAGAACTATGCCTTCTTGGACCATGAAATGGAATTTTTCCCAACTGAGCACTAAGTTAGTCTTTTCATATCTCTTTGGCACCATCTCCAAATTTCTCAAACATCCATCAAATGAGGTCCCAAACACCGAGAAATCATCCATAAAGATCTCAATACATCTTTCCACAATGTCAGAGAAGATAGCCATCATACACCGTTGGAAAGTAGTGGGTGCGTTGCAAAGACCGAATGTCATTCTTCTATATGCAAATGTACTGTATAGGCATGTAAATATAGTTTTCTTTTGATTCTTCAAGACTATTGGAATTTGATTATAGCCCGAATACCCATCTAAAGCAATAGTGATAATACCCCACCCACCGTTCAAGCATTTGATCAATGAAAGGAAGAGGGAAATGATCCTTTCTAGTAGCGTTGTTAAGCTTGTGATAATCAATGCATACTCTCCGATCAGTCACGGGTCTGGTAGGTATAAGTTCATTATCTTCATTCTCCATCATTATACCTCCTTTCATTGGCACCATTTGAATAGGACTCACCCATGGACTATCCGAAATTGGATATATAATGCCTGCATCAAGCCATTTTACGACCTCTGCTCTCACCACTTTTTTCATATTCGAATTCAATCGCCTTTGATACTCTACTGATGGCTTAAAATTATCCTACATAAGGATTTTTTAAATGCATATTGAAGGGCTAATTCCTTGAATATCTGCAATCATCACCCAACGGCCTCCTTATGTTGCCTCAAGACCCTAAGTAATTTCTCCACCTCCATCTCACTCAAGGAAGTGGAGATAATAACTGAAAGTATGGATGAGTATCCCAAATAGGCTTACCTCAAGTGAGATGGAATAGGCTTTAATTCAAGTGCGGGTGCTTGTTGAAGAGATGGTAGTGGTGGTGAAGAGTTCTTTTCCGAATCCTCAAAATGTGGTGTCCTCTTGTAAGAGTGATAAGGTATAGCCCTCAAATAATGTGCCATGTGCTCAACTTCTTGGTCCCCATTTTTGACATCTGAAGAATGCACAAGGCATGTTTGAAGAGGATCCTTAGAAAGCCCATAAAGAGAGTCAGCAACCACATGATCAATAACATCCATTCGAAGGCATGAATCGGATTCCGATGGATACTTGATGGGTTTCAAGATGTTGAATGTGACTTGTTCATCCTGCACCCTCAAAATGAGTTGCCCCTCTTGTACATCAATCAGAGCTCAACTAGTGGCAAGAAATGGTCATCCCAAAATGATAAGGATATCATGATCCTCTTCCATGTCAAGAATAATGAAATCCGCCGGAAAGATGAACTTGTCCACTTTTACCAACACAACCTCAATGGCACCCCGAGGATATGTAATTGATCGATCTTCCAATTGCAATGATACGGTGGTGGCCTTAGCTTCTCTCATTCCTGATTTTCTGAAAATAGACAAGCGCATTAAATTAATGCTAGCCCCAAGATTGCACAAAGCTTTATTAAATCATGAATAGTGTATGTCGATAAAAACCTAACCAATTGCATTAAGTGGTGGTAAAAATAACTCAAAGTGTCACCTAAGGTTAGGAGTATATATCCATCACCTAAAACAACCTAGGGCATTAATTATCTAGATCTAGAAAGTACGACAATTTCTCAATAATTGTACAAACCACCTAACTCATTTATCTATTGGCCAAATAAATGAGGGAAATGCAATACAATAATTAATGCACAAAGACAACGGTAATATAAACATCAATAAATAAATATATAGATATTAATAAAATCTAGGTTAAGTTACATCATAAATTCCAACACAATAAACTTAGCTCATTTTATACATATGATGAAGAGGAGAATATTTATACCAATACATTACAATTTTGACAAAACAATTGAGAAAAATCAAATTTTAAAGATAAAATCCTTTTGTAGAGCTAGAACTTGATTTTTCCAAATTCTTGCCAAGGTCCTTGATATATCTCACAGTGCTCTTGATTTAATCTCCAAAATCCTAACACAAAAACTTGAGGAAAGAAGAAAGGAAAATGAAGGGAAAAAAAAGAAAGAGAACCACGTCAGGAAGTAGAAGAAGACCCAGCAAAAAGACCAAATTTGAGGTTTTAATGAATATTGCAGCCTGAGTCCCTAAAGTTTTGAGAAGTGTCATAAAGGGTCCTTAAGTGACGCCTAGGTGCTGCTACAGTAGCACACCAAGTTTTTGTAAAAAACAATTTGGTTTTCATTTAGTTTTTGTAGCCAAGTCTTCAGTTAATTGCACGTCAGTCCCTCAACTTTGAACTTGTACATTTTGGTCCTCAAAATTTGACTTTTATATCAATTATGTCCTTCATAAATTGCATCCAAGAACCTTCAGCTTTTTGTTTTCTCAATTTGGTCCCCAAAGTCATGTTTTTGTGCACTTTTGGTCCTCTATTCCTTCATTTAGCTCATTTATCCACCAACATGGAATTTTGGCCTACAAACACCATAATTACATAATTATGAATAGGATTTCACTCAATTTCTTCAATAAATAGCTCGTGAAAGTGCCTAATAAGTGTATGAAAACACACTTATCAACAACATATGGCACAAACCTAAGGATCGAAAGAAAACAACCTTAGGGAAGTGAATGCCTTAACCACTAAATCACGGGAAATCATAGAACCAATCCTCAAGCCTAAGGAACCTGAAAAGGAGTCTAGTGAGTCTAAGGAGAGCGACCATAGTGAGGAAGTGGTGGAAAACCCGGTTAGAGTACATTTTCCTCAAGCTCTTAAGCCTACACTGAAGTTTGCCAGTCAACATAGTGAAATCCTAGAACACCTTAGGCAAGTGAAAATCATTCTGCCTCTCTTGTTTATGATTTCTTAGGTTCTTGTATATGTTAAAGTCCTTAAGTACTTGTGTGTTGTGAAGATAAAGTACTATGTTAAGAAAAATGCTTTCTTATCTGATCAAGTAAGTACAGTGATCGAGCAAAGGATCCCACCAAAGTATAATGACCCTGATTGTCCCATTGTGTCTTGTGTTATTGGGAACTATGAGTTTGCACAAGCTCTTCCTGATTTAGGAGCAAGTACAAATCTTATGCCATAATTTACTTGTTGTTAGGCTTAGGTGAGATAAAACCAACCTATGTAGTTTTACAATTAGCTGATAGGTCCACCATTAGGCCTAGGGGGATAGTTGAGGATGTATTGATTCAAAATGACAAATTTTACTATCCTGTGGACTTTTTGGTTTTAGATGTTAACATTGATGTAAATGTTGATTCTAAAATCCCCATTATTCTTGGTAGACCTTTTCTTGCTACAACTAACGCTCTTATAAACCGCATGAATGGCTTAATAAAACTTTCTTTTGGGAACATGACTTTAGAAAACAATATTTCCACATAGCATGGCAGCCACATGAGGATGGTGAGTGTCATCAAACATTCATGATTGATGCACTCACTCAGGAGCAAACACCGATTTCGACCCTATGAATTCTTTTCTTTTAAATTCTGAAATCCCAACTAGTTTTGATGATGAGGAGCATACTAACATTTGTACTGTGTTTGCAAATTTTTAGGATTATGGAGCATCACCATAGTAGCCCAAGTTTTAAGAGTTGCCAGAAAGGACTGGAGGACAGATGCCATTAAACATTAAGAGTCCCAAACCAGAGTTGAAACCATTGTCTACAGGACTAAAACACGAATTTCTTGGACCAAGTGATACATTTCCTATAATTATTTCTTCGGACTTGAATGCATGGCAATGTAAGCAACTTTTGGACATTTTGAATCTGCATTAGGTTGGATCATAGCTGACATAAAATGTATTAGCCCTTTGATTTGCTCACATAGGATTCATCTAGAAGAAGGAACTAATCCTAGAAAGACCCACAATGTAGGCTAAACCCCATAATGAAAGAGGTAGTGAAAAATGAAGTGCTTAAGTTTTTAGATGCAGGTATCATTTATCCTATCAAGGATAGTAAATGGGTTAGTCCTACATAGGTAGTTCCTAAAAAGTTAGGAGTCATGGTATTAAAAAATGAATTAGGTGAAATGGTTCTTACAAAAATAGTAACTAGTTGGCGTAAGAGCATAGATTATAGGAAACTAAATGCTGCCACCCATAAGGACCATTTTCCTTTCCATTTCTAGACCAAATCTTCGAGCGTATGGTTGGCCATCCTTTTTACTATTTTCTTGATGGCTACTCTGGTTATTATCAAATTGAAATTGAATTAAAGGATCAGGAAGAGACCCATTTACTTGCCCATTTTGCACTTATGCATTCCGTATGATGCCATTTGGACTTCATAATGCTTATGCCACATTCCAAAGAAGCATGACTAGTATATTTAGTGACATGGCAGAGAACTGCATGAAAGTGTCCATGGATGACCTGACCGTGTTGGGAACTTCTTTTAATGCATGCCTATTAAATTTGAAGAGAGTTTTGACACGATGAAAGGAAACATGATTAGTTATAAATTGGGAAAAGTGTCATTTCATGGTACCTTTGGGAATTGTTTTCGGGAATATGATCGTCTAAGGGGATAAAAGTTGACAAGTCTAAAACTGAATTTATCTCTAAATTGCATGTACCTAAGATAATAAAAAATGTTAGATCATTTATAGGTTATTTAGGATTTTATATAGAAGGTTTATACAAAACTTCTCATCTATCTTTAGATCACTGTGTAACCTTCTAAACGAGGATGCCACTTTTGAATGGACTCCTGAATGTCATGATGCAGTTAAAATACTAATTAACAAACTCACTTCAGCACCTATCATGCAACCACCTAATTGGACACTACTCTTTGAAATGATGTATGATGCTAGTGATTACGTGGTAGGTGCAGTTCTAGGAAAACGCATAGAATGTAAGCCTTTTGTGATTTACTATGCTAATAGAACTCTTAACAGTGCTCAAACGAACTATTCCACTACTGAAAAAGAGTTGCAAGCTGTAGTCTTTATGCTTGATAAGTTTAGGTCTTATTTGATCGGCTCTCCCATCACAATCTTCACAGATCATGCAGTTCTTAAATACCTTTTTACAAAGAAAGATGCTAAGGCGCGACTAATAAGGTAGATCTTACTTTTGTAGGAATTTGACATCACCACTATAGATAAGAAGTGAGTGGAGAATGTGGTAGTCGACCATTATCAAGGCTAACTTTCGAGGACAACACAATCACATTGCCAATCAGAGATGAATTTACGGATGACAATTTGTTTCCTATCTCTTCCTTACCATGGTTTTCTCACATTGTAAATTATTTGGCTGTAGGTGAGATTCCAAAAGAGTGGAATGCACATGACATAAGGAAGTTCTTGGTTGAGGTATATAATTTTTATTGGGGTGATCCATGTCTATTTAAATACTATCCCAACCAAATTTTAAGATGTCGTGTTCCGAATGAGGAGATACCTAATGTGCTAAGTTTTTGTCATACCCAAGCATGTGAAGCCACTTTTCTATAAAAAAGACTGCTACAAAAATTTACAGCGTGGTTTCTATTCGCATACCTTATTTAAGGACACTAATGAATATTGTAGATCTTGTGAAAGATGCCAAAAATTAGGTGCTGTGTCCCGATGTAACATGATGCCCCTTAATCCAATTTTGGTAATTGATATATTTGACTGTTGGGAAATTGATTTTATGGGAACCTTTCCACCATCTTTTGGTTATTTATACATCATTCTAGTAGTTGATTACGTGTCTAAATAGGTAGAAGCTTCTTCCTGTAGGGCTAATGACAATAAAATAATTGTTAAATTTATGAAAGAAAACGTTTTGTCTCGAATTGGCATACCACATGTTATTATTAGTGATAGAGGTACACACTTTTGCAACCGTTCATTCGACACACTCATGAAAAAGTATGTGGTCATTCATAAAATTTCTATTGCTTATCACCCTCAAACTAGTGGACATGTAGAACTGGCTAATAGGGAAATTAAACAAATCTTGAAGAAAACGGTGAACCCTAATCGTAAAGATTGGTCTTTAAGACCGAATGATGTACTTTGGGCTTACTATAGGCTTTTAAGACTTCCCTAGGCATGTCACCCTATGCATTATCTTTGGAAAACCTTAACATTTACCCATAGAGCTTGAACACCGAGCTTATTGGGCAATTAAACTTTTTAATTTTGATCTAGAAGAAGGTAGTAAGTCTAGAAAGTTCCAATTGAATGAGTTGGAAGAATTGAAGAATGACGCTTGTGAGAGTTCTAGAATCTACAAGGCGAAAATGAAAGCTTTTCATGATAAGAACATTCTTAGAAAGATATTTGAACAAAATCAAAAAGTGTACTTGTATGATTCTAGACTTCACAAGCACCTAGTAAAACTTCGATCCAGTGGACTGGCCCTTTTGTAGATAAACAAGTTTTCGATAATGGGGCCGTTGAAATTGAGGATCCTAATGATGGTAGGGTATCCAAAGTGAATGGACAACATTTGAAAATATCATATGGGCAACAGGTGCCTACGGTGGAAGAAATTCTCCTTCCAGACCCTATTTACCACATTTGACGTCCTTCAGGTACATTCTTCACTTTAATTTTCTCTATATTAGTTTTAGAGTTTTCCTTTTGGTTTGTTTTGAACTTATGTCATCATGGAATTTAAAATATAAAAAAAATATTTTGCAGGTAATCTATGCGATCGGTTTCCATCCCCCACCTTTCTACTGATCATGGGAGTACTTTGAACCTCTTTTCTTTACCTTATTGTACATTTGTCCTGTTCTTTACGTACTTTTCAATTTTTTCTATTTGTGGTTATCTAAACATTGAAGACAATGTTCCAAATAAGTTTGGGGGTGGGCGTTCTTGCATTCATCATTTTGTCTGCATTTTGTTTTTTTTTTGTGTGACTGTGTGCATTAAAAAAATTTGCATTATTTATTTTCTAGCATTAGATTACTACTTTAGTTTGTGTACATGTGTGGGTTTGATAACTGTGCCAGTTATGCTGTGATTATTGGAATATGTATCGGTTGCGAATAATGAAAATAGTGTAGTGTTAGATTAGTCAAAACATGTTTGTGTGAAACCCGACATTCTCTATGCACGTTACTCATGCTTGATATATTGAGTTAGTGATGTAGTTCAGTGTTTAGAAAATAGTCGAACATAGTAAGTGAAACCGAACAACCTCTATAGTATTGATCTATAATCCAAATATAGAATAGTTTGGAGATATTTGAGCTGTTACAAAGGAACATTGAGATGAGTTGGGATTACGTGCGTGAAGATCTTGTGTGGATTGTCTAAAACCCAATGAGACGAAGACAATGTGAAAGTTTTAAGTTAGATGATAATTTTATAAACTGAATGTTAAAAGTAAACGGGCATTGCACTAATCTTTGGGTGAATAAAAGCATCTTTTCGAGCCTGTATAACTCGGGTAATTAAGCCTCTAAGGGTGACATAAGGTGCCCTATGGTCATTTGACTTGGGAGTTATCGGCCTGAAACTAGCTACATGAGTTATATAGAAAGTAAATGAGAAGATGTTCGAAAAAAAAAGAAAAAAATGGAGAAAACATGAAAAATGAAAAAGAAAGAAAATACACAAGTACATTGATTGAGCTCCAGACATTCAGTTGATAAAAATACACATTTGATGAGAAGCAATTAACTCAGTTTGATCTTATTTGTTGAAGTAATCAAAACTATAGGAGAATCTCAACTTGTTGAAATGTGAGTTTGTAATAGTGAGATATATCCAAACTAAAAGAGGGTAATAGAATTGAAAAGTTCAACTTAGAATGCACCTCGGGAAAATTGAATGAAAAGTATAAGTTTGGGGGTGTGTATCTCTCTAGTGAAGTAAGGATGACTGTTATGGGTTAGGTATTGAGCCAATCACAATCTGAATATGGCGACAGGAGTTTTCATACACACATGTTGAGGTAAGCATATAACAAATGGAGATAATTGTTGTAAGTGTTCATTTGTTTGATTACCGAATTTCAATCCTGAGACACGACAGATTGTCAAACCATATTTTGTGTAGAGTTAAGCTACATTTTTGTTTGAGGACAAACAATAGTTCAAGTTTGGGAGAGTTTGATAAGTGCATTTTTACATACCTATTTTACTATCAAAACATGGAAAATTGTTGGTTAATATGTTGAAATATGGATTAATTCTATACAATTTATTTTTTGCAGGACAACATGATGAATGTAGCGAAATTGGGAAGAAATAAGGGAAAAAAGACCAAAATGAAAGAAAATGAAAGTTTGAGGACCAAATTGAAAATACTAAATAGTTGATTCGGACCACAAGATGATACTTTGAAGATCTTTAGGAGACAATTGGATGTAATTGGAACTCAAAAATGAATGGAATATGATCAAAATATTATCGAAATCAATTTCCAATTCGCATAAGATATATTCTAGATTTTTAGCCGAAAATCAAGACCCATTTTTGGCATAGTAAACATTCAAATTGGAAGAAATCTATTTCTATCAAAGTTGTAGACCTTTGATTTATCTTTTCAACTTACATTTAATTACCTAAACCGGATATCGAGAGAAAATGTTATGACCAAAGTACTGATTGCTGTGTAAAGACAAGAAATTCGCGCGCGAAGGAAGAATTCTTTGTTTGATTGGAACTCTTTTGAAAACCAATTTGGACGTGATTTTAATTCAATTTTCGACTCCTACAAATACTTAATAGTAGATTACATATTGGGGATGCCTCCATACAAATTTCTCTCATCTTTTGGCTCAAGAACTTCATGAAGGACTAAAAAATTTGGTGAAGCAAGGGAACTCATTGGATTTGGTGATTTCACATTTTTATTTATGCAATTTGTTATTTTTCTTGTTAAAAAATTATAGGTTTAGATTTTCTCTTCATAAGTTTATTTTGAAATTGGTTTAACTCTTGTTAGATTTTTCTTAGACATTAGTCTTGCTTTTCCTATCGAACGATCGAAATACTTGTTGAATTTCAATTTCATTTACTTTATTGGTGTGATTATTTACTACCTTATGATGCTTGATGTATATGGTTGATTTATAATCTGATTTCAATAAATAATTGTGGGAAATTGTTAGAGAAAATCTAGATTCTAGGGTTACATTTGAATTAAATTGATTTTTAACGATAAATCTTCTGATTAGAGTGTTAGAATGAAAGCCTCTAATTGAGTTATAAAAATGAATAATTGTTGTTGAATGATCGTATCCAATTGAAGAATTTTGACGCTTCGATGTTTTAACTCATTTATTTTAATTACTTGATCCATTAATATTTAAATTTTATTTTGAAAAATAAATCAATTTCAAACAATTCACGAAAAACCCTAATTTATTGAACCCTCGAGTATTTTTCCATTTCCCTATGGAATCGACAAGTTGTGCTACAATTACTGCGTTATTCTTTGGATGTAATCAATGTTGCAATGCTACCACCTAGATGAAAGGACCATGCGATCGTATAGCTGTTCATAAAACTCCACATTAGCATTTTAGTCCCCGAACTTTGGTTTTCTTCCATTTTAGTCCCTTTTCTGCTTATTTTTCCTAAATTCTACTATCTTCATCAATGTTAATCTACAGAAATTAATTTATATAGAACTAAGTCATATTTCGATATAGTTACCAACAATTATCCATGTTTTGTGACCTAAATAATTGTGTAAAACGCACTTGTCTCTTTGTATGGTACATGTAATAACCATGGTGTGCATCGGGAAAAACTTCAGCTATATCATTTATTATAGCATTTCTCCGATTTGTTACAAAGGTAAGGTTCTCGATGTCCACTATTATTTCTCTCATCTTTGTGAAGAACTAATTCATCATTTGATCATTCTTGCTTTCAACTATGTCGAATGTAAGATGATAAATTTAAATGTTCGCATCTTTGCATGTAGCAATAGTCAACTTGCCTTTATATCGAGCTTTAAGGACTGTACCATCAACTAGAATTAAATGTCACATTGAATTAAGAAATCCTCGAATTCATTGTCAAAAACTATGAAGAAGTACTTGAAGTGGTTGTCATCATCAGGCTCAATTAGAACATCGAGCCATGACTAGTTCTCCCCATATTATGACAATACTTAGCCAATTTTGCATAACTCCACTAGAGTGAATCCATTTAATCATCCAACGTACATTCTTTAGCTTTCAAGGTCTTTGGTAGTTCATGACCGCCAGAATTCTCGATGGACTTTGTTAATAATGTCTGAAGGTGTGTAAATTGTCCTTGGATCTTGAAACTCGTGAATTATATATCTGCTAATAAACTATGATCTTACTTGTGTGTGATCATTGCGATGAATATCAACTTGACAAGTATGTTCTCGTTCATAGTTGTGAACTACAAAGAAATCAGCTTGTTTTAAAAACTTCGTTTTGTCATCTACATAGATAATTATGTAGGTTGTCCTATTTGATTTCTTCACTTTGAAATTTAAGTTGTGTTTCAATACAATCATGTGCATAGCTTTCTGGATATCTCTCTTGTGGTTATATAGTTGGTCGACTTGTAAATCTTCATCGTCGGAACCATACGTGAAGAATGAGAAGATTGTGTACTTGGCCCAACCTATGAGTTCCTACCTAACTCATATCTTTGACTGGATAAATTAATTGAATCCCGCTTAGTAGATGGAGTTTTCTCTCCATTATCTTGAACTACCTTGGGAGGTGGGTGCGTAGTAGTGGGATCATAGTTTGTAGCAACTATCTCTGAATTAACTATGCCATCATCCCTAACTATCTCCATTGTCTCCCAATAATTATTCACATTATGATCCAATTCATCGGATGCTTCGCATTTAATCTTGAGGATATTCTTTCTCACTAAAGTTATGCAAAGAGAAGAACTGTGATCTTTGTTGAGTTCAACTAGACACCTCACTTGTACTTCAGAAGTAATCTTTACCCATGGAATCAGAATATCTGAATGGTCAAAAAAAATAAATCCCAAATCCATATCATATTCAGAGGGATCAATATTGAGGAAGTTTTGTAAATCATGATACATATCCATATATGATGTAGCCGACTTTAAAAGAATTACAGAAACACCTTCTCCTTAATTCATCCAGTTTCATGACCATCGACCTTTTCATTCCATTAAAATGTACTTAAGTAACAAATTGGGATGGGTGTCGATTCCATATCCGCATATTAATGCAACAACAAAAAAAAAAAAATAGATGAATAAAAGCACAAAAATCAAAACAAGACGTTCCAAAACTTCCATTACGAACGGTCTGGGCTATCTTTTTTACGGATGGCCTGAATGCTTGGGCCGTCCCATTGCCTAGATGAGTTTTTATTCCTTTTTTGTTTAAAAAAATTGTAGATTTGTCCAATAATTTGCACTGAAAAAGTAAACTAAATTAACGAAATCGAAATTAAGTATACACAAATGTACTTACCGATTCAAAGTAATAGAATATTAGCTTTTAGTGAATATTTACGAGATCTGTGTTGAACTTTTGAATACATCTTGAGGTTATGGTGTTGAGGAAGATGAAGAATGAAAGAACCGTTGTTGGAGAAAATGACGAAATAATTGGTCTTTATTTTTAAATTTGAATCGGGATGAGTTGTTTTTATTTTGTTATTGAAGGGTGTTCATGTCTTTTTATTCTAGCTCAGTTTAGTAATGTATAAACTTTAAGTATGATATTTTTATCCTTTTATATAAAAGAGGTCTTTATTAGTTATAGATGATATGCTAGACTTGTTTCCTAAAAGGAGCTTTTGATTAAGCAAATATAAAAGTCCCCCGACTGTATGTGATTTTGCGATATTGAATCGGCAACAACACCCAACTTTTGTTCCATCGATGCAACTCACAACCACGAGGATTCCATCTCCATTAAATATAACAGGTGACTGATCATCTATTCTTCATACAGTCGAGATCGTTTGCAGGTCTCGTTTGTGTAAACAGGTCATCCCTTATTCGGAATCCAATCCCCAACAAAAACATTTCACTTGCGCTATCTGTAGTAAATGTATACATTTTTGTGTGTGTTTATCACATATCCTAATGGAATATCAAAACTGGAAATCCTTAACAATGCAGACTAAAATATTCCTTTAATCATTTCTATTACAGAATATCCTACAACCAGTCTCATTACATAATATGATTAAAACTATAAACTTCCTTAAAAAATATCAAATTGTACTAAAATCTTGCTACTAATACTTTTTCTTATTCGTTCTGATAGGAATGATTGCCTTAACCTTGGACTGTCAAGATTTTGATCTGAGATTATTTTTGTTGATTGTTCAGATTGATCCACGTTCTCACCGTCTGTGGAAGGTACCTTTTCATTCACTACCAACTGTCTCTTAGCTGTGATCTCTAGAAGTTGCACTCTACTGTGTGTAGTAATTGCCTGAATTGTTTTACCGTTGGGTCTTTTCGAATCCTTTGAGGAAATGGGATAGGTGGTACATATTCTCGTGTAACTAGAGCAAATTTGATTGGTGGAATGTTGACCTCATATCTCACATTTATTGCCAATACCTGTTGTTTGGGATTTGTCTTGGTGTCACTTGGCTGAGTCCCTGGTTGTCTTTCTAAAATTGTTTTGGCAATTTATCCATGTTGATTTTCCAAGTTCTGTATAGTAGTCCGTCAAGTCTGAAATTTTTTCTCAATCAGTTGTATAAATTTTGTTGATTTTTCAGCTATTTTGGCTAATGCTTCAGTTGATAATGCTACCATTTTGCTTAAAGCGCTTTTCCATGAGGCCTTCTTTTCGGCAGATACAAAACAAGTGGTACATTCTGATATGGTGCACCATGAGACGACTGATTATTGTTCCAAGAGAAATTGGGATAATTTTTCAACCCGAATTATATGTATTGGGACGGGGATTGTTTTACTACCTCTGATAGTTTTGCATGTGATTCACATCGTCAACTGACTGTATAAATGACTACCCACATTACAATCCACACTTCACGATTTATTCCAAAATTGTTGCAGCTCGGCCCAGCTATTGCATCCACTGTTTGATTGGTTGTCGAATCATCTACCTTTTTAGTTAGTATTGCTAGATGTACTGATAGATATCAATGTGTCAATCTCGTGCATCATTGCAATTTTCTTTCCACTTGATTTCTCAGTTGACCATAATGCATTGGTGTATGCTAGATCATCCATTATCTGATAAACCTGATATACAGTCCTTTTTTGTAACTGAACCATCACATGAAGAGTCAACATTCACCCTATTAGTCGAATTTAACCCACTTAAAAGTGAGGAACGCAAGATTCGACCCACCTACACCTAGAGAGGGGGTGATTAGGTGTAAATGCGGAAATACATAATTAATTAACAAGCAACAAGTCACAAGTTAATTATGTCTAGGTGATTATTCATACAACTCACTTTATCCTATCTTTGAATACCGCAGCAATATCAAAATAATAAATAAAGCAGTAAAAAACACAGAATTGTTCACGGAGAAACCCAACGTGGGAAAATTAGGTCTAGCCGTAAAAACGTCGCTTGAGCGAGAAGGGTACGTCGCTCGAAAGAGACAGTCTCTAATTCCTCTGCTCGAGCAGCACTCCGACGAGCAGCTAACGAAAAATTGGCGTGATTCCTTCTTGTTCCAAACATTGAACCTCGAACCCTACGCTATCCTACCAACTATGAAACTTTACAATTCAGTCCCTCAACTTTTATAATTGTTCAAGTTGGTCATTTTGTTCACAGAATCGCCAATACAAAATATAAACCTAACAAACTACCCCTTTGGCATTCTGTGATAAAATACAATACAAAACACAACAATCTATCAAAACTACACACATCCAATTGAAACAACTGAATGCAGCTTCATCTTTGTTATTTCTGTATCTTGACATCAAAACTCACATACCAGTGTAAAAGCACGTGACACAGGAAATAAGCAATAAAGTACTTAGAAGTATAATCAGTGAAAAAAGCAAGCTAGTTTGAGATGCAGTATTAATGTTAATCAAGACACCATAACCACATTAATACTACAAGGGCAATGCTACATTGCCCAAATTGGATGACAAAAGGGGAGTGCCCAAGTGAGTTGGCACTCCCCTATTGGAAGGGACAGCTAGCCCACCAGCCACCCCTTCCAATAGGGGGGGTGCCAACTCACTTGGGCACCTCTCCTTTTGTAAGGCTACTTGGGCAAAGTAGCATTACTCATACTACAAAACATCAAGAAAAAAACTCAAACAACCATGTATGAAATATAACACAATTACAAAGCACATACTCCCACACAGTGCATGATATGCAATGTAAGCGTAATGCCACTACTGGAAACAAGCGTTAAAGCAGTAGAAAATGTATCTATGTCTCTCCCCATCGATCTCTAAAGACATATGACATAACAATAATGATCAATGCAAATGTAAATCAAGTCAAATGTCAACATGTATCTATATGTATCAAGCTGCTCTTAACAAGAAATGTGTATAATTATATCTCTCCCTTACTCGAAAAATCTCTCCCCCTTTTTGTCACAAATGGCAAAGGAACGGAGCAAAAGTCACACAACAACTCAACAATGTAGGTGTAAGCAATCACAAGTATATGCAGTGAATAATAAACTTTTCCACAACACCAACTTAAGTTAGCTATGGAGTAAATGATATAGGTGACTCATATGTGTTAAGTATCACTAATCCTCTGTCAGTAGGACTCCAAACCTTAATTTTGTGAGAAAAGACATGCACAACATCACTGCTAATAAGTATATTCTTCTACTTATGAACGTCAAACCTGTAAAGCACATTAGAACCTACAATGAAAGCCCATTTTCAATAGATGCACTTTTCTGTCCCTGACTTACATCACACATATTTTCTTTATATTACAGCTTTCAATAGAGATGCTCGTATATTTTTTTTTTTCATCTTAAGTGCAGGTTCCTTTCCATTAAGTGACTAGCATGACCTCTGTAACGAGCTTTAGGCCGATTAATCCAAGTCAGTTGACCATAGGCACTAGGTTATAAGAAATCCCACAGGCTTAAGTAGGCTTTGAAAAGAACCATTAGATATTAAGCCCCTCTAAATTATCACTTTTCAGTCATACATTAAACATGCAAGGGTAATGTCAAGCTTAGGTCTAATAAAAATGGTCAATTCATGTTCAAAGTCATCCTACTAACATGTGACTGTCATCCCAAATCTCACACACACAGTAGAGTCCACTATCAAAGTCATAGTGTGTGCAGTGCAGATTGTATATAAAGAGACCTATATTAAATACTTCATAAGTACCCTAAGCTAGCAATGAAGAGTATGTTACAGCCTACCAAATAAACTCATGCTTGCTTAATACCAATAAAATCAAGTGTATCATGCACCATGATGTACAACACATTGCCATATCAACCTTTTTAAAAAAAAAATGCAAAGCAGAAAATAAAATGCGTGAGAACAAGTACATAAGTATGATGTATGCAAATCATAATAACAATCAGCGGTGGCATACTCCCATACATCAAATAACCACAATCAGTGAGGAACACAAATACCAATAGCTGTATGAAAAGACTCAAACCGAAGACCATCCAATGGTTTAGTAAATAAATCAGCTCAAACTACATCTTTCATGCTTGGATTTAACAAGCACTGACCTGCTAGTGTTGATTTGTTTTCTTTTCGTTTGAGTCCTTCTTCTTCTAGTTTTTATTTATGGCATTCTCGCCTAGGTCATGTTTGATCTTCTCGTTTGAAATTTTTGGCTTCTACAGGGCTTTATGGAATTTGCAACCCTGTGATATTTCTAATTGTAGTAGATGTAAACGGGCAAAAATTTCAGCTTTACCTTTTAGTTGAAGTATTTCTGTTTCTTCTTCTCTATTTGATTTAATTCATTCTGATGTACTTATACTTGTCCTCTATTATTATCTTATGCATACATACTGAAGGGTTGATCCCTTTGATGTGTGTTACTGACCAACCAATGGATGTTTTATGTTTTCGTAGAACTCTCAATAGTCTATGCGCCTCCAACTCATTAAATTTATTTGTAATGATCACTGGCATAGTAAAATTCTTTCCTAAGTAGGCATATCTCAAATGTGAAGGCAATTGCTTGAGCTCTAGAGTTGGTGGTTTTTGAATAGATGGTAGTGGTTTAGTGGGCCTTGTGCCAAGATCTTCAAACTGTTGTCTTTCCCTATAAGGTAGAATAGCTCCCAAAGAATAGGGGACCTGAATTATCATATATACTTTTGGTTTTTCATCTTGTGAGTACACAAGAGAAGTTTCCAACTGATCTTAAAGGTGCTCAAGAATGATTTTTTTTATTAACAACTACGTTGGCCACATCAATTTGAAGATAGCTATCTGATTATATAGGATATTTGATAGCACTAAAGACATTGAATGTCACATGCTCTTTATTTAATCACAACATCAATTTCCCCTAGGAACATGAATCAACGTACGACATGCTATAATAAATGGTCTATCCAATAACAATTGTACTTCAATATCCTCCTCAACCATGTCCAAAATGGTGAAATCAGCAAGGTAGATGAACTTGTCTACCTTCACCAATATATCTTTGATAATTATGGATCGATCAGCTGCTTTTAAAGAGATTGATGTTGCTTTAGCCTCCCCAAACTTAGTTTCCTGAAAATAGAATAAGGCATAAGATTAATGCTTGCACCTAAATTACACAAAACTTTATCAAATTTTATTTCACCAGTAGTGCAAGGAATTGTGAAACTCTCTAGATCTTTTAATTTAGGTGGTAGCTTGTTTTGTAGAATTGTACTACAATCTTCATTTAGCATTACAGTTCCCAGATCCTCCATCTTCCATTTATTTATGAGAATTTCCTTCATGAGCTTGGCATAGCTGGACATTAGTACAAAAGCAACCACAAATGGAATGTTGATATGCAATTTTTTAATACCTCCAGGAATTTTAAAAATTGTTTGTCCAACTTATGCTTTCGTAATCTTTGTGGAAACAGTATTGGGGGGACATATTCTTTGGTAGGAGTGGTTATAATTTGATGTCTAAGATTTGTTCATTCTTGGATGATTGTTATAGGATTTAATGATTTTTCAATTACTTGATCATTAATTGGATTGTTTTTTTAATTTTATTGATTTCGAGATAAATAATAGGATAGAAATAACATTATAACAATTATTGTAAAGTTCGATAGGGGATAGAGATATACATGTATGCTTCGCATGATTTCTATATATGTTCTAGTATTTTTAATGCATACTTTTATGTCCACATATTTCATAGAGATATAGGGAGATTGCATGAGATGAAAGATTTAATGGCATCGAGAGAAACTTTTAATTAATTTGGGAACATTGATCGACAAGAATATGCTCACATTGTCATATTATTTAATTGTATTAAAATGGATTAGTAAAGGGGATTTGAAATTTTAGTACTATCTAATCCATATTTACAAACACTTGATAAATTTCTAACTAGAATAATTAGTTTAATTAGATAATTTAGTATAAAATCATTCAAGTGCAATTTGATATTCGATTAAGGTTAGGATTAACTAAATCCAGTTTAAGTACATAGTCCTTGAGGGAAAGTTACTTTACTTTCACTTTATTACTTGTTCACGATGCCGTACACTTGCAGAAAATCAAATGATCAAACTTTTAGCGCCAACCAAACTATTGGAGAAGAAAACTCCATATGAGGCCTGTTATGATGTCAAACTAGATATCTCACACTTGAAGGTGTTTGGGAATATTTGTTACACTCATATTCCTGATGCAAAGAGAGATAAGCTAAGTGAAAACGCTAAAGTTGGGGTATTAGTTGGTTATTGCAACAATGCCAAAGGATATATGGTTTTCAATCCTTAGTCTAAAAGATAATCTCCAGCAGAGATATCAAGGTGAATAAAAAAGCTATGCCGAGGACTATTGTATTTAATTAGTTTTAGTTTGTTTTAGCTTTAATCTAAATTTTTATTGCTTTATTAATTTTATTTCATATAAGAAAAATATTATAGTACTTTATCTTCTTATTTTCAAGATCTTGCGTGCAATTTTTGAGGCACAATAATCTTGCTCAATTTGATCCATAAATTGAACGAACATTTAGGTCCAGAAGAAAAGAACGTATAGAAACACAATAAAAATAGTAAACAGAGTCAATGGAAGAAAATATACAAAATCAAGTGACCATTAAGTTGAATGTAAATGCAGCACATCCGATTGTAGCTTCAGGAGATGAGAATGAGAGACTGATGCGAAAATATATAGTTCCACTAATGGTAGAAAGCAAATCCAATACAACTTATCCAACATTTAGGTAAGCTAATTTCCATTTAAAGATGGACTAGATCAATATGTTCCAGCATGCACTGCAATTCTTTGGAAAATCCACTGAAAATCCAAATGCTCACATCTCAAGAATGTTGGATACGTGCGCATCAATTAAAGCATCAATTAAATATCTAAGATTTTCCAGTTATGTAATTCGGATGAGACTTTTTTCTTGCACTTTGAGAGATTTTGCTAGGGAATGTGATTGGACACATTCTCACCTCACGGCAACATTACCTGGGACAGTCTCAGCTAGAAATTCTTGAATAAATAATTTCCAACAAAGAAGATTGCCCGGTTGAGGGATGAAATCACTACATTCTCTAAACTTGATTCGGAGTGATGCTATAAGGCATGGGAAAGATACAAAGCTCTGTTATGACAATATCCACAACATGATCGACAAAATGGCTCCAAGTCTAATACTTTTTGCTAGGTTTATATTTTGTATTTGCGATTCTATGAACAAAATGACAAACTTGAACAATTATAAAAGTTTAGGGACTGAATTGCAAAGTTTCATAGTTGGTAGGATAGTGTACGGTTCGGGGTTCAATGTTTGGAACAAGAAGGAATCACGTCGATTTTTCGCTAGCTACTCGCCGAAGTGCTACTCAAGTAGAGGAATCAGACACTACCTCGCTCGACCTTCGCTCGAGAGAAGTAGCCTTCTCGCTTGAGCGACGTTTTTACAGCCATACCTAATTTTTCTTTTTCGATAATCTTACTTGGCCCATACAACCTGTTTTGTCCAACACATAAATACTGGTACCGTGTCTTCTGCTTTAGAGAGGTTGAACACATTACATTCTTGAAAGAATTCAAGTTTCATCATATCCAAAGTTCAAACCCTCCATTGTTTATGTGACATTCATTGTGAAAACATCAAAGAGCCAACTGTACTGCATTAAGGATCAAGGAAGAACTGTAGAAATAAGGAGTTCTTTGGGAAGATCTACAGGAGATAAACTGTGTTAATTGTCAGGATTGGAGTTCATGTACTCATTCCAGGAGGACTGCTTTACAAAGAAGAGCCCGGATTGGTGTTCGTGTGCACATTCCAAGAGGGCTGCCTCACACTTCAGACATGAGATCAGAATACTTGTGTTGTCAACTTTGCTGGTGGTCTATAAGTTAATTGATAGTTTATAGTGGATCTTTGATTGGCAAAGTACCCGGAATTTTTCCCATGTTGGGTTTCTCCGTAAACAATTCTGTGTTGTTTACTGCCTTATTTATTATTTTGATATTGCTGCTGTATTCAAAGATAGGCTAAACTAAACTGTATGAATAATCACCTAGACATAATTAACTTGTGACTTGTGACTTGTTAATTAATTTGGTATTCCGTATTTACACCTAATCACTTCCCTTTAAGTGTAGTTGGGTTGAATCTTGCATTTTTCTATTGGTATTAGAGCCTAATCTCGTGTCTTGGCCCATATTTTGATTGTCTAGATGAGTAGTTCATTGTCTGTACAACCATACTTTGATGGCAGTAAATATGCCTACTGGAAAGTTCGAATGAGAGCTTTTCTTAAGACTTTGGATGAACGTGTGTGGATTTCTGTGTAAAATGGGTGGAATGCACCTTTTACCACTACTGATGGTGTAGTTACACTCACTAATATTTTGTTATGAACTAAAACTAACTTGGATGAGTGTAGTTGGAATAGCAAAGGTTTGTATGCTTTGTTTTTGGTTGTATCACCTGAAGAGTTTTGAAGAGTGTGTATGTGTGAGACCACTAAGGATGTTTGGGATACTTTGGAGACAACCCATGATGGCACTAAGATTGTGAAAGAACTCCAAATTACAGATGTTGACTTCTAGGTATGAGGACGTAGGATGAATGATGATGAGAAGTTTGATGAGTTCTATGCTAAACTAAACGATATTGTGAACTCTAGTTTTAATCTAGGATAAAGGATCACTGAGTCAAAAATCGTTCGAAAGGTTCTTAGATCCCTACCTGAAAGGTTTAGAACTAAGGTAACTGCTATTGAAAAGAGTAAGGATCTTGATGCACTGAAAATAGAAGAACTTGTAGGATCCCTTCAAACCTATGAACTAACATTAACACAGCCTAGAAAATAGAAATCCATTACCTTGAACACCCGTAGGAAAGAAAATTCTGAGTCTAGTGATGAAGAGGCCCTTAAAGGTTAGGAGATAGCCTACTTCAGGAAAAAATTCCAGAAGGTGATGAGAGAAGGACTCAGGAATGGAATAATTTTATCTCAAATCAGCTCTCGAGAGACAGACATGAGAAGAATACTTCTAGGACTCCCACTAGAAAATTTGAGTCTGTCCAATGCCATAAATGCAAGGGATTTGGTCACATTAGGAGTGAATGTTGTAATTTGAAAAAGAGTTCTGGAAAAGAAAGACGTAAGGTTTTAGCTGTGACCATAGAAGATAAGGAGTTGGATTCCAATTATCATGATAAGACATCTGAGGGCAATGATGATGATGGTTATATGGTATTCACCTCGATTGCTGACTTTGAATCTGACTCTAAGATTGAGACAAGGGAAATGAAGGTTGAGAGTAAACGAACTGGAGATGGGCGAAATTGTCGTGTTGCTCACCTTACCCTTAAAGCTCAAAATCATTCCATGTGGTACCTCGACAGTACATGCTCAAGACACATGTGTGGTGATGAAGCCCTCTTCTCGTCTCTGGATGAATGGAATGGTGGTGTAGTTACCTTTGGGGATGGAGCCACTGCACCGATTCTTGGTAAAGGAGTTGTGAGTATAGTCGGATTACCTGCCATCTCGGATGTGCTATATGTGAAAGGTTTAAAGTCCAACTTGCTAAGCATTAGTCAAATCTATGATGCTGATTTTGAGGTAACCTTTGTTCAGAAAAGGTGTTCTGTGTATGACTCGACATGTAACATTATTCTTGAAGGTGTAAGAATGTTTGAAAATTGTTATAGAGTCTTGCCTAACTCAAACTATCTCTGCAGCAGTGCCAAGATCGATATCACTGAGTTGTGGCATCAAAGACTGGGTCATATGAATCATGTCTATTGTCAAAACTGGCCAAGAAGGAGATTGTCAATGGTCTACCTAAGCTGGATATTACTGATACAACTGTGTGTGGTCTGTGTCAACAAGGTAAGCAGCTTAGGGTACCTTACAAGCAGACTTCTAAGATCTTAACAAGCAAGCCCCTTTAATTGCTTCATATGGATCTTATGGGACCATCGAGTACCGAAAGTCTTGGTGGTAAAAGGTGTATTTTGGTTGTGGTGGATGACTTTTCTCGCTTCACGTGGATTGAGTTTTTGAGAGACAAAATAGAAGTGGTCAGTCTTGTCATCTTGTTGTGTTAAATGCTTAGGAATGAGAAGGGTTATTCTGTTTCTAGAATTTGCAATGATCATGGTAAAGAGTTCGAAAACTCAAATCTTGAGAATTTTTATCTGGAGGAGGGGATTCAGCACGAGTTCTCCTCATCGATCACTCCACAACAAAATGGTGTAGTCTAGTGGAAAAATCGTGGGCTTCAAGAAATGGCGAGAGCTATGCTTTATGGTAAAGATCTAGCTATACATTTTTGGGGAGAAACTGTCAATACTGTATGCCACATTATCAATAGAGTTTATCTAAGACCTAAGACTGACATGATACCCTATGAGTTATGGAAAGGTAAACAACCCACTGTCAATTACTTTCGTTTGTTTGGCAGCAAGTGCTACATTTTGAGAGATAGGGAGAATTTGGGAAAGTTTGATTCAAAGAGTGATGAAGGTATATTTTTAGGGTATTCCAAGAATAGCCAGGCTTATCATGTGTACAACAATCGTATACGAGGTGTGATGGAATCTACGAATGTGGTGGTTGATGATGTTTGTCGTAAGGGGGAGATCGGTGGAGATTGTGTTGAGCTGGAGCGGTTGAATGTTGAACTAGCTGAGGTAACTGAATCTAAAGAAGCTTCAGTTCCTGATCCCTCACTGACATCTAATGAGATGGTAGTTTTTACTAAGGATGCTCCATCTGATAATGAAGCTAAACCACCTAAAGAGCCTTCGTCTAGAGTGAAATTGAATCATCCTAAGGACAATGTGATTGGATAGATCGAAGAAGGTATGAGACTTCGCAGAAGGGTCCTGTACAACCTGTCTTATACGAGCTATGTGTCTCAGATTGAACCAAAGAAGGTTGATGAAGCCTTTGTGGATGAATGTTGGGTTAATGCAATGCATGAAGAGTTAAATCAGTTTGTCAGAAACAGAGTTTAGGATTTAGTACCTAGGCTAGATGATTGCAATGTTATTGGTACCAAGTGGATATTTAAGAATAAAACTGATGATCAAGGTACCATTACGAGAAATAAGGCTAGATTGGTTGCCCAGGGGTACACTCAGGTTGAAGGTGTTGATTTTGATAAGATATTTGCCCCTGTAGCTACGCTTGAATCCATTAGAATTCTTCTAGCAGTTGTCTATACTTTAGGCTTTAATTGTATCAAATGGATGTCAAGAGTGCGTTTCTGAATGGTATTCTTCAAGAGGAAGCTTATGTGGAACAACCTAAAGGTTTTGTTCATCCTAAATACCCACACTATGTGTATAAGCTGAAGAAAGCCTTGTATGGGCTGAAACAAGCTCCAAGAGCTTGGTATGATCGGCTTACTACATATCTTTTGGAACATGGCTTCACAAGAGGTGGTGTCGACAGAACTTTGTTCATAAGACGTGTTGAGGACACCATTACCATAGCTCAAATCTATGTGGATGACATCGTCTTTGGTTCTCCTATTGATTCCATTGCTCATGAGTTAGCAGAATGTATGAAACAAGAATTTGAGATGAGCATGATTGGTGAATTAACATTTTTTCTTGGTCTTCAAGTCAAGCAAACTGATGAATGGTTATTCATTTCTCAATCAAAGTATGCCAAGAATCTTGTGAAACGATTTGGACTGGACAGTAAGAAACACACTAGAACCCCTATGAGTACCAGTATCAGGTTTGGTCTAGAACCTACAAGTAAGAGTATTGATCAAACACTTTACATGAGCATGATAGGTAGTCTGCTTGTGCACGCTTTCAAGTTGATCCTAAGGAGTCTCACCTGAGTGTTGTACAACGTATTATTAGATATGTCAATGGTATGGTTGATTATGGTATTTTGTACTCTAGAAATTCTACTCTTGATCTTGCTGGATATTTCGAGGCCGATTGGGCTGGTAATGTCGATGATAGAAAGAGTACCTCAGGTGCTTGTTTTTATATTGGTGCTAACCTCATGGCTTGGATAAGTCAGAAACAAAATTATATCTCATTGTTCACAGCCGAGGTCGAATATATTGCTGCTGGTAGTTGTTGCACTCAACTGCTTTGGATAAAGCAGATGTTGAGTGATTATGGGATTGAACATGGTACTATGACTGAGTTTTGTGATAATATGAGTGCTATTAATATTCCAAAAAATCATGTTCAACACTCTTGAACTAAACATATTGACATTAGACACCATTTCATTCGAGAGCTTATGGAAACTCAAATTGTGACTTTTGAACATGTTTCCACTGAAAACTAATTAGCTAAAATCCTAAAGTTTTTTGATACAAGGATAATCTATCATATGTTTGAGAGTAAATGGGCAAGCCCTGATCATAAGTACGTAAGAAAGAAGGGATAACAGTTGTGAAAAATGAAAAAAATGAACTTATACCAACTAGACCAATCATAGGATGGCGAGTATGCATCAACTATTGAAAATTGAATAATGTTATTCAAAAGGGTCACTTTATATTGACATTTATTGATCAGATGCTAGAGAGGTTAGTTGGACATTTTCACTATTGCTTCTTATATGGGTATTTGGTAGACACTTAGATTACAGTAGCTTCAAATGTTCAGGTAAAGACCACATTTACATGCCCTTATAGATTCTTTCATATAGAATGATGCCATTTAGGTTATGTAATTTCCCAATCACATTTCAGCGATGGATGATGGCAATCTTTTTAGATATGGTGGAGAAAATTATTGAAGTATTCATGGATGACTTCTTAGTATTTGAATCATCATTTAAAAGTTACCTATCGGATTTGGGGATGGTTTTACACTTATGTGAAGAAACAAACTTGGTACGTAACTAAGAAAAATGCCAGTTTACGGTGCAAGAAATAATCATGCTTGGTCATCGGACTTTAGTTGATGGTATTAAAGTGGATAAGGTAAAGATTCATGTGATAAAAAATCTACCCCCGCCAATATGAGTTAATGAAATATGTAGTTTTCTTGGTCATACTGGGTTCTATCGAAGGTTCATAAATGACTTCTCTAAAATCACAAACTTCTTTGTAGCTTACTTGAAAAAGATGCACCATTTAACTTTTCTAAAGAGTGTTTGACATCTTTTAACACTGTCAAAGAGAAGTTTAGTTCAGCTTCCATGATAGCTGCATTGGATTGGACACTACCATTTGAGTTGATGCGTGATGCTAGTGATTTTGCAGTAGGGGCTATACTAGGTCAGAGACGGGAGAAGATATTTTTTGTCATTTACTACACAAGCCGAACTTGGACAAATGCATAGTTGAACTATGCCACCATTAAAATGAAGCTGCTTGCTATAGTGTTTGTTTTTGACAAAATCATATCTCACGGGGCAAAAGGTAATTGTCTAAACAGATCATTCTGTACTTAAATACTTGTTTTCTAAGAAGGATGCTAGTCAAGATTGATCTGATGGATACTTTTACTTCAAGAATTTGATTTGGAGATTCGAGACAATAATGTGAAAATCTGGTAGCAAGTCACCTATCTAGGCTCGAGCAGTCAGAACAGAAGGGTAAAGCATAAATAAAAGAATCTTTCTCAGATGAACTCATATTTACAATAGATTCAGGACGTTGGTATGCAACTATTGTTAATTATCTAATGTGTAATGTGATCTCACCTAAATTTAACCATCATCAGAAGAAAAAGTTTTTTTAGTGTTGAAGTACTACCATTAGGAAGATCCAATTTTACACGGGCGAATCCCAATCAAATCATTCGAAGATGTGTGCCAGATGAAGAGAGGTTTTGGAGCATTGTCACTCGTTAGCATATGCAGGCCATTTTGGAGCTTCTAAAACAGCAGCTAAAATTTTGTAATCAGATTTTTATAGGCCTTCACTACTTAAAGATGCTCATGAGCATTTGTGAAATAGTAATTGATGCCAATGCACAAGAAATATCTCGAAACGGCACGAAATGCCCTTAAATCCAATCGGCTATTGTACTCAGTTTTAGCTAATGTTACGTGTTTTCTACAATGTAAATTATACATCAAGTGTATAGTGTCAAGTTTTGTAATATATGAATGGAGTTAAGAGTGTTGAAACCACACAGATAGTAATTTGATTTTATACTAAGTACTATAATTTTGTAGCCTATATTTTATCTATTAATGAATTTTTGAATCAATGATTTATCTAAACTGGGGATGCTTGTAATGAATTCAATGAATAAATGTAAGTTATACTAATTAATCAATATTGGAGAGACTAGAGTATGATTTCACCCAACTATCAAATTTGATTTTCAAAAATATAGTTTATCTCTAATAAATTCTTCATGCTTATAAGCAAGAACTCTAATATAATTCTATCCCCTCTCTCGAATGCTGGGTAAAATACAATATGTATATTCAGAATTAAAATCAAGATTTGTTAGGATCGTGTTTCTTAGGTAGAACAAGTTTCATAGGTTCTACACTTTCTCTCTAAACCTATAAAATCTAGGTTATATTATTGTTGTGATCGTGCCTAAATTCCTCACTTTCTCAAATGTCATAATTGACTAGCATCTAAACATTTAATTGGTGTCCAACATTAAATCAACAACAAAAATAAATGGAATTGAAAATCTTCTTTGAAATAACTAAAACACAATCAAATCACATTCTCAACTTTTGGTTAATCAAACCCTAGAAGAATTATTTAGTTCATGACGTGAGATGTGAAATCTATACAATTCATGAAGAATAACATGAAGAGAATAAAGATAAAATTATTTTTTGGATGGTGGAATCAATCTTTTTCTCCAAGTTATCAGCTCCATCGTTGCTTAATTTGTGTGTTGCGGCGCCGCGTTGCTGTTAAAATTCAGCAATAGTGGTGATGTGGTGCCCACTTTCGGGTGGAAAATCAGAACTACGCATCGTTCAGTATTTTTATCATTACTTTTTCTCCCTGATAACTGATCAAGGTAATTCAAAATGCATTGGAAAGATAACTCAGAGGGCTACAACGTTACTGTTGATAAAGTTTCCTAATTTGAATGTTTACAATGTAAAAAATGGGTCTCAATCTCCTATTAAAAATCCGGTTCATAATTGTGGGGTTGAAAATTGGTTTGCGAAGATATTTTGATCATATTTCACTCTTTTTTGACTTCTAATTACATCCAATTGGCTCCCATAAACCTTCAATTATAGTTTTGTGGTTCGAATAAACTATTGAAAATTTCAATCGAGTCCTCTAACTTTGAATTTCACCATTTTTCGTTGTTATTCATTTCTTTATTTTAATTTGGCCTCCAATCATCAAGTTTCGCCAAATCAACATTAACTTCTCCATGATTCATGTCAAATTACTCTTTTCTACATGTTTTATATTATTCACACCAATTCACCTAACCTATAAAACAACACGAAAATACAAATCAAAATGTTCTAAAACTTTATGAATGAAATGAAATATCAAGATTAAGTAACATTAATATGATGAGTGAAACACACTCGTCAAACACCAAAAAACTTAATACCTTGCTAGTCTTCAAGTAAACACCCAAGAAAAGAAAATAAAAACTAACGAAAACGCACAGACAAAACCAACAAACGAACTTACCAAAAATATATTTAGTTAGATAGCTTGCTTTTATTGCTCAGGATTGAAAACATTATATCAAATTCATGAACTATTTTAAAGTCACAATGCAAAAACTAGATTCTCAACTATTTAATGTGAAACGTGTGTGTGGATAATTAATGCAACATTGTCATTCACAAGTGTATCCAATTCCCGACCTTAGAAGTCAAGTATTTCCTTTCTTCACTCGTGGGATTCGCACACCCCCAAACTTATTTCTTTTATTCTCTTCTGGGGAGTGTAATCTAAGGTTGACTTACAAATCACTACTTCTTACCCACTCCAATTTGGTTAGATTTTACTAATTGGAGTTCAACATATCAACAAATGAGGATTCCCCTTATTTTTTACTGCTTCAACCTTTAAGAATCAGCCAAGTTACTAACCATTTATCAAAGGCCTAATCCTTTAAAACAAGTGTTTGGGGCTTAATCAAGGCATGTGGTGTATCTTCTATTTCATGCACATGCTTTTTCATATATATATATATATATATATATATATATATATATATATATATATATATATATATATATCTTATGTGCGGACATCCCTACTTATGTGCGGACATCCCTACATTAAGCATTCTAAATGACTCATCTAGCGAGCTTTAGGCCGAGACTCCTAAGTAAAATAACTTTAGGGCATCAAGTTTTAAACCCTTACATGCTTAATCGATCGAGTAATAAACACTATGAAGAGAAGTTTCATAGTGAGATTATTGTAGTTGCCCTCATTGGAATCTTTTAAGGTAGCTTCACAATAAGAAAACTTTCTCCCTTTCATGATGTGATTAGTGTGTTGCCCCTTATTAAACACACATTCTTAAAGATAGACTCATAAATTAAGCTTTTCACCCAATCTTCATCCTATTGGTCTCAGACAATCCATACCAAATTTAGCATACATGGAATCCATATTTATCTCCAAGTTTCTCTACAACAGCTCAATCACACAAACTATCCTAGATTTGGTTTAAGGATATAATAATGCTTAGTAATTGTTTGGATTTAGCATCTAAGTTCTCTATTTCAACTTATAAACATAGATCAACTAATTCATGTACAATGCTACAATCATTTCGCCTGTATAGGCATCTCACGTTCCACATGAATAAGCAAAAAATTAACTAAGGTACAAAACTGATCAATAATTCATAAACCAAGTTTTTCAATTATATACATCAATGCCGGCAAGACTATCTAACTCTCACAAACATGCAAAAATAGCTATGTTTTTTAACCAGCACACAAATCACACAAAATAAAAAAGCTAAGGCAATTAAACATTTACATTTACATTTCACCCCCAAACTTAAAATAAACATTGTACCCAATATGAAATTAAAGGAAAAAAAGAAGAACTTCCTGAATTGTTTGTAATGCCAATGATGTTGTGGAGCTATGATGCTCAGTTTGATAGATTCTGCTTCTATCTTCTCCCCTAAACTTGAGATTTCCTACATAAAGAAAAAAAAATCATTATTAACTAAAATTTGACGCTAATATCAAAAAAATAAAAGGTAGAGAGATATAAAGCTTGGGTTGCCTCCCAAGAAGCATCTCTTTAATGTCATTAGTTTGACATAACAGAATTGTCTAAGTTAGGTCTTTAGGTGACACTTCTTTCATGTTTCCAAACTTGTTCCTTGTCTTTGAACTATTTTTAAATATAGTATAGCCACCAGGATTAGGAGGTGATTTCAACTTCGGTATAGCCTTCAAAACCTCTTTTGATTTGATAACGTTGGGAGGTTACAAAATCGACTTCTTGAGTTAAGATGAAATCCACCACTTCTTTAGTCCCTGTGTAGCTTCCAGTAGTAATTGTATCAATCTTGAACAACTGGTTGCCATGAAAAACTCTAGAGGGTCATATTTAAAAAAAATTACCCTTAACTGCGTCAATTGATTGGACCATGTGGCAAGTGTTGGCTATTTCTAAAGATTTCTTCTTATGATATATGACATGACTTGTTCTTCATTAACCCACTATGTTAGTTTCCTCCTTGGACATCAATCAGAACAATTTTCCTCTTCATTAACCCACAATTAGAGCTCTCCAAGTTGCTAAGAAGGGCATACCAAGAATTAATGATAGTTTTTATTCTTTTTCCATATTCGAAAGCACAAAGTCCACCAAGAAGATGAACTTGTCAACTTTAACTAACATATTTTCAATGATCCCTTTGTGGTATGTGATGGATCTTTTAGCTATTTGTAACGTGATTGTGGTTGGTTTCACTTCTCCAAGGCCCAACTTCTTGAATACAGATAGTGGCATCAAATTGATGCTAGCTCCTAGGTCACATAATGCCTTATCAAAAAGTAGAAGTGCCAATTGTGTATGGAATAATGAAACTACCTAAATTTTTTAGTTTCTTAGGGAGCTTCCTCTAGAGAATGGCATTTCATTCTTATGTCAGCTTGACTCTCTTAAATTTCACCAGTTTTCTTTTCTTTGACATCACTTCTTTCAAAAGTCTGACATAATTTGGCATTTGTGCCAAAGCATCAGTTAAAGGAATATTGATGTGGATCTTCTTGAAGATTTCCAAGAATTTGGCAAACTGCTCATTAAATTTCTTCGAGAACCTCTGTGGATAAGGCAATTGTAGCTTTAAAATGGGAGGATTATCAAAAAATAAGATTGAGTCAACCTGATAGTTATTCTTTGTTGCATCTGCCTTAATTTTTTGCTCTTCTACATGATCTGAATCAGGTGTAGGAACCACGGCCTCTATAGGCATGCTTTCTTCAAGCTTTTATTCGCTCTTTAATGTGATGGCATTGAGGTGCTCCATTGGGTTAACCTCTATTTCACTAGGGGATTTTCCTTTCTGTTGGGAGGTTATTGAAGTTGCGAGTTGACCATTCTATACTTCTAAATTATTCATTGTGGCTCCCATGTGGGTCATATAAGTCTCAATATTGTTATTTCTGGACTCATCCTTGTTGAATCTCGCCCTTGTTTCTGAAATAAAAGTCCCTAAGATATCATCTAGTGATGGCTTTCCTTCAAAGGCCTGATTATTGAGCCCAGGTAGTGGCTGTAGTACATTCATCTTGTTACCATAAGAGAGGTTCTCATGGTTTCATAGTTCAAATGGTAATAATTTACGGAGTAGTTTTCTTTTTTATTGAAGTTTCTACCATTCACATATTGGACTTGCTCATTCTCAATCTAAGACTCATGGTATGAAGTAGAAATAGCCATGATAGAATCTATTTTTTTTAGTTCTTTGTAATGTCGATATAGCTATTTGAGGCTTGAGAGTTGACATTGGAGCTATAAGGGCTATAATGGGGCCCACCTCATAAAGACTAACTATGCTTTTTACACTTGAACGCTTGCTTGGCCATTGATAGCTGTTAGTGGCTATTTCATTTGGCATAGAGTAAACCACATCTATAGTCCTTGACCTCAAATTTCCTCCAGCTGCTAAATCCACTACTATCATTGTCTGACCATTCAGCCTATTGTAGAAGATTTCTATTTGCATCCAGTAATGATAATCATATTGAGGGCATCTTCTAAATGATTTTTCGAATCTCTCCCACGCCTCATAGAATGGTTCAAAGTCTAATTGTTTGAAGTTGCCAATCTTACTTGAAATTGAACTGACTTGGAAGGAGAAAAAAAATAGTAGGAAATTTATGGGCCAAACCCTCCCAAGTAGTGATGGATCTATATGGTAATGATTGGAACTATGCTTTATCTTTATCTCTCAAAGAAAAGGAAAATAGACAGAGTCTGATTGCCTCTTCGGTGATGCCATTCTTCTTCACAGTATAATAGATTTCCAACTGGTCTGACATAATCCCTTATAGCCCACTGTTGATTAACTATATGTGTTTCCTAATCTGCCATTGTTTCACATTCAATTCTTTGTAACCCCCTTAGAAATGGAAAGTGCATTCTGGTTCAGGATTAATTGGTAGTAGTTCGAGATTCCTTAATCTTCGAATAAACGTGAAGCAAGAACCAAGCAAACTATTTAAAAGTATATCAATCTAAATTAAAACAAAAGCTACTGATAATAATATTAGTAAAAAATAAATAAAACAATCCCCAACAATGGCACCAAAAACTTGTTACTCATTTTCTATAACGTAAAATATACCGCAAGTGTACGATGTCAAATTTTGTAATATGTGAATGGAGCTAGAGTGTCAAACCTACAAGATTAAGTACTATAATTGTGTAGTCTCTATTTTATATTAAGTACTATAATTATGTAGCCTCTATTTTATCTAGATGCATAGATTTTGAATCAATGTTTTATCTAAACTTGGGATGATTGTGACGAATTCAATGAACAAATGCATGTTATACGAATTAATCAATATAGGAGAGCATAGGGTATGATTTATCCAACTATCAAATATGATTTTCAAAAACCTAGTTATCTTTAATCAATTTTCCATGGTTATAAGCAAAAACCCTAATGTAATTCTACCCCCTCTCGAGTGTCGGGTAGAAATAAATTCCACTATCTATATTCTGAATTAAAATAAAAAATTATCAAGATCGTGGTTCTTAGATGGAAAAATCTTAATAGATTCTATAGTTTCTCTCAAGACCTATAAAATCTAGGTTGTATTATTGTTGTGATCGTGCAATTGACTAGCATCTAATCATTCAATTAGTGGCCAATTAATTGAAAGTATTAAATAATCAACATAAATAAAAGGAATTGAAAAATCTCATAGAAATAACTAAAACAAAATCAAATAATATCCTCAAGTTTTGGTTAATCAAACCCTAGAAAAATTATTTAATTCATGATATGAGACATGAAATCTGTATAATTCATAAAGATAACTTAAATAGAAGAAAGATAAAACTATTTTTTGGATGGTAGAATCAACTTATTCGCCAAGTTGCCTTTGCCTCATTCATTTCTTGAATCCTGCCCCTTTCAATTCCCATTCAAAAGTGGTCTATAAGTTTGTTTTTATAATATCTTGAAGTCCTGAAAGGGTTGGAGTCGGATTAGGGCAATAAAAGAGTTAAAAAATCAAAAATCTTTTCCTCCCCCAACGGCACTTCGGTGCCACAATCGTGGTGCGATGATGCCACGTTGCTATTAAAATTCAACAATGGTCGCGATGTGGCTACCACCTTCGGGTTGAAAATTAGCACTACACTAAATCAACATCAATTTTTCCATGATTCATGCCAAATCACTCTTTCCTCCAAGTTTTGCATTATTTACACCAATTCATCTAACCTATAAAACAATTAGAAAAACACAAATTAAAACGTTTCAAAACTCTAAAAATCAAACGAAATATCAAGATTTAGTAGCATTACTATGATGAGTAAAACACACTCATCAGCTAAGTATGGGGTCAAACATCATGTTTCTATATTTTATCATCCCCAAACAAGTGGCCAAGTTGAAGTATCAAATATGGAACTGAGGTTGATACTTGAGATGATAGTATATACCTCATGAACTGATTGGTCAAAGAAGATAGATAATGCATTGTGGGCATATCGAACTACTTTCAAAATACCAATAGGTATGTCGCCATATCACCTTGTGTTTTGAAAAAGCTTGTCACCTTCGAGTAGAGTTAGAACATCGAGCATATTGGCTGTTAAATAGTTAAACCTTGACATGAAAGCTGCTAAAGAAAAGAGGCTCCTACAACTAAATGAATTGGAAGAGTTCCGAATGGATGCTTATGAAAATGCAAAGCTATACAAAGAAAGAATGAAAAGACTACATGGTAAATACATCAGAGACGAGTATTTGCTCTAGGTCAAAAGGTATTATTGTTTAATTCAAGAATGAAACGTTCCTTGGGAAACTTCGCTCAAGATGGTCTGGTCCCTTTACAGTTGTGCAAGTCTTTCCACATAGAGTTGTTCAAGTAACTCGTGAAACCATGGGCACTTTCAAGGTCAATGGACAATGCCTGAAACAATATTGGGACGATGAATTTGCTAAAGAAAAAGCCATCATCTGCCTTGCCAGCCCCAAATAATCAAGCTACAAAGTCTAGCTAAAGACTTTAAAGTAAGTGCTTGTTGGAAGGCGACCCAATTTCTTTCCCTTTTATTCATTAGACTTTATTTATTTGCATTGTATATGGTTTATTAGGGTGCATTAATTTTAGGCGTATCTTTGTTTCAATAAAACGGTCATCATATCTTTATTAAGCCTAGTAAAAGAACAAAATATAATTGAGTCAAAAAAGTAGAAAACACATGTGATATGTTTTTCAAGGCTCTGGGGACAAAAAAATTGGTTATCATACCTTTCTAATTTTTTTTCCTGTTATAATTGTTTCTTTCATCTCCAAAGGTACAAGGATATCAATAAGGTAGCTTTGCAAGTTGAAGAGTTGAATGGATTGATCCAACAAGTTACCTCAAATGTAGAAAATAAAAAAATAAATAAAAATTCGGGGATTACCTTCTTCCTTTCTTTTCGTGGTCCTTTATGTTGCTAGATTATATTTTAAGACATTGAGGAATATGTTTACTTTCAAGTTTGGGATGGAAAAAAATATTGAGTTTTTAGCTTTATTATTCTTGTGTGATCGTGTGTTTCTACTTCTTTATTGTATATAAAAAAGTATTGAAAAAATGGATTTTTTTTTTTAAATCTTCAAAAATATTTTCTTGTTCATTGTGTGGGTTAGGTATCCTTATTGGCAATGATGAATGTATTTGGCATTATGTGTTAATTTATGAACTGTGAATATACTATTCACATACATGAATTAGGTTTAACATTATAAAGTAATGGGTATATTCATATGCTTGATAAGTCAAAAGAGTAGAATTTAGATGCTAAACCCAAGAATTACTACATTATACATCATTCGACCAAATTTATAATAGTTCAGGAGTGATTTTAATGTTGAATGGGGATTTCATTTGTGTAATTTTTTGTGTGAATTATCTAAGGCCAATATAATGAAAATTAGATGAAAATCTTAAGTTAGGAGTAGATTTTTTAGAATGAATATTTAATGAGAGTCATTGCACTAATTGTAATATCAGCTTTGCAAGTTGAAGAGTTGAATGGATTGATCCAACAAGTTACCTCAAATGTAGAAAATAAAAAAATAAATAAAAATTCGGGGATACCTTCTTCCTTTCTTTTCGTGGTCCTTTATGTTGCTAGATTATATTTTAAGACATTGAGGAATATGTTTACTTTTAAGTTTGGGATGGAAAAAAATATTGAGTTTTTAGCTTTATTATTCTTGTGTGATCGTGTGTTTCTACTTCTTTATTGTATATAAAAAAGTATTGAAAAAATGGATTTTTTTTTTTAAATCTTCAAAAATATTTTCTTGTTCATTGTGTGGGTTAGGTATCCTTATTGGCAATGATGAATGTATTTGGCATTATGTGTTAATTTATGAACTGTGAATATACTATTCACATACATGAATTAGGTTTAACATTATAAAGTAATGGGTATATTCATATGCTTGATAAGTCAAAAGAGTAGAATTTAGATGCTAAACCCAAGAATTACTACATTATACATCATTCGACCAAATTTATAATAGTTCAGGAGTGATTTTAATGTTGAATGGGGATTTCATTTGTGTAATTTTTTGTGTGAATTATCTAAGGCCAATATAATGAAAATTAGATGAAAATCTTAAGTTAGGAGTAGATTTTTTAGAATGAATATTTAATGAGAGTCACTGCACTAATTGTTGCGTTTTTTATATCGCGAGTGTACGGTATCATAACAAGTAATATGGTGGACCTTTGATACTGGATTATTCCCACGAGAACTATACTTTAGACTTTAATTAGATTTTCTAACTCTTAAATGACAAAAGCAAGTAAATAATTATGATTATTTTTTCCTAACTACTTTTGACTAATTGAAAATATAAAAAATTACAAACAATGGATAATTGAGAATTCAAATATGCGATGAATATTAAAGTATAACAATTTCATTTATTGATCACCTTTATTCTTAATTCAAGATTCATAATCTAATGTAGTGTTCAATCGAATTCTTCTATTGTATTCAATTTATCTCTTTTGAGTTCTCATTGAGTCTATTTCACTAATTAAATTATGTATCTCTATGTGAATTAACTTTAGTTAAATGAAATACTAATTCTAAGAATTCATATTATGACCGCAATAATTAGTATAGGTATTCTACACGTTATACTAATTTACCTATTTTTATTAAATGGTCTAAATCTCAAACTCACGTCTCGATTCGTAAGAAACTCACATAATTATCAAATTATTGATCAGGTAATTTAATACATTAAATTCATAATAAAATCAACACATAAATAAATAATTCACAGAAATCTTGAATAAAAAAATAAAGGATCACAAGTCGACTAAATTGTTTTCCCTAATATAAAAATTAGTTATTCATATTGTAAAAATAAAAACACGCAAAAGTGGAAAGATATCACCAAAAATTGATGAAACGTGAAAATTTCTGGTGTTTGCAATCTTCTTTCTTTTTTCTTTCCTTTTCTTTCCTCTTTTCTTCTTCTCTCTGCCTTTTTCTATGTGTGTCCCTTTCCACTGTTTATTTTCTTTTGTTTTTTACTTACTCTCTTCTCTTCCTCTCACCTCTTTCTTCTTCTTTTCCTCCCTCTTTTTTATCTCTTCTTTCTCCTTTTTTTTCTACTCCCAACGCGGCAGGTTTTTTTTCTCTACTCTGTTACTCCTCCTACACCCTCCCATGTGTGTGTGTGTGTGTGTGTGTGTGTGTAAATATATATAGGTTTAATTTGGGCCTCCAATTAAAATGTTCAATACAAGTCTATTGAGACTCATTTAACTCGAACTAATTTAACGTAATATTTCTCTCCAAGGTTTCATCTTTGAATTTTGCCATTTTTCGCCATGTTTGCATTCTTTTCTTCAATTTTTCATTAAACATAAAGTTTTACCTACAAAACACAATATAACATAAATTAAGTGGAATTTAATCTAAAAACAATAAAATATCATGATTTAGGACCACAAATAAATATATAAACCACACTTATCACTAATTATGGCATAAAAAGATGAGAGAGAGAGAGAGGGAGAGTTATCTCATTATGAAACTTCTCTTCGTAGCTTTATGACTCGAGTGATTAAGCCTTCAAGTATATCTAAAAAATCTAGTATCCTATGGGTATCTGACTTGGAAGTTATCGGGCTAAAGTTCGCTACAATGATCATTTAGAAAGCATAATAGAGAGAAGTCTACACATAAGAAAAAGATTATAATTATGCATTCATATACTACATGTCTTGATTAAGCCTCAAAAGACTTATTTTGAGAAAATTAGATCTTTGGCAAGGGATTATTAGGCTAGTTGAGTCTTTTTGGAGGTTGAAGCAATCAAAATTTGGAAAATCCTTATTTGTTGAAATATTAAGTGCAATTAGTGAGATCTATCTAAACTAGAGATGGTGAGGAGTTAGTATAAAGATTTAACTTTAGATCACATTGGAAAAATAGTAAAAAAGAATAAATTTGGAGTGCGTGAATCTTACGAGTGATGAAAATAAAAATCGAGTGTTGGGAATTGAAATAACTCGTGAATTTATAGTGTTTTACTTAATTCTTCTCTCTCTCTCTCTCTCTCTCTCTCTCTCTCTCTCTCTCTCTCTCACACACACACACTAATTTCGTATTGAAAAAATAGATATTGATTTTGGTAATGTGACTTTGAAGCTGTTTATAGATTTAATAAAATAATTCAAATCTTGAGACAAAATGGCAGGTTATCTAACAAAAATATTTTGCGTGATTGTGTGTTTGTTAAGTTAGGTTATGGTTTTATTTGAGGACAAACAAATGTTCAAATTTGTGAGTATTTGATAAGTGTTTTTTATACGTTTCTTTGATCCTAAAAATATATATATTTAATAGTTCTTTTCAGGAGTTATAATCTAATTTATTTTATATTTCTATTATTATGTATAAATCGATGATTGGAAGTGGAATTGAAATAAAGAAGCAAAAAGGGAAAAAAAATTGGCGAAGTCCTTAGTTTGAGGACCAAATTGCAAATATCAAATAGTTGATTCGGACCATAAGACAATACTTGGTAGATTGCTAAGAGAAATTTGATGTAATTAAAAGTAAAAAAGGAATGGAATGTAATTAAATTTTTTACTACAAATCAAATTTCAATTGCACAAATTATATTCAAGGTTTTTATACGAAGATTGGGACCCATTTTTGGCGTAGTAAACATTCGAATAAGAAAATTTCTACTCCTACTAAAGTTGTATCTCTTTGGGTTATCTTTCCAATGCACTTTGAGTCGACTGAATCGAATATTAGAAGAGAAAGTTATGACAAAAATACTGACGATTGTGTAAAGAAAAAAACATGCACGTGTGAAAGCAACTTTCTTTATTCAATTGGAACTCTTTTGTAAATCAATTTGGACGTAATTTTCAACCAATTTTTAACTCCTACACATATCTAACAGCAAAATACACTAGATACACATCTTATATACATATTATACTCCAGTATTCATCAATTATTATCATCAAATGAGGCCAAATTTATAGGTTTTGTGAGAGAAATGAAGGAGACTTGGAAGAATTCAATCAAGTGAAGATTCAAACTTAATTTTTGGGTAAAGAAAAGAAGGCACAAGTGGAGATTTATCAAGAAATCATTGAACAGATTTAAAATTTCAAAATTCATCTTTATCTTCTCAATTTATCAAAAATCTAGATTATGTCTCTCCACTTAAATATGATTTCTTGTAATTTTGCTACGGTAGGCTAGAATTTTAATTGTTAAGACGTAGATGAACCATTGTTATACAATTTTTAATATAAATTAAATATTTTGACTTCAAATATATGTGATTTCTTGGATGCTTGTTATTATGCTTAATGATTTTCAATTAATTGGCCACTAATTGGAATGATTTGTGAATTTTATTGATTTCAAAAGAAAAGACAAAATATATAGCACCTCTAACAAATATTGTAAAGTCTGTTAGGAGATAGAGCTATACCACTATACTTTTCATGATTTCTATAAATATTCTAACATTTTTAATGTATGCTTTCATATTCGCATCTTTCATATTGATATAGGAAGGTCACGTGAGGGGATATATTAAATTGACATCGAGAGATGCTTTTAATTAATTGATCAAGAATGTGCACATATTGTCATGATATTGATTTGCATGACTAATAATGAGTGTTCAGAATCTTAGTAATCATCTTGCATAATTTTGTTAAAACTTTCATAAAATTGTTTATTAGATAGCTAGTTAAAAGTAGTCAATTAGCATAAAATCATAAAACAAAATTTGCTATTCGATTAAGGTTGAAATTAATGGATCCTAGATTAAGTAGAAAGTCCTCGTGGGAATAATACTTAATTCATCACTTTATTATTTGCTCTCAATACTGTTCACTTGCGAGAAATCTAACACATCACATGGCTTTAACTATATCTTTTAAAGTTCTATTTTACCTCTTAACAACTCTTATTTTTTTGAGGAATATATGGACCAATTATTTGGTAAATAATATCAAACTTAGCAATATTCATCAAAATTGACGAGTCAAACACATAACCACTATTGGTTCTTAGCATCTTGATCGTCTTTCCAAGATGATTTTTAATTTGACTTTCATAAACGACAAATCCATATAATGCGTACCTATGCCACTTGATAAATGTATATAGCAATATTTAACATGATCATCCATAAATGTGATAAAATATTTTTTATGGCTTTAAGATTGAACAAATTTCAAATCACATATATTATTATGTATCAACTCTAACGATTCACTACATTTTTATAATTAAATTGAAAAGTTTTTTTAAAATTTCACATATGTCGTTTTCTAATTTATGTTTAGGCACAAATCCTAAGACTTAATGCACTACGATTAAAATGTCGTAATATGCTATGCAATAAAAATGAAGACTCAAGCAAGTAAATAGAAAATTCAATTTTATTAATAACTTGTGGGTATATTTGGACTTCTTGTCCACTACAATAGCATTAGCCTTAAACGAACCCATCAAGTAAATACCTCTTCCCAGCCTACATCCCCCTTTATTAAGTACAAGTTTATCATACTCAAACACCATTTTCAATCTCTTCTTACCAAATGTAGAACTTGAAATCATATTCTTTTCTTCCTAATTTTTGGGGACATGAAAAACATTGTTCAGCGTCAACTGTTTTTTAGAAAATGAATTTCAAAATGACATTTCCAATTCCTTCTATTTGCGATGAAGTCGTGTTGCCCATATAGAGGTGTTCATCATGATCCATCTACTTCTATTCGGTGAATAAATTCTTATGTTCACAAATATGACGAGTGGCTTCTATATCCACCCACCAACCCTTGGCATTTGAAACCAAGTTAACTTCTGATATAATTACAGATAGATTGGTATCGACAATGTGTATGACACGTTGTCTACATATGTTATGTTTGCCTAGGGAGGTTTCTTCTTATGTGCATCATTTTCTTGCTGTGACAGTCTTTAACTCAATGTCGTGGGTTTCTGCAATTATAACAATCTTATTTGAACCGTTTTGTATCATTTCCTTTCCATTGTCTTTCTCTTTTTAACTTTTAAACTCAAAGTCTTCAATCATGTTAGCCTTGGCTTCCATGTTCTGCATAGAACTTTCATTTCTATCTATTGTCTTCTTCAATGTAGAGTCGAACAATCAGATCCTCCATTTTCATTTCTGTGCACTTACACTTAAGAATGTAATTTTGACATTGAAAATTAGCATGCTTCCAAGATTCGATTGCCAATTGTGTATTTTGTCAATAGCATTTTTTGTATATGCGGGGCAATCTTCACAATTTCTTTTAACCAAATTTAGCATAGTCAAATAGAACATCTTTTGTTGCCGAAGTTTGAAATTTGTGCCATTGAATTTATCTGGTTTTTATGTTGAGATGTTTGCAGCATGACAAACGGATTAGACATCAGAATTTTATCCAATTTCTTAATTAGTTTCCTCAAAAAAGAAATGTAAAAGGAAAGATATTTGTCTTAAAAATGTTGTCAACTTAATGATTAGTGCAATCAAAAGAAATGAAAACGAAGCTGATATGCTGTAGTAAATCACTTTAAGACAATTCCACCCTACACTGGTGTGAATAAGATTAGCGGATGTTTGTCTTCTAAGATGCAATGCTTCTTCTAAAAACGATAGTGTACTATATCAATTAGTTGGTCGAACGAAAATATTGACATTATTCTTCTCAGATGATACAAACTTGAACTAAAACTGTTTAGATGGAATTTTATTTTTGAAAATAATTTGGGCAAAATTTTTTATTTCAGTAAAATAAAATAAAAAATTTTTGAATAGATGAAGGAATCAGAAATCAATTTTAACTTAATTTGACTTGGTGTAAAGAAAATGGAATGAAATGGACTCAGTTAATAGATTCAATGTCTTTTTCGAATAGGTGCACCTTTTGACATAAATTAATGTGTATCATTAGATCACTCATTTTTCAGATCGGAACATAGTCTGATGATCTAAATCACACCCTTTATCAAGGTTCATGATTTCTTAAAAACCTCTTTGAATCGTCACATTCAATCCATAAAATCATGACTCACTACAACAAAAACAGCCTACGGCAACGTTAAAAAAATGTTGTCGTAGGCCTACGGCAACATTTGGACATGTGTTACAAATCGAGGTGTTGTCGTAGAGGAGAGAGATACGGCAACGTTTTTTGAATGTTGCCGAAAGTCTTCGGCAATACGGCAACGTTGCCGTAGATAGGGTGTTTTTTTTTTTTAACAACAATTTATACAAATAGATTGGTAAAATTGAAAATGCACATTATGAACAAATTTTGGAATTGCATAAAAATTGATAATTTCATTACAATTTTTTGAATTCATACACTTGAACATTAAAGTGTGATACAAAACCACTTAAATAAATGTAAGAAATAGATGTACATAAAAATCAAAATTATTCCTCAAAACACAGATAATAAATTTCATTTTAGCACCACTACAGCTAATATTCCTTGCACACAATCGATAGTTCAAAGCCAATAACCATTTAAGTATGAACTAACTAGAGAAATTGCTTCCAAATTGGTGTTCCACTCCTTCAATTGTTGCTGCAATGGTACTCCCCTGCTCTACGGCCTTCTCCATTCTTGATATAGCAACAACAAGGCATTTGTGATATCTAAACTTCAAAATAACAAAATCTGTGCATTGCATGGGCACAAAACTAGTACTAATAAAAGGATAATTGCCATTGCTACAAAAAAGATAATTGCTACAACACTTCTCTATAATTCTTCATTTTGTCTTTGAATCAGTTCAACTCCCACGATCCTTCATCTTTTTCATCTGGAACTCCAGAGCTTCTCCTCTAAGATTCTTCTACCCTTTTGCAGTTCTCTTCAAGCATTTTATCAAACTCGTCTCTCCTTTCTAGCTTGCTCCTGTTGATTTTAGTAAGGAAATTTCGCGAAAGAATAAATTGTAACAAGAAAAGATCCTATCCATTTTGTTTTGTGACAATTAGCAGCAACAAATTAGCAAATCAATAATTAGATACACTGGAAGATCATAAGTTTGATGATTCAACTAATGTAATTGATCTTAGATTTCAGGAGCCCGACATTCAAAAGCATGTGAACAAATCTGGAGAAATCTATATAAAAGTTAACACCAACTGAGAAATTCTAACTTATCATATGCACTGAGTTCTACTTCTACTCGTTTGGTTAATTACTGATAAGTGAAGAAATAAAATTAACCACTACATGAACAGAAACGGTAACAACAGAAAATCTGGGAAATATTTTTCCTATATTTGACACTTCATCACGCATAGACATTTGTTTGATGACATTGAAGCCCTCTATAGCACGAATTTGGAAGCCACAAATGTTTATAGGTTTTTTCATAGCAAATGTAGAAATATGAGATTTAATACCTGCTCCACTTTTACCACACAAGAGACATCGTTGAAGTTGTATAGACAATTCCATGATAATTCCTCACCACCTCTGCCCTGTGCGAATAAAAGAATGAGAACATCATGGGACAATTTTCTTGAGATAGGTAGGCAAATCCGGAATCATTAATTTTACAACGATGGCAAAATCAAGTAATATACACTTTGCCACACACAGTCGTACATAAGAGGGGTGATTGAATCGTAATATTGTGATTCAAACCAAGATGAAACTATCTTACTGTGAAATGGATATGACATCACTAAAATGAGGCAGAGTTTAAATTTAGCCTCGAATAACCAATACGGAAGACCATGTACATCTCTCATCTCTGTCAATGCATTAATACTATTGTCTGATTACGCCAAATCAAAATGGATGACCCTGTATAGATCTAAAAACTTACTCTCACATCAAAAAGGGCATCAAGATCAACACCCTTGAAGCTAAACTTCTTGAACATTATCTTCTTTGGTTTTCCTACTACGGTGTTTGGATCAACATCCGCCTGTACAAATACATACAATATTCAATCAGAAAGTTAAATATAATATATCAGTTAGTCTGTGAGTAAAGAAGAAAAGAGGATATTTACCATTGTTGTTTGAGGAGATATAGTTCGAGGAAATGGGAGGCTATCGGAATTGGGATTTTGTAGTGATTAAACGGACAAGTTCCAGCATTTGAAAAGGAAGCCCATGGCCGATTCAAGTCGGAGAGGGTCCGTATGCCATCGGCGCGGTTGGTCGAGAGTTTTAAGGGTTTCTTATTTTCTATGATCTAGAATTGGGGATATTGGTAGAAGAAGTGTGTGTGGTTCGGTGACTTTTTGATTTCTTATCAGGGCTATCTGATTATCATAATTCTTGAATAAAAAATGTCAATTTTAATTAATTTATTATCAACAATCTAAAATATAAACAAATTATGATGCACCTTTAGCAACATTTATCAAACATTGCTAAAGGTGAGACTTTTCGCAACGTTTGATAAACGTTGTCAAAGGTAAAACTTTCCGCAACACTCAATAAATGTGGTTAAAGGTGTCTACCACAATATTTTTCTAAAAAATGTTGCCAAAACTCATTTATAATTAACCAATGACAACATTCACTTACTCAAATGTTGCCGTTTTAATGTTGCAAATGCCTATTTTTGTTGTAGTGACTCTTCAATATTTGAGACCTTTTCAATTTGCACCTATTAAAATCATTAAATGACATCTTCACATCTATTAAGACCATTACATTCCAACACGTAAGAACACAAAAATAATAATCTTTTTGTTCACATTTCTCTTCAAGTTCCAAAATCTAAGCTTTCAATTCTGAATTCTTTGTTTTCAGTAGTTTAGGCTCATCAATTTGCGATCAATCTGTTCTTCCATTTCCCTTTTCTCCTTGAAATGGTCTTCAATCTCGTGATTCAAGCTCAAGACCAGATCCTCTCGTCCTTCCTCTTAACAAATATTTCGCCTTCATTCGATGGATTTTTCTTTCTTTCAAGCAATTTCTCTTTTAACAAGGTTGAATCATCTATTGCTCTTCATTTTACACTTTTAAAGTGCTCATATTGAACCTCAAGGTCCTTAAGATTATCTAAGGATTCATATCTCAACATTTCGAAAGATGACTTTGAATCGAAGTCTATAGTTTCAATTGTTGAAGTTAGCTTATCCTTCAAAATAACATAGTCTAAATCTTGAATTGTAATATCATTATGAGTCGAATCATTAGATTTGGAATCCGAGGCATAAGTAGAAGAACAGTCATCATCTTTGCTATTAACTTTTTTTTCTTACTTCTCTTCTTATATCTTCATAAAGATAGTAGAGGATATGTATTTAAATAGTATATTTTTACAGCATGCATTTTTTGCACGTCATAAATGAATGTCGTAAAAAGTTAATTTTGTTGTAGTGCTTCCTGTGGAAATCCTCAATGTGTTAAAAAAGATCCGACTTTTTCTCCATCTTAATCTTTTTATTCCCTTGATTAACACTTTTATGCTTATGAATCCTTCCTACTTTACTTTCAATCTCTACAAATAGGAAACACTTATGAGTATCTATTACTTGGAGTATTAGAGTAAAGAATGTGGAAAGCAGAAACGTTGATTCCAATAGCGTTGGTACAATCAAATTCCTTGGAGTATTCACCTTCAACACATAAGGTATATTATTTTTGTTGCTATATATTTTTCAATAATAGTACTCCAACTAATATTTCATCATTGGTTACTGTTGGATTTGATAGTTGGAAGAAGGTTAACCGGGGAAGTAAATATGTATTTCTTATTCATATTGGTAAAACATTTTCATCATATCACAATGGTTGTAAGAGAAGAGCTGAAAATTCAATGAAACCAACTCAACATATTGACAAGGTAATGTATTCTATATCAAGTGAGGAAAAATAAAAAAATTGTTTGCGTCTAAAGACCACTATTAAAAGTGTTCAGTGGTTAGCAATTTAAGGTTGTTCCTTTAGTGGCCATGACAAATCTCCATCTTCACTTAATCATGATAATATTCTTGCAATGGTGGATGCATTTGGAAATATGAATACACAAGTAGGAAAGATTGTATTGGGTAATTCTCCCAAAAATGTTATATACATGTCTCCAGACATTCAAAAAGAGATTTCAAACATTATGGCCAATAGAGTATGACATAGAATTCGTGACAAGGTTGGGGATGCAAACTTTAGTATTCGTGTTTATGAAGCATGAAATGAATTTTCATGAAAATAAATGGCCATTATTTTAAAATTTGTGAGCAGTAATGGAATTTTGACAAAACAATTTTTCGCAATCAAAAATGTTAGTGACACTACCTTGTTGAATTTTAAGAACCAATTTTTTTATGTTCTTGTTCATTTCAACCTTTAAGTGCAAAGCATGGAGGCCAAGGATATGATGGTACCAATAATATGTATGGTTCTTGAAATAGACTACATGCATTATTTATTAGAGATTGTCCATATGCATACTATGTCCATTGTTTTACTCATCATTTACAACTCACATTGGGTTTTGTAGCTGGGGATGTCTCATATATTAATTCATTTTTTTTCTCATTTGAACGGTATTATTAATATGATTACGTCGTCTCCTAAACACATCGACGAGTTGAAAAGTGCCCAAAGAAAATGAATTGAGCATTTGTTGGAAAATGGAAAATGAGAGTTAGGAAGTGGGGCTAATCAGATTGGTAATTTTCAACGAGCCAGAGACACTCATTGGTCTTCTCATTACAGCTAAGAGTTTGATTGATATCTATGTTGCAACTTGCAAGGTGCTTTAGTATTTTAGTGATCATTATCCAAATGTAGAATCTCGGTCCGAAGTTGGTTGTGTATACATAAATATGACAACATTCAAATTTGTATTTGTCTTACATTTAAGCGTAGAATGTTGGCACTTACAGATGTGCTTTGTCAGGCCCTTCAGAAGACAACTTAAGACATCTTAATTGCTATGAGATTATTCCGTACTACAAAAACTATCCTTCAACCATTGAGAGAAGATGGATGGAAAAGAATTTCTTTGATATTTTCAATACAGCCATGGATTTTTAGATGGAGTTAGCTACAAGATTTAATGAGATAGCATTATAACTTCTTTCTCTCAGTACGACTTTGGATCCAAAAAAATCTCTTAAATCATTTAACATGGATAATATTTGAAAGCTTCCAGAAAAGTTTATCTTCATGATTTTACATAATAAGATGTTTATTGTTTGAAAGTTGAGTTGCAAAATTATCAGAATGATGTGCTTTCTGAACCTCGATTTCAAGTACCTACAATCTCTGATTTATGTCAGGGATTGATTGCAAGTAGAAGGTTGGAGAGTTATATCATTTTGACTAAATTGATTTATCTAATATTGACACTAATTGGTTGCAAGTAGAATGACGGAGAGTTATGTCATTTTGACTAAATTGATTTGTATAGTATTGACACTACTTGTTTTAATGGCTGATGTGGATCGAGCATTTTCAGAAATGAAATATGAGAAGATGGAAATTCGTAACAAAATGAATGATGATTTTTGTAGCGACCGAAAACTTTTAAATAATATAAAATTATTTTCTCGAAAAATGTGTCGCTAAACTTTAAACCATAACGTTAAAGTGAAAATGTGTTCATCTAGCCGTTATAAATGAATTTAAATTATTTCAAATCGAATTCATTTTCGAATAATTTTAAAAACGATTTCTTATTATTTCTTTTTAAAGTCCAATTATTTTAAAGTCAAATTAATTAAAGTCCAACTATATAGGCCTAATTACATGAGCCCAAAATTTAAATTATATTCTTTAAGCCCAAATTCACTAGGTCCAAATAGAAATTATATTCTTTTAGGTCCAATTCATTTGAGTCCAATACAATTAAATATCAATTAGGATTTTATTTTTTCAAAAGTCCAACTGTTTGGATCAATTACTCACCTAGAAGTTTGTGCCCTAGAAAATTCTATTCATAGGACACTCTACCTCCATCCTCTCCTCATCAATCTAGCAATCATTTTTTATAAGCTTTCTCTCTTCTTCCTCAAATTTTGAAGATCAATGTTGATGCTAGAACATCAATTTCTAGCATCAACACCATCTTCTCCTCACCATTCATTGTGAGTCACCGTTGATAATTGATGCTAGAACGTCCATTTCTAGCATCAACAGTAAACTCCCAAGCTGCAAACAATGCAGCCCATCCACCAGACCACCAAACAACTATTCACCACGACACTGCAGTCTCAACACTGCTCAAACCACCAGCTCAAGCCACTACACTACAATCAAACCACCAACATCACCCTAAGCCATAGCCCAACACTAAGTTGCAGAACAACCTCACCACCTCCAACTTACAAGACCAACCCAACATCAACACTCCCAACACCGTAGCCAAGTTCAAGCCACTGCAAGACACCAACTCTTCACACTGCCAAGCTACTGCAAATACCCTACTCAAAACCCAAAACCACCACCACCATGTTCAAGAACCGAGAACAACCATACCACCAACACCTCCATGCGAGCCACTTGAAATCACTAACCAATGAACACCAAACCGCCGCAATCTCCAACCCAAATCGACACCAGAGAAGCCCAAAAAACCCATAAATAGCTTGACCTAAACACTTACCTCTACCTCCAAGCCACTCGACCATAAGAGAATCATCGAACCCGAACCAAAAACCAACTCTTCGCGTGCAAACCGAACCTCCAAGCCTCGGACTAGCCCCAGTCCGTGCGCCAAAACCCACCCCACCTACCCCACTAGTGCCACCACCACCACCACCACCACCCATGGTGGCACTGCCACCGACCGGACGGTCGGTGGTGGAATCGGAGAGAGCATCTGTCGCTCCCTATTGTTTTCTCTTTCTCTCTCTCTGTAAATGAGAGAGAGAGAGAGAGAGAGAGAGAGAGAGAGAGAGAAGAGGGAAGAGAATTGATTTTTATTTTAAATATTTTGATTTTGAAAATTTAGTTTTAAGCCCCTAGTTTTAAAAGTTATTCAGTTTAGTTCCATAGTTTAGAAAGTTTCATTTTCGATTCTTAAGTATCTATATTTAAATTACAGTTTCATAAAACTTTCAATTAAGTCCCTAAATTTTTAAAAGTCACTGTTTCAGTCCTTAAACTCCTATTTTCAGTTTTGATTAATTTCAATTTAGTCCCCAAGTTTAGAAATTATTAATTCAGCCCTTAATATTTTATTTTCAGTTTTAGCAGATTTTCAATTAAGTCCCTAATTTATAAGGGTTATTATTTCAGACCTTAGTTGTTATTTTCAACTTTAATAATATTTACAGTTTAGTCGCTAACTTTTAAAAGTTACTATTTTAGCCCTTAAACTTTTATTTTCAGCTTTAATAAATTTTCAATTGAGCCCCTAGACTTTATTTTATCATTTTAAGCTATTTATTTCAGTTTCAATAATTTTCAATTTGGTCCCTAAACTTTATTTTATCACTTTAAAACTTTAAAGTTTCGAAATACTAATTCAAAACTTATTTTCTATTTTGGCTAGATGAAACATACGGACGATTAAGAGCTTGAAATTTCTTTCCGCTCCATTTTTACACATAACTCGAGATTATTGAGGTAGACTCGCCTCCATTAATTAGTTTAAATTATAATTGCATGTCTTATGTGAATTTACGTGATTTATATGTTTTAATGCATAAGAGAATATATCATATGAGATATATGATATTGTAATGCTTGCCATAACTTATATGCTTTAATGCATGAGAAGAAACGAGTATCTCTTATGAGATAAGATAAGAACGTTATGCATAACTTATGTGCTTATATACACGAGACGAGACTATCCACACCCTATGATTTTAAAGAGCCTATGATTTTCAAGAAAATGAGCATATGATGATGCGAATGATGTCACATTATGTATTGCATAAGTATGTGATTCTGTAAATTAATTATCGACGATGAGTCTACTGAGTACTTTTTCGAAATACTCATCCCGTTATTTTAACATATTTGCAGATTTTGGAGACAGTCGGGTGTAATGAGCAGTGGTGGCATGATATGAAAGTCGTAGTTATTTATTTACGAAATTTCCGCATTTTGAACAATATTAACGTACTTTGTCATTTCTTTTATTTCAAGATTTGAGATTTGAATTTTAAAACAATTATTCTAAGTTATTTTTGCCGACGACATTTACCGTTATGAATGCGATGTGTAGTTTTATTTTCAAAATTAAGCTATTTCCGCAAATTTTGATTATTAAAATTATGGCAAAAGACGATGACATGGCAATCCGGGTTGACGGAACTCAGGGCGCTACAGCTTGGTATCAGAGCTGGTCTGCATTTCTATAGACTGACAAATTTTTAAAAAGAGAAAAATTTCAAAAAGCTTTTTTTAGTATTATTTAATTATTATTAATGAGAGTTGCCACTGCCATCATTCGATCCACCAGCTCCGAAGGTAAAGAAGTTTATGAAGTTTAACGTTATTTTATTTCGGATACCTGTTTTACAATTTACGAGACTTAGAAGAAGAGAAAGAATGTGCATCTGAATTAGAAAGAAAGAAATAAAGAAAGACGAGTTTTGAGCATAATTTGAAAGAGTTTTTAAAACTTTTACGTCCTTATAATTTTACCTAAGAGAGATGAATAATCCCGCATAACTGGACTTTGCATAATTGGTTTAGGACATGACACTCATTCGTAGAAATGCACCCAGTGACGCAGAACAAGCCATTAGAGATTACGATCGTTACAGGCCTAGACTTGATTTGACAATTGTCCAACACGTAGAGCAGCTGAATATCATACGTGATCAGGCCATACAGCATGGCTACGTGACTAGTAATCTCCGGTCGAACCATCACTTACTCTCGACTTTTCGAAGTGACTATACAGAGGTAGCTCGTAGCATATACCTAGATGTTGTAGTGTCACCTAATGTGGAGATAGAGTATGACACCTTCTGCGTGAGATTTGTGGCATATTAGCCCATGTACTTCGAGCACCGCTTTGGGGTTGCTCCTGAAGGGGAGCTAGAACATGAGCCAATGCCCAAGCCCAAACCTAGACAAGAAGATGGGTTACTACTCGAAGACAATCCTGAGGAGGAGCCCGAGGAAGACCTAGAAGAAGAAGAAGAAGAAGAACCAGAAGAAAACGCTAACCCAGCGCTAGGAGAGTTCTCGGACGCCGAATCATGTGTAACCGAATGAGAGTAGAGAGATAGAATTTAGAGTAAGTTTGACATTTTGTCTTAATAAAAATGTTCGGCATACATGCCTTCCTATATACCCGTATATGTTCTGATAGACTCGGGAGCCACACATTCATTTATATCTGATGCATGTTGAGAAAGACTGAACCTAATAGGAGAGGAGGCTGGTAGTACCCTCGAGGTTAGTTTACCGTCAAGAGGAACTATCGATACTTATAAGTTATCCAAAGCAGTACAAATAGATTTTGATGGTCAAGTTTTGGAGGCAGACTTGAATATTATTCAAATGAAAGACTTCGATATTATTCTGGGTATGGATTGGCTTACCACCAATCGCGCCGCAATCATGTGCCACGAGAAAGATGTTATTTTTCGCAAGGATGGTGAAGAAGTATTCAGGTTGTATGGGATGAAGATCAAGTCACTTCCTCGCCTTATCTCCGCTTTACAAACCAAGAAGTCTTTAGCCACGACAATTGTCAGGGCTATTTGGTTCGTTTTCAAGACGAACCCGCAGAAGAGATTACTCTGGACTTAGTGCCAGTAGTATGTGAGTACGATGATGTCTTTCCAGATGATCTATCCGGGACTTCGCCGGATAGACAGTGAAATTTTCCATTGACTTGGTACCAGGAGCTACCCCTGTTTCTAAAGCTCCGTACCATATAGCGTTGAAGGAGTTGCAAGAACTAAAGATACGATTGGAGGAATTGCTAGAGAAGGGTTTCATCATATCAAGTGTATCTCTATGGGGAGCACCTGTTCTGTTTGTAAAGAAGAAGGACGAAAGCATGAGGATATACATTGACTATGGAGAACTTAACAAGTTGACGATAAAGAATAAGTATCATCTTCCCAGGTCGAGGACTTATTCGATCAGTTGAAAGGTACAGCTATTTTCTCCAAGATTGACTTGAAATCTGGTCACCATCAGCTAAAGGTTTCACCAGCTTACGTACCAAAGACAACGTTTAGGACACGATATGGACATTACGAGTTCGTAGTGATGCCTTTCGGACTTACGAACACACCTGTAATATTTATGGACTTGATGAACAGAGTCTTCCATCAGCATCTTGATAAATTCGTTATTGTTTTTATCGATGACATACTGATTTACTCCAGAGATTCGGCACAGCATGAAGAACATTTGAGGATTGTATTGGAAACACTGAGAGCGAAAACGTTGTAGGCCAAATTCAAGAAATGCGAATTTTGGCTTGAGAGAGTAGGTTTCTTGGGTCACATTGTTACAGCTAAAGGCATCGAAGTTGATCCTTCTAAAGTTGAAACTGTAACGAATTGGCCAACACCTGCAAATGTTGGAGACGTGAGAAGTTTTCTTGGATTAGCCGGATATTATCGGCGATTCATATAAGGTTTCTCTAAAATAACAGGTTATATGACTCAGTTGACCAGGAAAAGAGTTAAGTTTCATTGGACCGAATAGTGTGAACAAAGCTTTTAAGGACTTAAGAACATACTTGTCTCAGCACCAGTGTTGACTATACCAGATGGGTCTGATGGTTTCGTTATTTACAGCGATGCATCCAAACATGGCTTAGGTTGTGTATTGATGCAGAATGGCAAAGTGATAGCCTATGCTTCAAGACAGTTGAAGCTACATGAGAAGAATTACCCGACACACGACCTAGAGCTTGCAGCTGTTGTGTACGCTCTTAAGATTTGGCGACACTATCTGTATGGTAATAAATGTGAGATTTACACTGATCACAAGAGTCTCAAGTATTTCTTCACTCAGAAGGAACTGAATATGAGACAGCATCGATGGCTAGAGCTGGTAAAAGATTATGACTACACCATTCTTTACCAACCGGGTAAAGCAAATAAGGTTGCGGATGCTTTGAGCAAAAAGAACGATAGACAGTTATTAGCTTTGGGAACAACGCAAGATCAATTGATTCGAGATTTTCAGAATTTAAAAATTGAAGTACGAGCCCCATCAGTCCACGAATCTATTAGATTGGAAAATCTGATCGTTAAACCAGATTTGAGAGGTCGGATTGTGACGGCTCAAGCCGAAGATAAATTCTTAGAAAAGATCAGATCCGAAGTTGGGACTGACAAGAGAATACGTTTTGAGATTGCCTCTGATAAAGCACTTATGTTCAGAGGGCGTCTCTATGTATCGAAGGATGAGCATATCAAAATGAGATTTTGACAGAAGCTCATTCAGCACCATATGCATGCCACCCAGGAGGGACAAAGATGTATCGTGACTTGCGCAATACTTTTTGGTAGAGAAACATGAAGGGTTGCATAGCAAGATTTATCTCTCGATGCATGACGTGTCAGCAGGTCAAGACTGAACATTAGAGACTGTCAGGATTATTAAATCCCTTGGATATACCAGAAAGGAAATGGGAGAAGATTTCCATGGATTTTGTAATAGGATTACCGAAATCGATAAGAGGACATGACGCTATCTGGGTTATTGTAGACCGACTTACGAAGTCAGCTCATTTCCTACCGATCAGAATGACTCTCAATGTGGATTAGTTAGCCCAATTGTATGTTAGAGAGATTGTTCGACTTCATGGATTAGCAATTTCCATTATCTCAGATAGAGACCCGAGATTTACCTCGAGATTTTGGAAAAGTTTACGTGTTGCTATGGGTACTAAATTACATTTTAATACTGCTTACCATCCCCAGACCGATTGACAGTCTGACCGCACTATTCAGACACTAGAGGATATGCTTAGAGCTTGTGTACTAGACTTGAGTGGTAATTGGGCGACTCATCTTCCATTAGTGGAGTTTGCTTACAATAATAGTTTTCAGGCTACTATTGGTATGGCACTATATGAGACACTTTATGGACGACGTTGTCAATCACCGGATAAAGTAGGCGAGAGAATAATTATGCGTCCAGAATTGATTGAGAAGACAGTCGAGGCTATTGAAAAGATCAGACTACGGATCAAAGCCGTACAAGATAGACAGAAAAGCTATGCGGATAAAAGGAGAAAAGACTTGGAGTTTGAGATTGGAGAGAAAGTATTCTTGAAGATAGCTCCTATGAAAGAAACTATCCGTTTTGGCAAGAGATGGAAGTTAAGACCTCGTTTTATCGGACCATTCGAGATATTAGAAAAAGTAGGTAACGTGGCTTATCGTTTGGCGTTGCTACCCGAGCTATCGACCGTACACAATGTTTTCCACGTTTCTTTATTGAGAAAATGTATCCACGACCCAAGTCACGTGATAAATTTCCAGACTATTTCGATTCAGAGGAATATGTCCTATGAGGAGACACCTATGTGCATTATTGATAGAAAAGTTCATGTCTTAAGAAACAAAAAGGTCCCTTTAGTCAAAGTACAATGGGGTAGATAGGATAGTGATGAAGTTACCTGGAGAAAGATGAAGAGATTCTGGCTAAGTATCCAGATATTTTAGATCAAGTAAGTTTAAATTTCGAGGATGAAATTATTTTAAGGGGGGTAAAGTTGTAGTGATCGAGAACTTTTAAATAATATAAAATTATTTTCTCGAAAAATGTGTCGCTAAACTTTAAACCATAACCTTAAAGTGAAAACGTGTTCGTCTAGCCGTTATAAACGAATTTAAATTATTTCAAATCGAATTCATTTCCGAATAATTTTAAATTAACGATTTCTTATTATTTCGTTTTAAAGTCCAATTATTTTAAAGTCAAATTAATTAAAGTCCAACTATATAGGCCCAATTACATGAGCCCAAAATTTAAATTATATACTTTAAGCCCAAATTCATTAGGTCCAAATCGAAATTATATTCTTTTAGGTCCAATTCATTTGAGTCCAATACAATTAAGTATCAATTAAGAATTTTTTTTTCAAAAGCCCAACTATTTCGCCCAATTATCCACCTAGAAGTTTGTGCCCTAGAAAATTCTATTCATAGGACACTCTACCTCCCTCCTCTCCTCACCAATCTAGCAATCATTTTTGATAAGCTTTCTCTATTATTCCTCAAATTTTGGAGATCAATATTGATGCTAGAACATCAATTTCTAGCATCAACATCATCTTCTCCTCACCATTCACTGTGAGTCACCATTGATACTAGAACGTCAATTTCTAGCATCAACAGTGAACTCCCAAGCTGCAAACAATGCAGTCCATCCACCAGACCACCAAACAACCATTCACCACGACACTGCAGCCTCAACACTGCTCAAACCACCAGCTTAGGCTACTGCACTACAATCAAACCACCAGCATCACCCCAAGCCATAGCCCAACACTAAGTTGCAGAACAACCTCACCACTTCCAACTTACGAGACCAACCCAATATCAACACTCCCAACACCGTAGCCAAGTTCAAGCCATTGCAAGACACCAACTCTTCACACTTCCAAGCTACTGCAAACACCCTACTCAAAACATAAAACCCCCACCACCATGTTCAAGAACCGAGAACAACCACAGCACCAACATCTCCATTCGAGCCACTTGAAATTACCAACCAATGAACACCAAACCGCCGCACCGTCTAACCCAAATCGACACCAAAGCAACCCCAAAAACCCATAAATAGCTTTACCCAAACACTCACCTCCACCTCCAAGCCACTCGACCGTAAGGGAATCATCGAACCCGAACCAAAAACCAACTCTTCGCGTGTGAACCGAACCTCCAAACCTCGGACTAGCACCCCCGTGCACCAAAACCCACCCCACTAGTGTCGGTGCCACCACCCATGGTGGCATTGCCACCGACCGGACGGTCGGTGGTGGAATCGGAGGGAGCTTCCGTCGCTCCCTCTCGTTTTCTCTCTCTCTCTCTGTAAATGAGAGAGAGAGAGAGAGAGAGAGAGAGAGAGAAGAGAATTGATTTTTATTTTAAATATTTTGATTTTGAAAATTTACTTTTAAGCTCCTAGTTTTAAAAGTTATTCAGTTTAGTCTCATAGTTTAGAAAGTTTCATTTTCGATTCTTAAGTATCTTTATTTAAATTATAGTTTCATAAAACTTTCAATTAAGTCCCCAAATTTTTAAAAATCACTGTTTCAGTCCTTAAACTCCTATTTTCAATTTTGATTAATTTCAATTTAGTCCCCAAGTTTAGAAATTATTAATTCATCCCTTAATATTTTATTTTTAGTTTTAGCAGATTTCCAATTAAGTACCTAATTTGTAAGGGTTATTATTTCAACCCTTAGTTGTTATTTTCAACTTTAATAATATTTACAGTTTAGTCCCTAACTTTTAAAAGTTACTATTTCAGCTCTTAAATTTTTATTTTCAGCTTTAATAAATTTTCAATTGAGCCCCTAAACTTTATTTTATTATTTTAAGCTATTTATTCCAGTTTCAATAATTTTCAATTAGATCCCTAAACTTTATTTTATCACTTTAAAACTTTAAAGTTTCGAAATACTAATTCAAAACTTATTTTTTATTTTGGCTAAACGAAACATACGGACGATTAAAAGCTTGAGATTTCTTTTTGCTCCATTTTTGCACGTAACTCGAGATTATTGAGGTAGACTCGCCTCCATTAATTAGTTTAAATTATAATTGCATGTCTTATGTGAATTTACGTGATTTAAATGGTTTAATGCATGATAAGAGAATATGTCATATGAGATATATGATATTGTAATGTTTGTCATAACTTATATGCTTTAATGCATGAGAAGAAACGAGTATCTCTTATGAGATAAGATGAGAATGTTATGAATAACTTATGTGCTTAAATGTACGAGACGAGACTACCCACACCCTATGATTTTAAAGAGCCTATGATTTTCAAGAAAATGAGCCTATGATGATGCTAATAATGTCACGTTATATATTGCATAAGTATGTGTTCAATGATTTTGTAAATTAATTATCGGCGATGAGTCTACTGAGTATTTCTTCGAAATACTCATCCTGTTATTTTAACATATTTGCATATTTCGGAGACGGTCGGGTATAATGAGCAGTGGTGGCATGAGATGAAAGTCGTAGTTATTAATTTACGAAATTTCTGCATTCTGAACAATATTAACGTACTTTGTCATTTCGTTTATTTCAAAATTTGATATTTAAATTTTAAAACGATTATTCTAAGTTATTTTTGTTGACGACATTTACCATTATGAATGCGATGTGATGTTTTATTTTCAAAATTAGGTTATTTCCGCAAATTTTGATTATTAAAATTAGGACAAAAGACAATGACGTGGCAATCCGGGTTAACGGAACTCGGAGCGCTACAGCTTTCTTGCTAATTGTTTAACACTACATATTGAACTAGATATTAGTATGAATTTAGATCTAGATTCTATTACAAATAAATTTTATGCTGTAAAATATCGTTGAGTACAACTATAATAAGTAATGTTATATTACGACTTTTCTTGTTATAATTAATTTATTCGTACATTAAATTTTTAAAAACTTTTGCCTCCCGTAACATTAATTCTTGGCTTCACTCCTGTGGATTTTAGTAAGTAATGTAATTTTTTAAATATAAAAGCCATATCAAGTCTAATGCACGAACGAATGCCAAAAACAAGCCAAAGAGGTGCCAAAACCATCAAAACGTAGTATAAAATTCAAATGCAACAATCACGACTTTCGAACTGGGCGATAGCCCAGTGTAGCCTTTCGAATATGGTGTATCGTCAATGAGGCCAAGCGATCACCCAACTTAATTTTGTGTCCATCTCCGAGTTTTTCTTCCGAGTGTTTTTGTACTTACTAGATATTCTCACATTGAAGTTTGATCACTCTAAATCACTTCTCATTATATGTTTAAAATTTATTACAACAATCTCCAACTTGTTTTGCTATATAATAAGTTCAAATTCAAATTTAACGACGATAATACATGAAGTATGGATGTCTTTCGATTTAAATTCAACAAAGTAAAATTGAAATCCAAAGTAGCATAAAAGTCTTGAACGTGTTATTACTTTTGACAATACAGGTGAAATTACAGACACAAGCGTCAGGTTTTCCAAGTTCTACAAAATCTCATTTTGTGCTCCTATGCCTTGCGCTTCACCTGTTCGTGAACTTTTAAGAAAAAAAACTCGAACTCTCTATTGAGATGGCATCGCCTCGAAGTTCATATAGGTTGTAACGCCCCAAATTCTAGTAATTCGATACGTTACCAAACAGGAATTTGTTAAAGTTCTTGAAATATTTAACTTCAATATAACGGAAAATTCAATAAAAGTTGACAATCTTTAATAAAATATATATTAAAATGTGCGGAACATCTTGGAATCATATCATATATCAAAATATTGATAAAAACTAGTTTTTAACATGCAATTGAAATGGGGCTAATTGGAATAATAATATTACTCACAATGAAGTCAAAATAAAAATAATAATCAGATGCTTTTAAAAATTCTAATGTTTCTGAAAATTAGAGTATTTCATGACAAGGATCCGCTGGTCCAATAGCACAACCAGCATGCTAATTTTCACCTCAAACTTCTAAATAAAGAAGGATGAGTATTAACAAATTATAATCAATAAGATGCTTGCTACTACACATTCAAATCAAAAATGAAATTATGTATAAACTTTCTTACTAACATAAAATGAAAATTATAACACCATGACAAATGATAATTCTATTAAGCGCTACAAATTAATGTGAAGACTAACTCATACCCAAAGGTATGCCTTAAAATGTGTCATGATTACTCCCAAAGGAGCCCTGAACTCCAATGATTAGTCCCAGATTTTATATTCTTAATTTGGTTGATGTAACCCATTTAAGAAATAAACTATGGAAGCTTGGTCCATTAAAGGTTATGAAAGTACAAGCCATAAGTTATTTATAAACCCAATAATTTAAGACATTAAGTTGAAGTAAATTTGATTACAAAGATTTAATGCATAACTGGGTTGCCACATTGGTCATCTGCATGGTATTTCATATTGACAACCCAAGTTCGAATCATCATGTAGATGTTTTTATAAAGTATTTTATAAAAAAGAATTGGACTTAAAACTCTTCAAATTCCTAGTGAAAGACTCAATTTAACAAGATTAATGATAATATAACTCTCTCATTTAGTTTTCCACTAAAAAGGGATGTTACAAGAAAAGGAAAAGCATTTTTTAACTACACCTCCCCTCAAATCCGAAATTACTCTTATTTTCTCTAAAAAAAATCTTTATTTTAAGTAAATTTTAAAAGAATAGCAAGGATATGAAGGAGAAAGTGCACTCTTTGATCAAGGAAAAAGATTTTTAAAAGAATAAGAGATGAGCATATTTCTAAAAGCTCCGGTACCGTAAGGAAACAACAACCATCATCCAACATTATACTTTCAAAAGCTTTCAACGAAGGTAGGTAGAGGTGCAAGTGTTTGTTTCGTTTTTAAATTATGATTTTTCGTTAAAAGTTTGAATGAATTGGTGCCTTCGGGTACAGTGTTACGACACTACTATAGTTAGAATGATCATTCTCCGGTTCTATGTGTTATGTTAATTCATAACTCTACAGAAATTGGATTTTGATGGAATTCCTACTACGTGCAACTGTATGAAGCTATAATTCGAAAATGTTAATTTGTTAATGAAACGCATCGATGACATCTATTGAGTTTCAAACTCAATGGCTAATTTCCTCTCTACAGGTTGATTTGATATGATTTGCTTGGGACCTGGATGATGGTAAAGAATGATGCAACATGCTATGGGGAAGCTGGTGATTTAACGTTTTAAATTCAATTATGAAATGTTTACGTTATTTTAAATAGATTTCTATGAAATGTCATATGTGGAACTATTCTAAGCACGTTTCTTTATGAATATGTTATGTTTAAAGGTAGATATGTTTCATATAATTTTCTTGCAATTCACCGTTTACAAAAAGAAAAAACCAAGTGTTAGCAATTTAATGATGTTGTTTCTTTATAATTTCAGATTCTGCCATGACTTTAAAAATTCATAACTTAATCGTTACTTGGAATTTTTCAACAAAACGAGTGGTATTTGATAGCTTCATAAGTTAGCTACAATAAACTTGGAATCATGTCAATCCGATGTTGGTAGAATTTAAATGTCACTTAGAGTAAACTGCACCAGGTAGTGTTACTGTTTTCCAGCTTCTGCCCTTGGATTTAAAAATTCATAACTCAGGTAAAACCGATGGAGTTTGATAGCCTCATGGGTTAGCTACTGCATAAAGTTGAAATCATGTTGATTTGATGTGTGTAGAATTTTATATATCACTTTAAGTAAACTGCACTAGGTTACCTTCCAAACCGTGCCGTTGCGAGGTTTTGAAAAATATTTTTATACCTCATATGTTGCCAATGGAAGTTGATTTTTGGATATGTCATAGTATAAAGAGTTTCCTACTTTACTATAAAATTTGATGAAATTTGGGAGTCGGTAGTTATGCAAACGAATTTATTTATGACTATTGCTGTTTGAGATAGAAAGCGAAACATCAACATTCATTTTTATTTTCTACCTAGAATCACTCAAAAATGCAGTCGTTAGTATGCATAAGTATAGTCAATGTACAGTAAATCTTCCCACATACTCAGTTTAAGTTAACATGGAGTAAATTGTATAAGTATGACTCCAAACCTTAATTTTGTGAGAAAGGACATGCTAGATACCACTGCAAATAAGTGTATTCCTCTACTTCTGAAAGTCAAATCATTTAACGTGCATTGGGACCTTGAAATAAAAACTCATTTTGTATTGATATTTTCTTCTTCCCTGACTTTGAGCATATTTTATTCTCACATTCTTCAATATTTTAAGCTCATTATTATTTTTCATATCTTAAGTGTAGACTCTTCTCCATTAAATGACTAAAACGAACCATGTAGTGAGCTTTAGGCCATTTAACCCAAGTTAGTTGACCATAGGCACCAGGTTATGAGAAATCTTACAGACTTAATTGCTCGAGTCAAATAAGTTTCGAAGAAGAACATAAGATATTGAGCCCCTATTTTTTTTTTTTTTTTTATCATTTTTCCTTTCCGAGGATAAACTTGAGTTTAGGTCTAATAAATAAGGTCAATTCATGTTTAAAGTCACCCTACTAACATGTAACTAACATCCCAAATCTCTCATACGCGGTAGAGTCTCACTATCAATATCATAATGTGTGCAGTGCGAGTGGTACATGAAGACACATATACTAAGTACTCCATAAATAACCCAAGTTAGCAATGGAAACTATGTTATAGCTCATTGATTAACCCCGTGCATGATCACAATTCACAAGTTCAAGAATGTTGTATATCGTGCTATAGTAAAAATTTCCATCATTTTTTTTTTTCAATATTCCATTCTTTTTTTTGCTTTTATTTTAAAGTATGAATGCACCAAGTACACGTAAAAAATAAATGAAACACATAAAAATCAAAAAAGTATGCACGAGTTTTTCTACCTAGAACAAATAAACAAATATGATGCATGCATAAATTAATGTCACATGATGACAAAGTATGAACATGCACCAAAAATACCTAATCAGTTAGGCATGCAAATGATATTACCTTTAAGAGCGCCATAATCTATTTCAAAAAATTTCAAATCACTCTTCTTCACCCAAACTTGCCAAGTGACGAGAATATTTTCGATCATCTGTGTCATTAAATTTGGTCAATTTTCTTATCTAATTAGTAAGAAAGTCAATCTGACCAAAAAAGAAAACTCATGATTCTTATATCTATTTAAGTTTCAGTTTATATTTATGTTCAGGAAATGATGACACCTAGGCTCTACGTGTCCTAACTCACCATAGTGAAATTAAGTAAGGATAAACCTAGGACCAATGTTATGTTGACGCTAATGTTTATTTCTAGGTTGACGAGTCCTATGCTATCTAGTAGGCATCTAGCTAACAAATCCCTTATCCTTAAGATTAAGGTTAGGCACATGTTTGGGTTAGTCAGTGGCAGGGACAAACATGGTCTTAGAAGTACTAGCACGATTTTCCTTAAAACCTAAACCTCCCTTATTTCCAGTCGGCTTGCCCATTTGTAAAAATTTATCGAACTTTTCAGAATAACTAGAGAAGGCAAGCAGTTGAGACTTAGAATATTCTAGATCGCTCAAAAGGTTCTTGACCTGGATTTCTAAGGCCTCTTTCTCAGTGATCAACTCGTTGACTCTCCTAGAAGACTTCTTAAGGTCACTAGTAAGATTCCTACCCTGAGTATCTAAAGATTCATTCAGGGATTTCACTCCACTCAGGACCAAGGTAGATTTCTTAATGTGCACTACTAACTTCTCATTTTCCCATTCAAGATTTTTATTCTTCACACTCAAGGCTTTATTTTTAGTAAGAATCTTAAGACTCTCATCATACATCTTATCATAAGCCTCTTAGATATCTTCCTCACTCTTAGACTATTCATCAGAATCCTCATCACTATCTAAGTTCCCTTCTTTTTCACTTTCCTGGTCAGATCCTTCCTTAACTCTCGTAGTAAAGGCAATATATTTTCCACTTTCCTCCCCAGTGGATTTCTCACTCTAATTTCTTGAGTTAGACTTGTCATCAGTGAGAGTAGTATTAATAGCCTTATACAAAATTCTCTTACTGCTAGGGCGCTCACTCCTAACGTGGCCAAAACTACGACAATTATGACATCTCACAGAGTAAGGTCACCTTCTAGACTCACTGGAATTACCTCACTGTCTCTCTTTAGGTTTATATATTATTCCTAAATAGGTTTCAGAATTTTTTAGTAAAGTATGCTAACTCCTCTTCATGAAGAAAATCTGAATCCGATGACTCTTTATGACTATTTCTCACAGTTTTTATGGCCAATGACTTATCGTTTGTGGGTATAGCTAATATAAGCTCATAAGTTTGGAGAGATCCAACCAGTTCTTCCACCTTAATAGAGTCTATATCCTTACTCTCCTCAATAACAATGATTTTAGCCCTAAATTGTAAGGTAAGGATCTAAGGATTTTTTTTTACAATTTTAAGCTTCGGGATTCTCTCGCCTAAGCCGAAACTAGAATTCACTATGTCGTTCAAGCTCACATAAAACTCATCAAACATTTCATTTTCGTTCATTCTAATTTCTTCAAACCTATTGGTTAACATTTTAAACTTAGAATTTTTTACAGCCTGTGTTCTCTCATGTGTGGTTTGTAAGATATCCCAAACCTCTTTGGCTACCTCACACATGGACACTTGCCTAAATTCCTCCAAGGATACAACCATAAATAGAGCATGTAATGCTTTACTATTCCAATTACATTAATCCAAATTAGTTTTGGACCAATTAGCAATGGGAGTGGGGGTTAATATGTTGTCTACAATTGTACTAGAGGTATTCCAACCATTTACCACAATCAAGCAAATCCACTCATCCATAGATTTTAGGAAAGCTCTCATTCTAACCTTTCAATAAGCATAATTATTGCCATCAAAATATGGCGGGACGGATAATGAATTAATCATCTATAGATTTAGGATTCGAATTTAGGCTCTAATACTAATTGAAAATATGAAGTTTACTAAGTTTGACCTTACGTGCGGAATTATACAATTAACAAGCAACAAGTCACTTTTAATTGTTTTCAGATGGTTAAACAAACAACTCAATTATCCTAAATTGAATTACTGCAGTTTGTAATAAGAAAATAGTAAATAACACCAATTGATGATGGAGAAACCCAACTAGGTAAAAACTCTGGGACCAAGCCAATTATCTGATAACCCAAGAATAACTAACCAAAGGGAGATGAATTGGTTATTCAAACTTTTTCGACACTTAGTCTCAAATCTATTTGATACACAAGATATAAATGTAAAATATGATATGAAAATTTAATATACAAGTTTGATAACTCAATTCAAGTATAAATATAGCACAATATAAATTGAAATGTAAAGTAAATTGCGATAATGTAAAGATAATAAACCGATTTAATGGGGTTTGATACACAATGTGTTCTACGTCTCCGTTACCAAGCTCTACGTCACGAGCAAGGCCAAATGCACTATAATGGTAACTTACAAACAAGAAGTACCAATCCTTAAGTGACTTACAAACAAGAAGCACTTATCCTTAAGTGACTTACAACGATGAACACTTATCCTTAAGTGACTTACAACAAGGAGCACTTATCCTTAAGTGACTTACAACAAGGAGCATTTATCCTTATGTGACTTACAACAAGGAGCACCTATCCTTAACAACAATCGAGATGATGAAATCAAATTTACGACCAACAAGGAGTGAGTCAAGAATAAATAGATCGAGATGATGAACTTCTTCAAAATGACCACTCCTAGGGATCATGATATGTGCAATTGCACGATGAAAGATCTTGCAAGGGATATGAGGTGGCTTAGGTTTAAGGCCAGTTTGGTAGTCAACGGTCGATCGGTAACCCGACAGTAAGCCTCAAGTTCATTGTAACCATCAAACCTAATCGAAAATTTTTGGACGTAAGCTAAATTATCACATCTTCTAACTTAAGTATAGTGCAAAGAGTAGCTCTATCTAGAGTGATGCGTTTTCCTTTGATAGTGCAAGTAGCATGTGGTGGATAAAAGGAGAGATTACAATAAAAATTACGAATTAACCTAGGATAGGCAGTCACGGAAATAGAAATAACATTTTTCCATCCTATGCCCTCAAAGTATTCCTCTATTTAGAACGAATGGGCATGAAGATAGAATTCAAAAACATCAATAGACTTACCGGTTAAAATGGGACAATTAGAGAAACTATCGGGCAATGGTGTGTCAACCTCGACGATCGATGAGCTCGTTTCTCCTTTCTTTGATTTGTTTTTCGAAGGCATGGTTGAACGGAATTTTTTGAATAAACGGTGAGTGAAATTTTTAGTTTTTCAAATATTTGATGGGAAATGAGTAGGAAATGGATGGAGTGCTGATTTTTGAAATGGGGTTAAGCTTTAACAAGATTTGGAGAGAGTTTTGAGGAAGAATTGAGAAATTTCGAGTGTGGAACCGAAAACCTAAATTTATGAAATTTCTTGACGAAAATGAGGTGGAATCATGAGATGTGATGAGAAAATTTAATGAATGTGATGGATTTATCGAAAGGTTGGAGCAATTTTTTATGAAAAGAACGAAATTTGAAGAGATGAGATGAAGAATTCACGATTTAGGGTTTAAAGTGGTAAATTTGGGGTTGAAATTAGATTTTAAAACCCGATGAGATCTGACAGTTTCGAATGATCGATAGGAACTTCGATTGACCGAAGTGTTGCAGAAGAAATTTTTAAGAAGCTGCAGAAAGTTTCGCTTGATCCATGGGTCGACCGAAAGATTTTTATGTACCAACAAATTACATGTAATTACAAATTAATCATGTAGAGATTTAGCCACAAATTTCGATTTCATCAATGATACCTATGCCTCTTGAAATATAGGAAAATCTCTTAAGAGCAAAAGGTTTAATAAGAATGTCGACCAATTGTTTATTGGTGCTAACAAATTCCAAACAAATATCACCTTTTTGCACATAATATCTGAGAAAATGATGTCTAATTTCGATATGCTTTGTGCAAAGTGCAAGGTGGATTTTTAGACAAATTTATAGCACTAGTGTTATAACACATAATAAGAGTATTTTTAAAAGTTAAATGATAGTCACTAAGGGTTTATTTCATCCAAAGAACTTGAGCACAACAACTAGCGGCGAGATATATTCGACTTTGGCGGTTGATAGTGCAACAAAATTTTGTGTCTTGATAAATCATGATACAAGGGCAAAGCCTAGAAAGTGACAAGTTCCACTTGTACAACCCGCCCAATCGGCATTCGAATAGCTAATAAGGTCAATGTGTGTGCCCTTAGGATACCAAAGTCTCAAAAATTCTAGTACCACATATATATATATCTAAAAATTAGTTTTAAGGCACTTAGATGTGAATCTTTGGGATTGGATTGAAATCTAGCATATAAGCAAACACTAAACATGATATCGGGTCTACTAGCGGTTAAATAAAGAAGCGATCCGATCATACCTCGATATCTTGTTACGTCGATTGAAGTGGCGTGCTCATCTTTATCCAATTTGATTGATGAACTCATTGAAGTATTCATCGGCTTCAAGTCTTCAAAATCGAATTTCTTGAGCATGTCTTTGATGTACTTTGTTTAACTAATGAAGATGTTTTCATTAGTTTGTTTGATTTGAAGTCCAAGGAAGAACTTTAGTTCTCCCATCATACTAATTTCGAATTCCTTGCTCATACACTTTGAAAACTCTTCACAAATGGAAATATTAATTGCACCAAAAATAATATCATCAACGTAAATTTGTACAATAATCATGTTATCCTTTTTGGTTTTGATAAAAAGTGTAGTATCCACATTTCCCATTTGAAAACCAATTGAGATAAGAAATTTACTCAATCTTTCATACCAAGATCTAGGAGCTTGTTTCAAACCATATAGAGATTTTCTAAGTTTAAACACTTTTTCTGGAAATTTGTGATTTTTGAAATCGGGAGGTTGCTCAACATAAATCTCTTCTTGAATAAAACCATTTAAAAATGTACTTTTTACATCCATTTGATAGAGAGTAAAACCTTTATGGCAAGCAAAAGCAAGAAGCATGCGAATAGATTCTAATATATCAACCGGTGCAAAGGTTTCTTCGAAATCTATACCTTCTTCTTGATTGTAACATTGGGCCATTAATCTAGCCTTGTTAACACAACTATACCATTTTCATCTCATTTGTTTCGAAAAACCCATTTCGTACCAATAACTGTTTGATCATTTGGTCTATCGTCTAAATCTCAAACATGATTTCTTTCAAATTGATTTAGTTCTTCTTGCATTGATAGAATCCAAGACTCATCAAGTTCGGCTTTTTTGAAATTTTTTGGTACAATTAGAGAAATGAAAGCGTAATTATTTAGAAAACCTTTGGTAGAATTTCTAGTACTTGCACCTTTGAAAAAATCACCGATTCATTTGGATGAGAGGGTACAAACTTCCATTCAATGGGAAGTGTTGGATCATCTTGATTTTTGGAAGATTCTCCTTCTCCTTGTTGAGAAATTTGTTCTTCCAAATATTTATCCTCAACATCTTTAGGACCTTCCTTGTTTTGATCTTGAATGTTTATTTTCTCAAAAGGAATTTCCAAACATAAATCAATACCTTTCTTTTGATCAAGAGAATTTGTTTCATCAAATGTAACATGCGTGGATTCTTCCACTACTAGAGTTCTTTTGTTAAAAACTAAATAAAGTTTGCGAGTAGGTAAATATCCAAGGAATATTCCAACATCAGATTTTGAATCAAATTTTCCCAAATTTTCTTTTGTATTTAGTATAAAACATTTGCAACCAAAAACCTTAAAATAAGTAATGTTAGAACTCTATTTTTCCAAAACTCATATGGAGTTTTGGTGTTCTTTCGAATTACCAAAACTCTATTCATAACATAGCAAGTGGTGTTAACGACTTCAGCCCAAAAATATTTGGGTAAATTATTTTCAATTAACATGGTCCTAGCCATTTCTTGCAATGTGCGATTCTTTCTTTCTACTATACCATTTTATTGAGGAGTTCTAGGAGCCGAGAAATTATGTTCATATCCATTTTCGTTACAAAAAACATCAAAAGCAATATTATCAAATTCTCCACCGTGATTACTTCTAATGGTTGTGATAGAATATCCTTTTTTATTTTGAACCTTTTTACAAAAATGTTTGAATACTTTTAAAACTTTATTTTTCAAATTCAAAAACAAAATACAAGTAAATCTTGAGAAGTCATCAACGATGACAAATGTATAGTGCTTACCGCTTAAACTTGTGGTTTTAGAAAGTCCAAAGAGATTCATATGAAGAAGTAGTAAAGGTTTTGTGGTTGAAGAAAATTGCTTAGTTTTGAATGAACTTTTTGTTAGTTTTCCAAATTGACAAGCATCACAAATTTTGTCCTTTTCAAATTTCAAATTTGGTAGACCTTTAACAAAGCAATTTTTTGAGATTTTTGAAATTAGGTCCATACTAACATGACATAATCTTCTATGTCATAACCAAGTATCATCTTTAAAACTTGACAATATTTTAATTCTTTTTTCAAATACAATGTTAATGACATAAACATCCTTACTTCAGTTTCCTATGAACAATACCTCTTTCGATGTAGCATCCTTAATAAGACATTTTGAAGAATCAAATTTAATTTGATAACCTTCATCGCATAGTTGACTAAAACTTAGCAAATTATGTTTGAGATTATCTATTAACAAAACGTTTTCAATAGAAGGAGATGAATGATTACCAATATTTCCAATGCCCATGATTCTTCCTTTGGCATTATCTCCAAATGTGACATAATCCGCATCTTTCATTTTGAAGTTTGACAATAATGTTTTGTCTCTAGTCATGTGTTTTGAGCAATCACTATCCAATAACCAATTGCTCTTTATCTTTGAAGACACATACAAGAATTGATTCAATTTTTTTTTTTTATATCTTGGTACCCATTTAACTTTGGATCCTTGATAGTTTGTGCTAGTGAACTCTTGAACCTACTTATTTCTTTGAAAGTGTAATTTCCTTTTGATTAAGCAATTAAGAGCTACGTGTCCAAATTTGTTACAAAAGCTACATGTGGTTTTAGAAGCTTTCACAAATATATTTTCGAGAGATTTTTTTCTATAGAGAAGGTTTGTATCCAAAAAATTTTGTTTCCCAAGCATTAACTCAAAGTTTTTCTTTCCTTGAGTGAATTTGTGTACAATGTTGGTTAAATCTAGGACTTTTAGGGATTCATGATCATCTTTTTCTTTCTCAAAATCCTTTCGAGTCTCTAAAATCTTTTTGGTCTCATTTTTTGATAAAATGTGTTGCTTTTTGAGAGTATAATGTTTTAGAGCAAGTTTTTCAAAAACTCCAATGATTTCATCATATGAAGTAGATAGTTCATCATAAGAAAGGGAGTGTCATTTGTGTTTACCTCATCTTCAATGGCCATGAAGCACATGTTTGCAACTTCATCATCACTTTCATCCCAAGTGGCTTGTAAAGCTTTCTTCTTGAAGAATTTTCTCTTGTTTGGACATTCGGTTCTCTTGTAATCGGATTTGTCACAATCATAGCATACAACTTTTTTGTTCGTTTCCTCACTTTTATCTTCTTTCTTTTGGAATCGACGGTTGTTGCGAAAGCCTCTCCACTTTTTACAAGGAAAACAAGATCATCAAACTCCTCATCCCTCTTGTTTGAGTTTGAGGTTTCTTCATCATTTGATGATTTCAAAGCAATTTGTCTTCTAGGAGAATCCTTCTTTCCTTCCTCTTTTGCTTTTCTAGATTTCTCATTTGTTTTGTCATGATTTAGCTCATAAGTTATCAATGTTCCATGGAGCTCTTCCAAAGGATATGTGTCGACATCTTTGGTGTTCTCTATCAACATCCTCAATGAGTCCCAATCTTCCGAGAAAGACCTAAGAATTTTACTAACAAGTTCACCATTAGTAAATTCAATCAAAGCCTTTAAGGCCATTAACAATATCGGTGAATCGAATACTCATGCTAGCAGTGAGTTCAGCTTTTTCATAAAGAAGTTTTCAAAGTTTTAAAATAAGAGATTTATCTTAGTTTCTTTCACTTTGTTTGTACCCATGTGTGTGATTTCTAATGCATGCGGAATCACATGTGCTAATACGATTAAACTCGTTTATATTTAAAGCACAATAAAGAAGATTTTTTGCTTTTGCATTCAAAGATAATTTTCTTTTATCATTCTCATCATATTCTTCTCTAAATAATTTGGTCCAATTTTTCATCAATTTTAATCACCTTAGTAAGCTTATGAGGACCAAATATAATAACATCCCAAACATTATAATGAATTGATTGGATATAAATCATCATTCTAGTTTTTTAATAATTATAATATTTACCATCAAATAAAGGAAGACGATTTGTAGAATGACTCTCAATATTAAAATTAGCCATAACACAAGATAGTAAAATCTTTTAAAATGTGCACGTAGGCTCTGATACCAATTGATAACCCAAGTATAACTAACCAGGAGGGGGGTGAATTGGTTTTTGAAAATTTTTCGACAATTAATCTTAAACTTATTTAATACACAAGTTATAAATACAAATTGTAGAACGAGAAGTAAATATGCAAATTCGATAACTTAATTCAAGTATGGATATAGCACAATATAATTAGCAATTTAAAGTAAAGTGATGTAAAGATAACAAGGGGATTTAATGAGGCACGATACACAATGTGTTCTACGTCCCCGTTACCAAACTCTCCGTCATGAGTAAGGTCAAATGCACTATAATGGTAACTTACAAACAATGAGTATTGATCATTAAGTGACTTACAACAAGGAACATTTATCCTTAAGTGACTTACAACAAGGAGCACTTATACTTAGGTGGCTTACAACAAGGAGCGCTTATCCTTAACAACAATCGAGTTTTAACAAGGCTCTTGAAACCACCAAAATGTAAGTGATGATTTTACAATTGAAAGAACTTTCTTAACAAATGATATAATCAAGTTAAGTATTAGAGAGTTAGGTTAACCCTCCAATAGATAACAAATAATAAAGCTCAAGTGTTTATGATGTAAACTTTGATGAATAATGGATAATGAAATAGTTTGTATTTTGTATCAAAGTTTTCAACCTTATGATCTCTCTTAACAAATAATACAAGTTAAATATGAAGAGAGATTTACACTTTAATATAAGTGTTGGTAAATAAAACTTCTATCAAGAATAAAAATAGATAAGATTGAGAAAATTTCTTTGCAAAATAGAATTCTTGATAAGATAGATGAAATTAGGTTGATCAATCAAGAAATTTTTTGTAATAAATGAAATAGGATGTAAAATCAAGTAAGCTCAATGATTTTCAATAAACATGCTCTCTTTATTGCTCTTGTAAGTTGTTGGAATTGAATGCAAAAGAGATGGCTATTTATAGATCAAAAGATTGAAAATTAGGAAGTTTCGGTTGATCAATTTCAGTTGACCGAAGTGTGAATATAGTTGTTGTAAAATTCAAACCGTTGAAATTTTAGCCGACACTTCGGTTGAGCAGATCAATCGACCGAAGTATATAGATTTTGAAATTTAATTTTCTATATCAAAATGTTCATTTTTCCAAAATCGTTTTTATATCAAAAACATTTTTATGCAAGTGATGAATTATGAAAAATAGTTTGAGCTTTATGCACTTGCTGAAAATCGATGAGTATTAACATTTACATATAAATTGAAGTTTCGATAAACAATTTCTAAACTCTAATATTCAAAGTTCTTGTTCTCTTCGAGTCTCTTTTAATTGCTTCTTCTTCAACGGATGAAAATTTGAGCATTTGAATGCTTAAGAAGATTTATTCATGAAAAACTCAAAAAACAAGACTTGTTAGAAATATAAGTGTATTATTTGTTATAATCAAAACAAGTGGAGTTATATTGAATCGTAGTTCAACAAAACTAAGGAATAAACTCAAATAGTTTAGGCAAATATAATGTGTAGATCTAATCATCTAAAGAAAGTTACTATTTGACTATAATAAAAACCTAGTACAATATTTTAAGAGATAGAGGTACTCTAAATTTAACATAGCTTGATGTATGATAAGTGTAATTTGTACACTTATTTAGCCCATGTTTGAGCCCCATTCTTTCTTATTTTTTCCATTCATTTTTCTACTGTACTCATTTTCAACCACACATTCTCCAAATAAAATAATATTACACACAAATCTAAAACTTTTCATCACTTTTCCACCACACATTTTCCCACCAATCACTATTCAAAAACTAATTATTCCTAAAAAAATGGGGGCCAAACACCCACTTAGACCACTGAGTTACTTTTGATAAAATATAGCTTAATATATTCTATATTACGTTGGTTAGGTATAACTCAATGATTAGAAGTGAAATTGGAAGAAAGAAATGAAAAATGATGATATCCAAAGTTTGGGGACCAAATTGTAAATATTTAATAGTTGGGTCAGAATGTAGAACGAGGATTGAAGATTATATTGGATCATTTAATGAGATTTGAAGCCAAATGATGAAAATTGCACTGAAAAATGACCAAAAATACCTTAGAAGAAGTTCAGGGACCAACTACATCAAAACAAAGCCGTGTGTGTGCCTGTGGATCAGGCCTTGCTGAAAATTTTGAACCCAAGGCACAATGTTGTCTACCATGTGTGTACAACGGGAGATACCATGTGTGCGCACGGTAGCATTAAAGCTAGATGGGCCAGTTTCCTTTTTCGGCTGCAGTCTTATGAAATTGAATTTTGGTCTACTTTCAAGACTTTTAAGTAAAGAACGTGGGCAAGACATCTATACACCTCTCATGTTATATAATTTATCAATTATTCATTAAATGGAGGCAATTCATCACACTTTTGGGCAAATCAAGAGGCAAATACAAGAATTCCATCAATTTGGCTTATTTAATTAAAAAAGAAATTAGAACCGAAAACACAACCAAACCCCTTAGTTCTCGATTGAAGTGATTCAAGATTTCTCCTCTTCCTTTTTATTAATTAAAAATCCTCCATAAATCAAAGATGATTTCTTATGATTTTGTAATGATAGGCTATGACTTTATTTACTAGGACATAGATGAACCCTTATTATGAAGTTTTAATATGATTTCAATATTTTGACACTCAATATGTGTGGCTTCCTGGGCGATTGTTACAATGTTTAATATTTTTCAATTATTTAATCACCATTTTGATTGATTTGTGATTTTTATTGTTCTCGGGAGACGTGATAAATAGCACTTATTACAATTGTTGTGATATCCTATAGAAGATAGAGATATATCCCTATACTTTATATTTTCAATTTTTGAATGCATGATTTCATGTTCGGATCTTTAATAGAGATATAGGGTGGTCACATGATAGAATAAATTTATTTCAACTCGAGAGAGATTATTAGATACCTTAAGAACATTGACCAACAAGCATGCATACATATTGTCATAATATTGAGTTGTATTAATTTGGATTAATAAGGGGGGTTCGAAATTTTAGTAATCATTCTACATAATCTTACAAAAATCGTCATAATTTCCTCATTAGGAATAATTAGTTTAATTAGTAAAATTAGCATAGAAGTAATAATCAAAAATTGGCTATTTGATTAAAATTAGAATTAACTGATCCTAAATTAAGTACATACTCCCCCGTAGGATGAAGCTTTATTTATCATTATATTACTTGTTTATGATACAGTGTACTTGTGAAATTTCGTACGATCAACTTTTCGGCACCATTGTTTGGGACTATATTATTTAATTAGTTTTAGTTAGTTCGAGTTTTAATCTGAATATTTTATTATGTTTTAGTTTTTAAACTCATATTAGAGAAAATTACAATATTTTCTCCCAATTCTTTCTTAATCTTATATGCAAAGTTCAAGACACAACAATCTTGCTCAATTTGATTCGAAAATCAAATGAACATTTAGGTTGAAAAGAAAAGAATGGATAGAAGCACACCAATAATAGCAAGTATAATCAATAGTAGAAAACATACAAAATCAAGTGGTTGTTAAGGTAAATGAAAATGCAGCACATCCAATTATAGCTGCGAATTATGAAAACGGGATACTAATAGGGGAATACATGATTCCAATAGTGGTTGAAAGTCACTTTAGCATAGCTTATACAATATCTAGGCAAATTAATTTCCATTTGAAGACGGATGTGTTAAATATGTTCCAGAATGCCTTACAATTCTTTGGGGGACCTACTGACAATCAAAACGTTCATATCTCGAGGTTTCTTGACGTGTGTGCAACAATTGAATAACTAGGGATTTCCAGTGATGCAATTTGATTGAGGTTGTTTTCAAATAGGTTAAGAAATTAGTTAGGGCATTGGTTGGACACTTTTCCAACTTACAGCATCAACATTTGGAACAATTCAAGTCGGAAGTTTTTGAACAAATTCTTCCCACCTAAAAGGATTGCCAAGTTGAAGGACTAAATCACTACATTCTCCTAGCTTGATTTGAAGTGCTATTATGAGGCATGAGATAGATATGAAGGACTTCTTCGATAATGTTCACAGCATATTGACTATGCCTGTGATAGGTCAATTGCAAAGAAGACAATGGATCAGATATATGAAATATGGAGGATCTAGCATCCACTAGTGCACTTTGGCCGACTGGAATATCTGGTGGAAAGAGAGCTATAGGATGCATAAGATTGACACACTAACGACAATTTCAGCATAGCTAAAAAGGTAGACGGGATAGAAACTAATTAAATAGTGAATATAATTCAAGAACTTGGGTTGAGATGCAACCATTGCATAGTAATCATGAAAGTGAGGATTGCAATGTGGGCAGTCTATTTGTTAAATTAATTAAGGAGGTGAATTACATGTAGAACATCCAAAGGCAGTAGAATAATCCTCATTCTAATACATACAGTCCAAGTCAGAGAAATCATTCAAGTTTTTCTTAGAGTAATACACATTTTTCTCAAGGTGCACCCTATCAGAATGCACCAACAAATTTGTAGCAGCCAGAATAAAAAACATTCATGAGAAGAAGTTATCGGTAAAACAACAGAAGCATCGGCTCAATTCATGCAAAAGATTGTGAGGAACTTCTAGATTCAAGGATATGCTTATTAGGGCTGGACAAAAGTCCCGAACCGAACCAAACCGAGTGGTTCTTCATAAATTAAATTCTGAACGGGTACCCGAATTGAGAACCGAACGGTTTGGGTCGGGTCTCTGGTCTAGACTAAGAACTGAAGAATCGAATAAGACCTGAATCTAAATAATTTTTTTTTTATATTGGATTAATTAAATTTTTAAAAATTTTTAAAACAAATTAACACATTAATCTAACCAAATTTATTTTTTATAATGTATTTATTTACTAGGCTGTTCAAACTCATTTTAAAAATTATTTACAAAACCCAATTTGCTATTTAGTAGCTTGTTCAAGCCCATTTTAAAAAATTGAAACCCAATTTGCTATTTATAACTTTATATTTCGTTTTCTTTATGCAGGCTGCTTGAAGCAAATGAATTATTAATGTAGATCATCGATATTTTAATATTAGTATCTACTTTTTAGTATTTGTGTTAATTGAATTAATCTTATTGAACATCTTGTTATTTATGTGTTTTTAAATTATGCTACGTTAATTTGTATAAGTTACCAATGAAAATGTCACTAGTTGAATTTATGTAGTGTTGTTGTAAATGTTAAAATAGTATGGAATCGAACCGAACCGAACCGAACCCGAACGGTTCCATAATTATATTTGGACCCAACGGTTCCATTTATTAAATACCCGAAACTTTTTGAACCGAAAAAACCCGAACCGAACCGAATCAAACCGGCCCACGGCCAGCCTTAATGCTTATAAAGAATTTGGAAAACTAGATGGGATAAATTGCATGGGCACTTTCAGAGAAAAAAACAGATATGGGCATAAGTATCTAAGCAATTGAAACAAAAGAAGATTTGCCTCTAAAAACACAAACTCCAGTTTGAGCATACATACCTCGTATTCTTTTTCCTCAAAGGCTTCAAAAGAGGCCTCATGGTGAAACAGTTCTAGAAACTACCATGCGGAGTAGGGTTCTACTTCTAGAAATTACAGTTAAGTGACGGTATTGTCGAATGAAAAGATACCTTCCTCAAATGTGGAGCAAGTGGATCAATATAGACAATCAGCAAAAATAATTCAAAATCATAATTCAAATAGTCCATAGGTTATGGCATCCGTTCCTATTAAAACACATGGCCTCATGTCCCTTTCCTTCAAGACAACAAAAGCTCAAAGAACATTTTGTAAGGTTTTTGGACATATTTAGAAAGCTTCACGTCAACATACTATTACTTGAAATCATATCTCTAATACCACGCTATGCAAGATTCCTAAAAAAGATCATATCAAATAAAAGAAAGCTCAATGAATTTGAGACCGTTGAGCTAAATGAGGAGTACAGTAGTATCTAGCAATATAAACTACCTCCTAAACTAAATGATCTAATGAGTCTATAAATACCTTGCTCGATAGAAAATAACTCTACTTTTTATGCGATTCTAGAGAAAGTATAAATCTAATCCATTTTTGTATCTACAGGGAACTAGGTGTGAAAAAGGTAAATGACACTACATTCTCCCTTTAACTAACAGACCGATCATCATATACCCTCAAGAAGTGGTTGAGAACATGCTCATTAAAATGACTAAGTACTTCCTTTTAGTAGATTTTGTGGTCTTAGACAGAAGATAATAAGATATATCACTGATCTTGGGGTGATCTTTCTTATCTACAATTAGGTTGTCATGTGCTTTGACGCAACGAGCTGATCTTGAGAGTAGATGATGAGCAAGAGAAAGTTCGGATTTGCATCAATGTCGAAAAATCGTCCCATCGTGAGGAAAATTGAAACGTTAAAGAGACAGAAGTGAAATATCATGAGAAGTGTCAACATAGGTAAGGAATTGGTGAAATAATTAAAGATTGCAAGGATGAAAAAGAGCACTTTCAAGCGTGGAGAATCGAGAAAAGGGTTAGCAATTATGAGCATTGTATTATATGCTTTGCCGATGAGGTCTGCTTTGAACGACCGTGATTAACTTCTCCACAAAAGTCTAACTAAATTAAGCATCTATTGGGAGACAATCCAATTTTTTACCTATTTATTTATTATACTTCGAGATAAAAGGGTTATCATGTCAATATTAGGCCTTGAAAAAAGAAAAGAAATTTATTTGAGTCAAAATCAATAAAAGAAGCATGTGACACATTTTTTGAGTCATCGGGGGCATCAAAAGAAAACTAGTGGTGGCAAACGAGCCGAGCCGGATCGTCGGCTCGCCCAATTCTTTTTTTTTATTTTTTTCTTTCTAAAAGGCTTATCTTACCTTTTTTAAAAAAAAAAACAAATTTGGGGGAGATCGGGCACGAGACGAAAAAACATTGAGTTTTTAGTTTTTTTTTTTATTTTTTTATTTTTTTATTTTTTTATTTTGTGTAAATGTATGCTTTATTATATATAAAAAAGTTTGAAAAAAAATTAATTCCAAAAAGATTTTATTTTTAGTTGCTTTCTATTGTAGGTTAGGTAGCCTTGTCGGCTATAATGAATATAACTGGAATTATATGTGATTGATGAACTTTCAATCATTTTCATGCTTAGATTAATTGGTGCTCATCCATGTAGAATTTGATACTATTTGTGCACATGAATTAAGTTTTGCATTGTCAAGTAATAAGTTGATTCATATAATTGATAGGTTGAAATAGTAGAACTTAGATGCCAAATTCAAATATCACTACATTATACATTGATGGAGATCGAGGTGGTCAAAGTGTTGACCAAGTTGATGCTCCCAAATATTCTCAAGATCCTTTGCAAGGAATTGACGGTCCAATGACTAGGACAAAGACAAAGAGGATGAAAGAGGCTTTGCAAGGTTTGATCATGGAAGTGCAATACAAAGAGGTGGTGCTAGAAGATTCTAGAACTAAATTCGAAGATTCCAAAATTTCACCAAGGATGGTCACATATCTTTTGTGCAAGGGATAGATATGGAAGGACAAGAAGAGTACAAGGGTTAATTAGAAATTTTCATTTTTATAGTCTTTAATTAACTATGGGCTCTTTTATGTTTTAATCAATTGTGCCCAATCCACATCTTTTAGGCTCATTTCGTTTTTCTTCTTCCTTTAGCTAGGTTTTATTGTTTAAAAGGAGGAGCCATGTTAATTGGTAGACGGAGAACATTTTTATGAAGCTTATAGAGAAAGATCTTGCTTTTGCCTTCTTGTGTTCTTGATTGAATTCTAGAATTCGACTTATCAAAGGAGTGATCAACATTTGTGGCATCTCAAGGTTTGGGTTTTAGGGACTTTGTTTTCTTAAGGTTCTAATCTGATCTTCCTCATTTCATTACGTTCATAGCAGCTGGTTTTTGTTTATTTTTCCATTAAATTTGTGGGTTTACAAAAGGGGGTATCTATCATTGGGTATCAGAACGTTTCTTTTGGGTTGCTGAAAATAGGTTGTTGATTTCTATTTCTTTGCTGCATTCTTGCTGGTGAAAAAAAAAACGAAAAAAAAGAAGGAAAAGAAAACGTGGCAGATTTTTAGTTCTATAAGTTTTCCATTCTTGTTCTTTGTTCAAGTTTCACTTTCCTTGTTCAATTAAGTTCAGATTGGTGTTTATATTTGCTAGAGTTTCTTGTCATTATTGAATCAGTTTCCTTCTATTTTGTTCTAGCTTTGCTATGTTTATGACCAAAAATTTTGACTATTGTTGAGATGGTCACCATCTAAACTGGTTGCTTCTTGAGAATTGTTGAATTCTTTGATTCTATTAAGAACATAAAGAGGGTTGGCTTAGCTTTGAGTGGTAAAAGGAAAGAGAGATCATCAACAAGAAAAAGCCAAAATTGTGTGAAATACGATTGATAACAATCTGATTTGAGTGCAAACACGTGAGGGAGTGTGTGAGGAACAACATCTTTTGTTTTGTTTAAATTTTACAGGTTGAAACCATGAATAAGGAAGGAGGGGAACCACAAGAGGTCGACATTAAATCCTTTATCAAGGTTGTTAATGACCAACTTAAATTATTGAATACGAGATTGGATGATTTGGAGTCCGCTTCCAGTTCTAGAACATATAGAAGACATAAGTTAGATTAAGAGGACGAAGCTAATTTCGAAGTGGAGAGATCAAGTTATAAATGGGACAAGAAGGTTGGCTCCAAATGAGAGAACAATATAGGTAGTATAAAGATGACAATTCTGACTTTTCAAGGAAAGAATGATCTGGAGCTATACTTGGAGTAGGAAAGGAAAGTTGAGCACGTATTTGATTGTCATAATTACTCCGAGAAGAAGAAAGTGAAGCTTGCAGCCATGGAGTTTTCAGATTATGCAAGTATATGGTGGGATCAATTGGTGATCAATAGGCGCAGAAATGGTGAGAGGCCTATTCGATCATGGGAAGATATGAAGTTGGTGATGCGCAAGAGATTTATACCTAGCCATTACTATAAATATTTGTATAGAAAAATGCAAAGGCTGGTTCAAGGTTCCATGAGTGTAGAGGATTATTATAAAAAGATGGAAATTGCCATGATTAGAGCAAACATAGAGGAAGACAGAGAAGCAACAATGGCTAGATTCATTGCTGGATTAAACAATGAGATTGCTGATGTGGTTGAATTGTAACATTTCGTAGAGATGGAGGAGCTACTACACAAAACTGTTAAAGTGGAGGAGAAAATTAAGTCCAAGAGGTTTAGGTTTGGTTCGACTTCTAACTCTCCATGGAGATCAAATTGGAAAGACAACAAGGCTGCCCTCAGAACAAACGAAGAATCAAAGTCGAAGAGTTTGATTTTTGTTCCTAAAGGAAAACCAGAAACTAAAACTCTTACTAAGTCACGTGATATTAAGTGTTTCAGGAGCCAATGATTCGGACATATTACTTTCGAATGCCCAAATAAAAAGGTTATGGTTGTACGGGCAAATGGAGAAGTTGAAAGTACTAGCTCGAATGACAATGAGATTCCACCATTGGAGGATTGTTCTGATGTTGAAGTGGAAGAACCTGTGCATGGTAATTTACTTGTTATAATGAGAGCCTTGAGTATATAGCCTAAGGATGAAGGAGATGAGGAGCAACGTGAGCATAGTTTTCACACAAGATGCTACGTGAAGGATATGTACGTTGATTATTGATAGTGGGAGTTGTACTAATGTTGCTAGTACTTTGTTGGTAGAAAGGTTGAATTTGAAGTGGCAGAAGCATCCTAAACCGTACAAGCTACAATGGCTGAATGACTGTGGAGAAGTGAAGGTAAACAAGCAAGTTTGGGTACCTTTTTCAATTGGCAAGTATGAGGATGATGTTCTTTGTAATATAGTACCAATGTATGCTGGTCATATATTGCTTGGCCGACCATGGAAATTTGATAGGAGGGTTTCGTATGATGGGTACAAAAATCGATATTCTTTTGTAATGAACAACCGAAAGGTTTTATTAGCCCCTCTTAAACCTTTACAAGAGTAGAGGATCAGATTAGGATAACAAAAGATTGCAAAATGAGAGAGAAACAAAAAAGTGAGCATGGGGAAAATAAAAAGAGAGCAAGTGAGGTCGAGAGAAAAAATGGAGAGAAGAGTGAGCAAAAGGGAGAGAAAAGTGACCAACATGGGGAGAAAAATAAAAGAATGAGTGGACTTGCTGAAAAACATGAGGTTAAGACTGTAATGATGGCAAGGCAACAAGTACTTGTAGTCGTGTACAAGGATGTTTATTTTTCTACTAACGACCTTAACTCATCTTTGCTGAGTGTTGTTGTGTCTTTATTGCATGACTTTGAGGACCTTTTCCTGAGGAGATTCCCCATGGATTACCTCATCTAAGAAGAATTGAACATCAAATAGACTTCATACCTGGTTCGGCCATACTAAATCGACCTGCTTATAGAGCTAATCCCGATAAGCGAATGAGATACAAAGGCAAGTGGATGAGCTGTTGCAAAAGGGATTTGTAAGTGAGAGTCTCAGCCCATGTTCGGTTCCTGTCCTTTTAATTCCATAGAAAGATGGGACATGGCGCATATGTAGATTGCCGAGCTATTAATAAGATAAAAGTAAAGTATAGACATCATATCCCCAGATTAGATGGTATGCTTGATGAATTACATGGCTCTCAAGTGTTTTCTAAAATTGATTTAAAGAATGGCTATTATCAGATTCGCATGAAAGAGGGAGGTGAATGGAAAACTGCATTTAAGACTAAATATGGATTGTATGAGGTTAGTAATGCCTTTTGGTTTATCTAATGCACCTAGTACATTCATGAGGTTAATGAACCATGTCTTGCGTGTTTTCATGGGAAAATTTGTGGTAGTTTACTTTGATGATATTTTAGTTTATAGCAAAAATTTGGATGAACATGTGGGACACTTACATGCTGTGTTTAGTATGCTGAGAGAGCACCAATTATATTATAATCTTAAGAAATGCACGTTTTGCATGGAATCTGTTGTGTTTCTTGGATTTGTTGTTAGTTCGCAAGGTATTAGTGTTGATGAAGAGAATGTAAGAGCAATAAGGGACCTTCATGCACCTAAGAATACGAATGAGGTGAGAAGTTTTCATGGTTTAGAAAGTTTTTATTGAAGGTTTGTTAAAGATTTTAGTTCTATTGTTGTACCTTTTAATGAACTTGTTAAAAAGAATGTTATTTTTAAGTGGGATGATATGCATGACCGAGCTTTCAAAACTTTGAAAGATAAGCTAACTAATGCACATTTGTTGTGTTTGCCTAACTTTGATAAAGCTTTTGAGATAGAATGTGATGCATCCGGTATTGGAATAGGAGCTGTTTTGATGTAGGATTCCAAACCAATTGCTTATTTTAGTGAAAAGTTAAGTAGAGCATCGCTGAATTATACTACATACGACAAGGAACTTCATGCATTAGTGAGAACTCTTCAAACATGGCAACAATATTTGTGGCCAAGGGAATTCATCATTCATTCTGATCATGAGAGCTTGAAGTTCTTGAAGACCCAAGGTAAGCTTAATAAAAGACATGCTAAGTGGTTGGAATTCATAGAAACGTTTCTTCATGTAATCAAATACAAACATGCGAAGGAAAACGTTGTGGCTGATGCATTGTCTAGGAGGTACGTATTACTTACTTCATTGCAAACTTACTTGGTTTTGAAATGCTTAAGGATTTGTATGTCAATGATTCTGATTTTAACCAAGCATAAATGCATGTGATAAGTGTGTGTTTGGTGATTTTTATAGGCATGAAGGATTTCTATACAAGAAAGATAAATTGTGGTGCCTATTTGTTCTATTCGTGAGTTGCTTGTTAGAGAAAGTCATGGAGGAGGTTAGATGGGACATTTTGGTGTTCTAAAGACTTTAGATATATTACGTGAGCATTTTTATCTGGCTAATATAAAGCATGATGTGCAATCTATTTGTGATAAGTGCATAGGCAAGTAAAATCTAAAGTTAGACCGCATGGATTGTATACCCATTTACATGTGCCTACTCAACCTTGGATTCATATAACTATGGATGTTGTTTTAGGATTACCAAGGACTCAAAGTGGTAAGGACAACATATTTGTTGTTGTTGTTGATAGGTTTAGTAAAATGGATCATTTTATTCCATGTTCTAAAACCAACGACGCAACACATATTGCTGATTTGTTCTTTAGAGAAGTGGTTCAATTGCATGGGTTGCCTAAGACAATTGTTAGTGATAGAGATGTTAAGTTCATAAGTCATTTTTGGCGCACTCTATGGAATAAATTAGAAACTAAATTATTATTTTCTACTGTTGCACATCCTTAAACGGATGATCAAACTGAAGTAGTTAATAGGACACTCACTACATTGTTACGTGTTATCATTCAAAAGAACCTAAAACAGTGGGGAAAGTGTTTGCCACATATTGAGTTTGCATATAATAGGACTGTTCATTCTACTTCTTCATTTTCTCATTTTTAAATTGTTTATGGCTTTAATCCTTTAACACCTGTAGAGATTTTACCTTTGCCTACTAATGAGCATGATATTCTTGATGATAAGAAAAAGGTAGATTATGTGAAGGAGTTACATGCCAGAGTTCGGGCCAACATTGAAAAGAAGTATGAACAATATGATAAGCAAGCCAATAATGGGAGTTTGAAGGTTGTCTTCCAACCTAGCGATTAGGTCTGGGTGCATATGCGTAAGGAGAGGTTTCTCACACAACGAAAATCAAAATTGCAGCCAGAGAAGATGGACCTTTTCAAGTCTTGGAGCGGATCAATGATAACGCCTACAATCTAGATTTACCAAGCGATTATGGTACTGTTAGTGCAACTTTTAATGTTGCTGATTTATCTTTGTTTGATGTACGTGATTCGAGGACGAATCCTTTTGAAGAGGTAGGGAATCGAGGTGGTGAAGGTGCTGACGAAGTTTATGCTTCCAAATATTCTCAAGATCCTTTGTAAGGAATTGACGGTCCAATGACTAGGGCAAAGACAAAGAGGATAAAAGAGGCTTTGCAATGTTTGATCATGGAAGTGCAATACAAAGAGTTGGTGCTAGAAGATTATAAAACTAAATTCAAATATTCCAAAACTTCACCAAGGATGGTCACTTATATTTTGTGCAAGGGATAGATATGGAAGGACACTAAGAGTAAATGGTTAATTAGGAATTTTCATTTTTATAGTCTTTAATAACCATGTGATCTTTAATGTTTTAATCAATTGGGCCCAATCCACATCTTTTAGGTCCATTTCGATTTCTTCTTCCTTTAGCTAGGTTTTATTGTTTAAAAGGAGAAGCCATGTTAATTGGTAGAGGGAGAATGCTTTTATGAAGCTTATGGAGAAAGCTCTTGCTTTTGCCTTCTTGTGTTCTTGATTGAATGTTAGAATTCAACTTATCAAAGGAGTTTTCAACATTTGTGGCGTCTCAAGGTTTGGGGTTTAAGGACTTTGTTTCCTTAAGGTTCTAATCTGATCTTCCTCATTTCATCACATTCATAGCAGCTGGTTTTTGTTCCTTTCCCATTAAATTTGAAGGTTTACAAAAGGGGGTATCTATCATTCCTTAGACCATTTTAAGTATAGTTTGGGGTGATAGAATTTTTGTAAGAAGATATTGAGATAAATGAAGATTCCATGTGTATAAATGTGTTGATTTTCTTAAACTAATAAGATAAATATTAGGTGATAATCTTAAGCTAGTGGTCATTTTTAAGAATGAGTGTTTAATAATAAAGGGCATTGCACTAATTAGTGCATAAGAAAGAAAAAAAGAAAAATAAATAAACTATCAGGATTTATCAGTAAAAGCTACCTTATAAAAGATCCCAATGACGACAGTGTATAAAACAGAGTACGTAGCAACTTGAAAAAGTAAATGCATAAAACATAAGACATACTATATACATTGATTAAGTCTCCAAATACTTATTTGAGAAAATTAGACTTTTGACAATTGGTTATTAGCCTAGGTGTGATATGATCCAGGATTCGAGCCCGACAAGGACAAGCCAGGGATGGGATCTGTTGATTATAGAAGAAGGTCTGATGACACGTTAGAAGGCAAAGCGGGTGAAAGAGGCGATGAGATTACTTGCTCAAGCTATGGTGGACGAAGTTTCAAAGTTAACAAGTCAAGGAACAAGTTTCATATTGAGCATGGAAGAAGAAACCAAATGGATCAAAGAAATTAAATGGACCAACTCGATTCAAGTAGCAAACGAGCAGTGTGGATAAAAAAAATGGGCATAACTTTCAGCTCGGTTGTCGTATTTTCATCCATAAATACTTTCCAAAAATGGCACGAGATTCGGAACAAGATCACGTAGACGCATAGTACTTTTAGGCTTGCATTCGCACAAAAACAAGCCGAGAACAAGTTGGCGGAAAAACTTTCCTTTTTTCGCGAATTTCCCTTTTAGACTAAAATTCTATTTTTTTCCCAATTTTAAAATATTTTGTAACCTAATTACGTTTTTACTAGGTTTTCTGGCCATTAGTATAGATAGGACTTCATTATTCAATGTATGGACACTTTGACAAATTGATTATTGAGAAATATTCAAGAGGTTATTGTACTTTTCAACTTCGTTCTTCTTAGAATAATCTGAACTTATCAAGAGGTTCTTGTGGCGTTCAACACCGAGTGCGGATCAACGTATTGTGTAATCAAGAAGTCTTTCAAACACTGTTTTTGATTGGTTGCTTGATTCATTTAATTCTTGGTTCAAACTCAAAATTGAGATTATCTTTTGGACTTTCTTGGGATCTTCGATCTCGTTGTGGATTGCGTAGTGTTCGTTGCTACGTGGTTCTCATCAATTGGTATCAGAGCAAAGCTCCAAAATAATCAGGTTATATCTTTTGTTTCCTGTTTGAGTCTTGTTTTTCTTTTTCTTTTTGGTCCATTGTTCTTCGCGTTCTTCAGGTCCGTCTTATTTCTTGAGTTTTGATCCAGAAAATTACCATAAAAAGAGTCAAAATTATTTTTCGGACTAATTACAAATTCAAATCAAATTCTGTTTGTTTTGTTGGATTTGTAGTTGAATTCCCGAGATAAAAAAATCCGAAAAAAAAAATCTAAACAAAAAAAATTCCGAAAAAAGAGTATTATTATTACTGGGGAATTTCCAGCAATTTAAATTTCAATTTTGAGTAAAAAAAAAATTGGGATCATTCCAAATTTATTCCTTTTTTTTAAAGTTCTTGAGTAGTACGTTGAATTAATTCTTCATCCTTTCATTTCTTTCGTGTTTTTGAGTCATTCTTCATCTTTTCTTTTCTTTTTCCTATCACAATTCATGATCAATACTCAGTTGGATCCACGAGAATACATTATTAGTGAGTTCACCTTGTTCTTTGAAGTACTTTGGCGAAAGCACTGAGTGGTAAAATGCAAAGTGGCGAGATTAATAGAGGGAAAAAGCCAATAATTGAGTGATACACGAGTGATCATTTGTAAGGCAGAAATTCAATATAATTATGATGTCAGACAAAGAGGGTTTCAATTCAAACAGGCAGCCGAATGAAAACCACATGGCGGATGATGTAATATGGCGGTTTGAGAGGGTGCTTGGGAATATGAGTGAGAGGCTTGATAGGTTAGATACATCGGTGTCAAACCTTCATAGAGGACAATCAAATGCAAGGAGACATTGTAGGCGGGAGCCTATGGTAGATGTACATGATGATTATGGATTTAGTAGTGATATAGATGATAGTGTATCGATGGTGGGTGATATGGGTAGGATGAGAAATAGAGAAGGTAGGCTTGAAAGAATGGGTAGAATTCATTTTGGAGATGATGTGGATGGGAATATAGACAATATTAAGATGTCAATTCCACCGTTTAAGGGAATGAGTGATCCAGAGGCTTATCTAGAGTGAGAAAAGAAGGTAGAGTTAATATTTGATTGCCATAATTATTCGAATGAGAAGAAGGTGAAAATTGCAGTTCTTGAGTTTGTTGACTACGCTTAACTTGGTGGGATCAAGTGGTTACATCAAGGAGGATGAATCGGGAGCGAGCAGTTAATACTTGGGATGAGTTAAAAACTATCATGAGGAAGCGGTTCGTGCCTAGTCACTATTACATGGAGCTGCACCAAAAATTGCAAGGTTTATATCAAATACCGAAGAGTGTGGAAGATTACCATAAGGAGATGGAAATTTAGATGATTAGGGCGAATGTGGAAGATGATCGGGAAGCCACCATGGCTCGTTTCTTGAATGGGTTAAACAGAGACATTGCTAATGTTGTGGAGTTACAACATTATGTGGAAATTGAAGACATGTTACATGTGGCCATGAAAGTGGAGAAACAATTGAAGAGGAAGGGGACAACTAGGCAACCACTGGGTGTTTCAGGTTCTAATTCATCTTGGAAACCGAAGTGGGATAATAAAGGTGATGGAGATGTTGCAAAAGGAAGGATTGAACTACCAAAGGGAAATGATGATAGAGCTAGCAGAAAAATTCCCAAAACAGAGCTACAACCAGCTAGAAATCGGGATATCAAGTATTTCAGGTACTTGGGAACTGGACACATAGCTTCTCAATGTCCAAATAAAAGAATGATGATAGTGAGGAATGGAGAGGTGGTGAGTGATAGTAAGGATGATTATGAAAAAATACCGGCATTGGAGGAGGTTAGTGAAGAAAATGACAATGAATTTGTTGTTGGCAAGTTACTGGTCATGAGGCTAACTCTCAACACTCAAATCAAAATAGATGACTTGGAGCAACAAAGGGAAAACATATTCCATACACGATGCCACGTTAACAACAAGGTATGTAGCATGATCATTGATGGGGGCAGTTGTACTAATGTGGCTAGGACGAATCTTGTTGAAAAATTGGGATTAACCTTATTGAGACACCCTAGGCCGTATAGGTTACAATGGTTGAATGATAGTGGAGAAGTTAAAATGAATAAGAGGGTGTTGATTAGTTTATCCATTGGTAGATATAAAGATAAAATTATGTGTAATGTGGTACCTATGCATGCAAGGCATATTTTGTTGGATAGACCATGGCAATATGATAGGAAAGTCATTCATGATGGGTACAAGAATCGCAATAGTTTTATTAAAGATGGGAGGTCCATTACCCTGCAACATTGACACCAGCACAAGTGTATGAAGACCAAATCAAATTGAAAAATGAAAAAGAAAGGAGAGTGAAAGAATTAGAAAAAAAAAGAAAATAGTGAGATGGTAAGCACGAGAGAAAATGTTGAGGTGGCTAGTGGAGAGCAAAAGAGGGGGAAGACACATGAGGGAAAAGAAAGAGAGCCTTCTGAGAGGAGAGAAAAGCCGAAAGTAAATTTCTTTGCAAATGAGAATGAGTTGAAAAAGGCAATAAATGAGAGACAACAAATGATATTGTTGGTTTATAAGGAATCATTCCTCAATTTTGAGGAACCTAACATACCCCTCCCTAGTTTGGCTATCTCTTTATTGCAGGAATTTGAAGATGTGTTTCTGGAAGATATGCCTAGTGGATTACCACCCATTCGTGGTATTGAACATTAAATTGACTTCGTTCCTGGAGCTGTCATTCCAAACCGACCAACTTATTGAAGTAACCCTGAGAAGATAAAGGAGCTTCAGAGACAAGTGGAGGAATTGATGAGCAAAGGGTACGTAAGGGAGAGCATGGGTCCATGTGCAGTTCCAGTGCTACTTGTGCCGATGAAGGGTGGAATTTGGAGGATGTGCGTGGATTGCAGAGCCATCAATAACATAACGATAAAGTATCGTCATCCTATTCCTAGGTTAGATGATATGTTGGATGAATTACAGGGTGCTTGCTTGTTTAGTAAAATAGACCTTAAAGTGGATACTACCAACTTCGAATGCGGGAAGGTGATGAGTGGAAAAATGCTTTTAAAACTAAATATGGATTATATGAATGGTTAGTTATGCCATTTGGACTCACTAATACGCCGAGCACTTTTATGCGCTTAATGAATCATGTTTTACGTGCTTTTATGGGTAAATTTGTTATTGTGTACTTTGATGATATTTTAGTATATGGCAAAGACCTTAATGAACATGTAGAACATCTTAAACGCGTACTTGTGATTTTAAGGAAAGAACAACTTTATGCTAATTTTAAAAAGTGTACATTTTGCATGGAAAATGTTGTTTTCTTAGGATTTGTGGTGTGTGCTAATGGGGTAGAAGTTGATGAAGAGAAAACAAAAGCTATTAAAAAATGGCCAACACTTAAAAGCTTAACTGAAGTTAGGAGTTTTCATGAATTGGCTAGTTTTTATAGGCGTTTTGTAAAATATTTTAGCACAATTACTACACCACTCACGGAGATTGTTAAAAAAAGTGTGGGATTTCATTTGGGTGATGAACAAGAGCATGCATTTAATACAATTAAGGATAGGTTGTGTAAGACACCGATTTTAGCACTTCCTAATTTTGATAAAACTTTTGAGATTGAATGTGATGCGTCGAGAATAGGTATTGGTGTTGTTTTGATGCAGGATAGAAGACCAATTATCCTATATATGATAAGGAGTTATATTCACTTGTTCGAGCTTTGGAGACATGGCAACATTACCTGTGGCCTAAGGAGTTTGTGATACACACAGATCATGAATCATTGAAGTATTTGCGAGGTCAAGGCAACCTGAACAAAAGGCATGCGAGGTGGATGGAGTTTGTAACAACATTTCCTTATGTCATCCGGTACAAACAAGGTAAGGAAAATGTGGTAGCAGATGCATATCTCGAAGGTATGTGTTACTAACTTCTCTTAGTTCTAAGTTACTTAGTTTTAAGCATATTAAGAACATGTATGTTAGTGATTTGGATTGTTCTGAAATTTATGCATCATGTAATAAGGGGGTTGTAGATAAGTTCTTTAAGCATGATGGATATTTAATTCGGAAAAATAGATTATGTGTTCCTAATTGTTCAATGTGAGAGGTTTTAGTGAGGGAAGCACATAGTGGTGGATTGATGGGCCACTTTGGGGTTAAAAAAACTTTAGAAATGTTGGGAGAGCATTTTTATTGGCCTAAAATGTTGATGTTGAAAGAGTATAGTTGATGCATAACTTGTAAGCACGCTAAATCTAAGGTTTTACCTCAAAGTTTATACACACCGTTAACTACGCCTAATGAACCATATGTTGATATTTCAATGGATTTTGTTTTGGGTTTACCTAGGACTAAGAAGGGACGAGATTCAATATTTGTGGTGGTAGATAGATTCAGTAAGATGGTACATTTCATAGCTGTCATAAGATCGATTATGCCACTAACATTGCTAATTTATTCTTTAAGGAAATAGTGTGTTTACATGGGGATGGGGTACCTAAGAGCATAGTATCTGATCGGGATGTGAAATTCTTAAGTCATTTTTGGAGGGTTTTGTGGGGTAAGTTAGGCACTAAGCTTATGTTTTCAATAACTTGTCATCCACAAACCGATGGTCAGACTGAAGTAGTGAATAGGACAATGACGCAATTATTACGCATTGTAGTCAATAAGAACTTGAAGAGTTAGGAAGAGTGTTTACCGTTCATAGAGTTTGCATACAATAGGGTCACGCATTCTACTACTTCATTTTCGTCATTTGAAATTGTTTGTGGTTTTAATCCGCTAACACCTTTGGATTTAATACTCTTACCTGTGAATAAACGAGGTAGTTTAGATGGTAAAAGAAAGGCCGAGTTGGTGAAATCACTTCAAGAAAAGGTAAAGATGCAAATTGAAAGTAAAAATAAACACTTCGCGTCACAAGAAAACAAAGGTCGGAGGAGCGTGACATTCAAACTAGGAGATTGGGTTTGGTTACATCTCAGAAAGGAACGCTTTCCAGAACAAAGAAATCAAAGTTGCAACCACGAGGGGATGGTCCATTTCAACTCTTGGAGAAAGTCAATGATAATGCTTACAAATTGGATCTTTCGGGTGAGTATAATGTTTCAGCAACTTTTAATGTGTCTGGTCTTTCTCTTTTCGATGCAGGTACAGATTCGAGGACAAATATTTTTGGAGAGGGAGGGGATGATATGATCCATGATTCGAGGATAAAGAGAAGCCCGGGACAGGATCTGTTGATTATAGAAGGAGGTCCGATGACACGTTAGAAGGCAAACGAGTGAAAGAGGCGATGAGATTACTTTCTCAAGCTACGGTGGACGAAATTTCAAAGTTAACAAGTCAATGAACAAGTTTCATATTGAGCCTGGAAGAAGAAACCAAATGGATCAAAGAAACTAAATGGACCAACTCGATTCAAATAGCAAACGAGCAGTGTGGATAAAAAATGGGCATAACGTTTAGCTCGGTTGTCGGATTTTCGTCCATAAGTACTTTCCGAAAATGGTACGAGATTTTGCACAAGGTCACATAAACGTATAGTACTTTTGGGCTTGCATTCGCACAGAAACAGGCCGAGAACATGTTGGCAGAAAAACTTTTCTTATTTCGTGAATTTCCCTTTTAGACTAAAATTCTATTTTCTTCCCAATTTTAAAATATTTTGTAACCTAATTACATTTTTACTAGATTTTCTGGCCATTAGTATAAATAAGACTTCATTATTCAATGTATGGATACTTTGACAAATTGATTATTGAAAAATATTCGAGAGGCTATTGTACTTTTCAACTTCGTTCTTCTTAGAACTATCTGAACTTATCAAGAGGATTATTGTGGCGTTCAACACCGAATGCGGATCAACGTATTGTGTAATCAATATGTCTTTCAAACACTGTTTTTGATTGGTTGCTTGATTCATTTAATTCTTGGTTCAAACTCAAAATCGGGATTATCTTTTGGACTTTCTTGGGATCTTCAATCTCGTTGTAGGTTGTGTAGTGTTTGTTGCTACGTAATTCTCATCAAGGTGAGTGTTAGAGGTTGAAACAATCAAAATTAAGAGAATTCTCATTTATTGACAATTAGGGAAATCTATTTAAACTAAAGATGGTGATAATTAGTATAAAGATTCAACCTTAGATCACACCTCGAAAAAATAGTTAAAATAATGAGTTTGGGTGGGGTGGGGTGGGGTGGGTGAGTGTGTGAGTGTGTGTGTGTGCGCGCGCGCGCGTGTGTGTGTATGAGTGTTTTACAAGTAAAGAAAGGAAATATCTTATCATTGAGGGTCGAAATTTGAAGCAACTTGCGAATTTATAATATTTTACTTAATTTTTCACACACGCACATCAGTTTTATATTAGATAAGTAAAAATAATTTTTTGTATTGTAATTTTGAAGTTTTTCATAATTTAATACAATGATTTCAATTCTAAGATAAAGAATATGTTATCTAACAAAAAAATTATTGCATACTTAATGGTTGGGATAAGTTATAATTTCGTTTGAGAACAAATAAATATTCAAGTTTAGGGGTGTTTGATAAGTAAAATTTGTGCACTTATCTAGGTCGTTAAGTATCAATATTTGAGGTTATTTTTGATAAAATATAGCTTAATCTCTTGTATATTTTGTTTATTGTGTACAAATGAATTGAAATTGGTACAAAGGAATTGAAATTGGAAGAAATGAAAGAAAATCAGCTAAAAATGATGATTTCCAAAGTTTTGGGATCAAATTATAAATATTTAATAGCTGATTTAGACCATAGAACAGGGATTAAAGATTACACTGATCAAATGGATGAGATTTGAAGACAAATGATGAAAATTATACGAAACCTTAGAAGAAATTCAGGGACCAACTTGCAGCAGACCAAAGCTATGTGTATGCGTGGGGATTAGGCCTTGTACATTTGCAAGGATTGAAAAATCAAAACTCGAGGCAAAATGTTGTCTAGCGTGAATGCGCAATGGGAGATACCATGCTTGCGCATGGTAGCATTCCAGCTAGACAAGCCAATTTTCTTTTTGAACTGAAACTCTATATGGAATGGAATTTTAGACGATTTCTTGACCTATTTCAGAGCCGTATAAATACAGAACGTGAGCAAATCATCTACATATCTTTCACATTATAAAATTCATGAATTCTTGCAATTAAAGAGAGGTAATTCATCACACTTTTGGGCAAATTAAGAGGTAAATACAAAAATTCAATCAATTAACGATCCAATCTTGGTTTTCGAGCAAAAAGGGAAGGTGCAACTAAAAAATATCAAGAAACAATCGAAGAGATTCAAGATTTCTCCTCTTCCTTTTTATTAATAAAAAATCCAGGCGATGCTCCATAAATCGAAGATGATTTCTTGTGATTTTGTAATATTAGGGTAAGTTTTTATTTAATAAGGCATAGATGAACCCTTATTATGAAGTTTTAATATGATTTCAATATTTTCATGCTCAATATGTGTGACTTCTTGGATGACTGTTATTGTGTTTAATGCTTTTCAATTACTTGATATATATTCGATTGATTTGTGAGTTTTATTGTTCTCAAGAGAGACAATGGGATATATAACACTTTTAACAGTTGTTATGAGATCTCATAAAGGATAAAGATGTACCTTTATATATATCTTGCATGATTTCAATATATATTCTAGTATTTTTAATTAATTTTTTTTATGTGTTTGTACATTTCATAGAGATATAGAAATGTCACTTGAGATTGTAGATTTTAACTCTAATCGAGAGATATTATTAAATACCTTGGGAAAATTGATCAACTAGAATGCATACATATTGTAATGATATTGAATTGTATTAATTTGGATTTAATAGGGGGATTCAAAATATTAATAATTATTCCACATAATCTTACAAAAATCATCATAATTTGCTCATTAGAATAATTAGTTTAATTAGGTAAAATTAACAGAGAAGTAATAAAAAAAAATTGTGAATCCTCCATAGCCATAAAGTTTATTTGTCTTTTATTTTTAGTAAAGTCAATTTCTTCTTGTCAATTCTTTCACGAGCACCTGTTCTCATCATGTGAACAAATAAACAAAACATTGACAGTCTCCTTTCTGAATGTGACAATGTGTTCGTTTAAAACAGGCTACTGGTCCAGATAGGATTTATTTGTGGCCATCTGATTGAAACAAAAGAAGTGTGATTTAGTAATCTAATAATAGTAGAATGAAGTTGAATTACTCGCTTGAATTGGGACGTAGATTTCGAATTTTTTACCCTTTTGTATATGTACAATTACAGCTTAAAGTCATCGGAAAATCGTACCCTCTCTAAAATATACGGTTTGAAGATGGTGACATCATAAAAATCGAGTTTCTAGAATACTTAACTAGATTTTTCGAAACTACAAGACACAATTTGAATCTGTGTGGAAGTAATTAGTAAAGACCAAAAATACAAAAATACCACGCAAAGTTACCACTTAGTAAGTTTTCATAACAATGCTCAATACAATTAAACATCTACCAATTTCTCCATATCCCCCTTCTCTTAAGATTTCATTGTCATGTCAGCAATTCTTGGAAGTCCTCTTCCAAAAGATGAAATATCTTGCTTTGAATTGGGTATGAACACTACTGAGTAACCAATCCAATAAATGAGTATGATCGGTGTGAACAATCTTCGGGATGTCATTGAGGAACCCAATTTTTAGTGTGCGCTTTAGTTTTCAAAATCCACCGTTGTGCTCCTTGAGTATCGTGGGATTAACCCGACCCTCTCCAGAGGCTCCCAAGAAAGTTATTTCAGTTAAGGTGGAGTTATGGCAATGATTGTTATTGATAGAGTAAATGGATCTGTCAATTCTTAATAAAATTCGGGAGTACATTGCTAGAATAGATAAATATGGCCTAATACATGTTCTATTTTGTAGGTCAGTTCTTGGATCAAGATCGACAGATTCTCACATATTCCAACGGTTGAGCAATTTTTGACGTCAATGTATATTCTTATAATTTTAATGCCATGGAAAAATCCTGTGGTAGACAACGTTTGAACAAGATAACAGAAAATCATTCGATGAGAACAAAAAGTGGCAATTTTGTCGTTCACACGAGACATTAAGCAGTGGAAAGAGAGGTCTAAAGAAGTTGTCATGTACTCTGGGATAAGGGTGGCCCTTTGAACCGTTTCCCGTATTGTGACTAACCAGGAAATAACCTCATCTATTCTGTTAAACCCTTTTTACAGCATAATTTATATCTTAAATCTATTTCGAGAATATTCATTATATGGTATCATCGATCATTCCCATGGATAGATGGACCGCAATTCAGTTTACGTTGTCAAGTAAGAGGATCGTCAACTAATGAAATGAAGCCTCATCCTATTCGACACACATAATAATATATTGAAGAGTGAAGAGACATAAGAATCATATTTTTTAAGCGTTGCAACGACATTGAATGAGACCTCTCCAATTTCTTGGAAGGAGCTGAATCTTTATGGCTTTATATACTGCTAATAAAGAAAAAAAAAAAATTAAAATTAAAATTTTGCTCACTATACTATCTTGTCATGTTTAATACTGCATATATTAAGCATGCATTAGAAGTATTTGTAATTTGTCACGTGAAATCGCCCTCAATATATTTCGTATGGCCAATAAAACTAGAATGGAATTGGACATTACGTAAATAATACTTAAGAAAAATTTCAATACTATGTTGTATCGTACAATCTGTTGAACAAGTCACAAGGGTATATTAAGTCATATGATAAACTTTTGGAGCCTATATAAACTTGCTCAAATTTCATTGACAAATTTTTACATGTAGCAATAGACTCGTTGAAGCTTATATACCATGAAAACGTTACGTCTAGTTTCCTCTCTCCCTTTTCTTTTCACAGCTATACTCTTCCAACTCCAACAAACTCCAGCCCTCCAATACTCCTCCAGCAGCACCACCACTACTGCCACTGTTTATGACCCAACCGCCAACGTCATGCAGCCAACTCCGGCCACCCCTGTAAACAACACAGATTTTACCCGCACAAGTTGCGAAACAACACTATACCCCGAACTATGCTTCAATTCTCTTGCACGCTACGCCAATGTTGTGCAGCAAGATCCCGGTCGACTGGCACGTATTGCCATCAGCATTAGCCTAACTGAAGCCAAGCTGATGCCTGCTTACATATCAAATCTCACACACCAAACTGAGTATGGAGCAAGAGCCGACCCCCGGGCGGTGAATGCTCTACACGACTGCTTTACTGTTCTTAGTGATGCGGTCGAGCAATTACGTAGCTCGCTCAAGCAGCTCAGCCAGCTGGGAAGCCCCGGCCCGACATTCTTGTTTCAAGTGAGCAACGTTCAGACGTGGATGAGTGCTGCCTTGACCAACGAGGAGACGTGCGCTGACGGATTTAGTGACGTGCCCGACACACCGATGAAAAGTGACGTACTTGATCGAGCAGAGAAGGTGAAGGAAATGACTAGCAATGCGCTAGCGTTGGTTAATAATTATGTTGCCCGTGAGCTGTGAGTGTGTTAAAGAAATTAGTTGCAGTTGTAAACACACATTGTGGTTCGATTAGAGATTTAAAGTGATATTTTCATCCTGTATTCATTACAATAACTGCTCAGTATGGACCGGACGGCTTACAAACCATTGGCCAATCCTTATTATCGTGTTCTTTTTTTGCATTTTTTTTATTAAAAATATCATTCATTTATAATAAGCATTAAATGGAGAAAAAATTGTTTTTTAAATAGCGGTTTTAATGAAAATTTACGTACAAAATATTTTATTGTGTAAATGTTGTTGAAAAAGAGTACGTAAAAAAATTGAAAATAATGGTTCTCAAACAGGGGCTTTAATTATTATTCCCATCCAGTGTATTGTAAGCTCAGAAAACAGAAGTGCACGAAAGAAAGAAAATATTTAACAAAATTCTCATCATCATGTAGAGGCAGCATTTATAGAAAACTTTATTAAGTTCCGATTGTGTACAGGTTCTCTAGTATCAACACAATCAAAAACAGGATTAATTTCTTATTGAAAAACAAATACAAATATCATGTTGTTTGTGGAAAATGTTTTATGTAATGACAGTCGGAGCAGATCGGCCGGTGAATTCTTGCATCTTAGACAGCTTAAGAGCAACCTCAACCTGCAGCCATTTCGAACCAATTGTTTGTGAGAGAGAGAGAGAGAGAGAGCAGGAAATGTAAAGCTGCGTGATGTCTCACCAGAGGAGCAAGTGCATCTTGAGAATCTCTCCCCGTCATGGATGGATCCTTCTCGTATTGCTCAATATAAAGACGGATGGTAGCACCCTCTGAACCAGTTCCAGAAAGCCGGAAAACCTGGTGCATAATCAATATTGGATCTGATAAAGAATTCTTCTCAAGACAAAAGTAAAATTAGACCATAGAATCTCTTTTCAAGTCAGCTATTTACTTGATTATTTATAGTTAAGTTACTGATGCAATCACATGATCATGTAACGATTCACAAGTTCTAGGGTTCAAGCGTGGTAAATATGGAAAGTTTTAAACCGCTGTAAAGATGATATGGTCAAAATGCTACAGGAAATATTGGTGGGAAGGAAGAGAGTACCAATCGGGATCCATCTTCAAACAGATACCGGATACCCTGATGCTTTGAAATGGAACCATCAACCGGATCTTCGTACTCAAATTCATCAGCATTGACAGCATTCGACATGTCCGAATGTATCCCCTTTATTATTCTGTAAGAATGTGAAAGTAAGATCTACATAAGAAATATTTTTACAGATTTGAGCACCCAAATATCATGATAACCAAAAATAAATCAATCCAGTAATAGTCGAAGAACAATGCACAATTAGAAAAAAGAACATTATCCCCTTATTATTCTGTATGAATGGAAGAGTTTAAGATCAACGTAAGAAATATTTTACAGAATTGAGTACCCAAATATCATTATGACCAAAAAAAGAAAAAATAAAGAGGGGAAAAATCCTCTAATAGTCAAAGAACAATGCACAATGAGAAAAAAAGATTATACTTGGTTCTTACATGGGTTTCTTAGCAAAAGAATGTTCATTGAGCTCCAAAAGTTGATAGCAATCTCAATAAATGGACTTTCTAAGAAATACATCTCTCCAGATCAGTTATAGCTGTCGACAAGAATTATAGCAACTAACAATTGTTTCTTTAGAATAAGTATCAATCTGTTTAGTGTTTAAAACAGGAGAGCACATCAAAATTTACATCAACTGAATAATCACTGTTATTGACGTTCATAGCATTATTGGAAAAACCATACTATGAAAGCCTCATGGGATCCACTCATACTACAAACCAAAACAATCAGTAGGTCTCCCATTAGAATGTAAGCCATCTCGTTGTAAATTAAAAGAATTCAACTCAAGTACGTGCCCCAGGTTTGTTCAGATAAAAAATAAAAACAGATTTTTAGTAGATTTTGATAAAAGTTGATGGAATGTGTTGTTTAAAAGTTGTGGGTCCCCCATGAAATGTGTGGTTACAATTAATTGTTAACTTTGACTTTGATTTTATCCATTTTTTTAGCTAAACCAAACAGGGGGGGACAGTTACATGGACAACAATGTTAGTTACATTTATTAGCTTACTTGTTAACTTCATCAAGGGAGGATTGCAGCTTGACCAAATGCGCCATCAGTTCCTTTGCACCACCTGCATCAACATTCTTGAAGAAGCAACACAATTTGAACTTAAAATGATGTTTCCAATAATATAACACTGTTCTTATTATCAGAAATATAAGGCAAATTGCATATCATGCGTACCTCATAATCATATCGAGTGTAATAATGGCGTCCATAAGTAGCCCAATGCTGGCGAACAATGTCTTCAACAGTCACAAGCTTCTCTTCCCCAAGGTTATCTTTATTCTTATAGGCCAGAATAGATAGCCAAGCCAAAACAGCCCAGATTCCATCTTTCTCACGTATATGGTCGGAGCCTGTTAACATTGAATAAAAAAAAATGATTGAAAAATGGAGTCCAATTACATTGTATGCTTACAGTAAAAATGCCACTTATCTTATTGATCATTTGCAGGGAGGAACACACATATCTTACCAGTTCCAAAACTTTCTTCACCACAGACGGAACACATTCCAGCATCCATCAAGTTACCAAAGAATTTCCAGCCAGTGGGCACCTTAACAAAGATATAAATTTAAGCCTGTAAAAAATAATTACAGACAAGAAATTCTAATTTCATGCACTTTTGAGTACCTCAAAGAATTTCAAATTCAAGTGTTTAGCAACAACATCAAGAGCAGCTGAAGTGGGCATGCTCCTGCAGGCGGAAGAATATGAATGGTGAATACAAGTCTAAAAGAAACAATTGACCAACCATAATATTGACGAAAATTCCAACATACAAAAATTAGGCAGTGTCCATGTACAGAAACATGCAAGAAGACAAACACTCATTAGACAATGGAAGTGAAGAAAACTAGAATAGAACCTTGCCACTCCTTTTAGGCCCCCAGAAAAGTAAGGTATCGCTTGAACGGAATTTGCAGCAATTATAGCAACAGAATCAGATGGAGTAACAAAAAACCTGCCATCACAATATAAGTAAAAAAGGTGATTCAGGAATGAAAGTAGTTTGAAAACCAAATATTAATAAGAAGAGAAGACCTTTTCCCGAGGATCATATTGCGGTCTGCATCTCCATCGGCGGCAGCACCAAATTCCGGTGGCTCCTGTTCAGAGTTTGTCTTACCCAGTCCCATACGTTCAACTAACTCTTTTGCATAGGTCAGATTGGGATCTGGATGCCCTCCACCAAAGTCTTCCTGCCAGTGTTATGTTATGCAGATATAAACAGAGGAAAGTTGCATTTTCTGGGGAGAACAACACAAGTACCTTAGGTACACAATTAAGTAAAGAGATTTCATTTGCACCCAGCTCATCCACAAATATACGTTTAGCATAAGCCCCAGCAACTCCATGAAGTGCATCATAACTAACATATGAAAAACAGAATTTATGCAATCTATTATTTGATAAGAGAACAAGAAACAAGAAAATTATTAAGCACGTGACATCAAGGCAAGCATACGTACCAAAAAGAGAATTTCGGAGAAGTAAGCAACTTCTTGATAGACTGGAAATCAAAAATGGACCTGAAAAAACAAAAAAAAAAAAAAACAAATTATTTTGGCACAGAAATTTGGTATACATGCTACAGAATAAAGGAAAGAGAAGAAGGGCAAGACAAAAGATAACTGACATAAAAAATAAAAAAATAAAAAGAAATGTAAGCTTGCTGCTTCAAATGCTTTAGCGAAAACATTAATATAGATGCACATGGCAATATATCCTAAAATTTAGAGATTCAGAACAAACTAAAAATTGTAATTGAGGCAAAATAGCACCACAATAATCATAAAGAATTGAAAGTTCAAGAAATGATATAGAAACATCAATAATAATAACAAAGGTCACAGAGATGAAAACTAACAGAGAAATAAAGCATTTCGAACAGCAGGCACGATTCATGTCATTTTCAGGAAAACTAATGTTGTATAACATAACTGAACATGGCCAAACAAATAGAGGGGTGTGATTTTTCAAAACTGGGTCAACATTATTTGATTAATTAAAAATCCATGTATTCTCTTGAGACAACCGAATTGCTACCTTTTTAGATAAAATGGGAAAAATAGTCTACATTTGCACATTTGTTTTTGTGCAACAAGCAAGTGAAATTTTTATGTCAGTTATGTAAAAATGACATACTTCATCAACTTGACATAATCACTTGCTGAATCAAAAACATCAATGTCAAATTGTCCCTCAGGGCCCATAAAGCTAGTCACACCTATTATACTGATGTCCACCTGCAATGTTGATTAATAGTGAGAAATATCTGTGATCAACAAAATAACACCGACTGCAGTCTTAGGAACAAATGAAATACTTCAAGAACGGGTCATACATCTGGCAGGCCTTCTGCAATTAAGTACTCCTTAATTGTTTTAGTATTCTCAAAGATCTTATCAGTAATTCCTTCTGGTGCAGGTCCCCCATTTTCCATGTTGTATTTAATTCCAAAATCCTGTGACAAAATCAAATAAATAAGAAGTCAAACACTCATCTTAAGGAGCTTACTTATTCTGGATACATTTGATTGCAATAATTCGTCATTAAATAAATCAAAAAGGTCTTCCAGATTGAATTTTTTTTCCCAAATATACTCTCTCCCACTCTAAGCATCTATAAAAAAACAGCCACAGATTTACTCTGCAGATTGTAGATTTTCTTACTGAACCTGTTTGACCAGTAATTCACTTTCTCCTCCCATGCAAATCATATAATTCTACCAATTAACAGAGTTTTGCCTATACGAAATCTTAATGAGCAAAATCACAATCACACTGACACCATTCTCCAACGCGATTGAAAAAAAGATTGCAATTTAGTTCCAAACTAACAGATGTGCTGTGCCCAGGCATCTAAAAAAATGGCCAGAATACTGGCCAATGTAAAGCTGATCAACCTAGTACAACTCTTTCGAGATGGAAAAGCATAGAAGATCTTAAGAATTAATATTTATTGCCAGATGTCTCATTTCCTACAGACAATTGAATATTTCATATATGAAGTCGGAAAAACATTCAAAATTAAACAAAGTTCATTACCAAGCTCTAAACAACTATAAGCCAGTTTGTGATCATTTTCAAACCCAGTTACCCATTTTCTGACACAGAGATCTGTAAGTAGGGAAAAACAAATATGTTTGTTTGCTTCATTAGAATGTTTCAAAACAAAAATGAATAGAGCCCTAAATTGAAGAAGTTTTAATGTTTTTACCTGAAACAGTGCCAAAACATCATCCAAATGGGAAAACCCTAAACAACATTTTTTTTCTTGTTTTTTGACACGTCGATCCACATCCTAATTGTATTTGAATCTTCCCAAAAAAGTTCCAAATATTTTTTTCTGAAAACAAAGAAAGCATTTTCCTGAAATATATGATCTCTCTCTCACGAGAATTAACAGCATGCATACTTTTTTCTCTGATAAAGCAAACTTGTTAAAAAGAGAGTTATAGACTAGGCATCCTCAAACATTAAGACCAAAAACAAGTTCATATCAAGAACCAAAAAGAGCTCCCATCTCCAATGAGGAGAAGTCAAAGAAAATTCCTAGCAAACCAGAGGATATGGATCACAAGAATGGACAAATAACAACTCATTTCAACATAGATAAATTAATGTTAAATGAAATTGAAATATAATGACAGGTGGAGACTTGGAGAGGAAAAACAACTTTATTTTATGAAAAAAAAAAAAGTGAGTGTTATGTACATTCTTTAAACTAGACTTAAAATGTAGGTGTTGCATGTGTTCAGAGGTCGAGACTAGTTCACACATATTCACTAGGTACCATCTCTAAAGTACCGGTAAGATCTAATGAGGGGGTTTGACCTCAGTTCCAAAGATGAAGGTATTCTGGCTAGTATGGTTGTAAGGGCTACATTTGCGCTATAATTCCTATGTTGATTTTCTAGTTCCCATGGTTTGCGAGAAACGAGATGAAGCATAATGACACGTATGGATCCTAGAAGGATCATTTGGAAAGTATACCGCAAGTTCTCTTCTTTATGGATCACCTATTTCGGCCTATTCACTGGTGTGGCGACACGAATATTACTCCTCTTTTTAGCATTTCTTTGACTCTTCCTCCTCCTGTCCACTATTTTAATTTTTGGCGTAACCCAACAACGTGACTTTACAAGATTAACACCGGATGCGTCAAGGATGGTTTTGCTAGTGGCAGGAGCATTGCTAGAGATCATATGTTGGTCATTGTGTTAGAGATTTCTCGTCTTACGACGATTTCCCATTCCAAAGGTTGTGCTACAGGCAATCTTAGATGGGAAATTCCTTGCTCACTATTTAGGTCTCTCTGACATTCAGGAGGAGAGGCCGATTCTTAGGTGGCCGTCCACTGCGTCACTAGATGTCACGGGCTGCAGCTTTGCTTAAGCCCCGTGATCCTATCATTGTAAATAATTTATTTAAATAAATAGAAATTATAAAATTTTAGTATGATTCTAGAGCCAAAAGACGTCTACTCCCGTTATTTGAGCTTTTGTTCCGAAGTTTATTATAGGGGGTATTGGTCTTTCAAACATTTTCAAGCTTACTAGTGTTCGCCCCCTGCACTAGTCATTATAATTTCCTATTTTCGCCAATTGTAATGTTCAGCTTTCTAGCAATCAATGATCAAGTTTATTTCATTGCGTTTCAATTTCATGTTGCAAGCTTTCTTTAAATTGTGATCAAATTTGCTTTCGTTCAGAAACGATCGAGAGAAGGCGGGAGGTAGTCTAGCGGAGCAAACTACTGCCGCACGGTGTCCCCTTTTTGTGCTAAGAAAAGGTTACCCGTGAAAGTTGATATCAGAGCTGCGGCTCAAGATCTCGATAAGAAAGCTAAGGAAATTGATCCAAATTCCTCGAACACCACGGAGGTGGTAGATGTTCAAAAGAGGAACACCAGACAGCGTTTGGAAGCGCTTAAGGTGACAAACACTAGGTTGTGTTTTGCCATGAAGAACCTCGGAGAAAAGGTCGAGGTGGCAGAGACGGAAATTCGGGAATTACACATCCAACTAGATGAAAGCCAAGAGGCTTGCGCAGCTATGACTGAAGCTGTTGGTATCATACATGATCTGCAGGATGAGATGGGAGCGTTGAGAACTCAGTTACTAGTTCTTCAGCACGCAGTTGGCAACGGACAAGCCATCGCACATAAGTCGGTGCATAGACTCAGAATTCCAGAACCGTGTACCTACAGAGGGCACGCGATGCTAAAGAAGTTGAGAACTTCTTGTTCGATATGGAACAATACTTTCTTGCGGCTTCGATCAAGGACGAAGCGAGAAAGGTCACAACAGCTACCATGTATCTAGGTGGAGATGCAAAGCTATGGTGGCGAACGAAGTACGTTGATATTCAGGCCAACAGGATCCAAATTGATTCTTGAGATCTTCTCAAAGAAGCGATCAGATCTCAGTTTTTCCCAGAGAAAGTGGAATATGAAGCACGTCGGGCCTTGCTAGAACTGAAACACACTAGCTCCATCAGGGAGTATGTGAAGGCCTTTTCAGGACATATGGTAAACATTCGAGATATGTCGAAAAAGGATAAGCTATTCACCTTCATGGAAGGGTTAAAACCATGAACACGCACGGAACTTCAGAGATAGAAGGTCACTGATTTGAGCACGACTATGTGAGCTGCTGAATGCGTAAGTGACTATCAACCGGAATCGAGAGAGGATCGACCTTCGGGAAATAGTCAATTAACTGAAGGTGGAAGGAGACCTTTCAAACCCAACTCGAACTCAAATGGGGGAGAGCGTTACTCTCAGAATAGGGGAAGACCATATCAAGGCAACCGCCAGAGTAACTCACAGGAAAACTATCAAAACAGCCGTCAAGGAAACTATAACGGCAGCACCAGTAATGACTGAAATCTTAGAAAGGCAAAGGAGGGCAGATCTGATGTCACTCCTAAATTAAAATGCTTTCTATGCGAAGGACCTCATCGGGTGGTAGAGTGTCCTGAGAAACAGATGGTGAATGCATATTATCAACTAGCAACTGGAGGCTCAAGTTCAAAGCAAAATACCCCACAAACTAGCTGTCGTGGCGACACCGACTCCAAAGGGGACGAGGATGTAATGGGTGCATGGTATAAAAAGGCGGTACTGAATCCCGCCTTGAGGCCCGCCTCACCGTGAGGCGCATATAGTACACCTCGAGGCGGTATTTTTGAGGCTAAAAATATGAGGCTTACGCCTCTAAATCTGAGGCACGCGCCTCAAGGTGAGCGCCTCATGGAGCATGAGGCGTGCGCTTCATTTAAAATTTGATTTTTCAATTGTATGAAAAGAAATCAGAAATGACCATTCTTAAAAAGAAAAGAACCCATTTAAAAAGGCATTTTTGGCTTAAACAAAATAATAAAATGATGTCACATTGCAATTGGTGGATGAGATGATTTTGTAGAAATTGAGAGTAGCAAAGAGGAAGATGATGGGGAAATTAAATTTGATGATAATTCCATTAATGATACTAGTAATAGTGATGATAATGTAGACTATTAGTTTTTTTTTAAAGTTTAAGCTGCTTTTTTTTCCATTGCAAATGGAGTGATTTTTAACTCTTGTAATTTTTTTTTTTTTACTAAACATCTTCTTTCTTTAGGTGACCTATATCTCAATATGCTAATGGCTATATATCCTATTTACTATGCTCCAACTTTGATTTTTATATATTTTTGTATTATTTTATAATTCTCAGATTTTTTTTTTTGTTTTTTGTGAGGCTTACGTCTCAATCCGCCTCGAGGCTTACGCATCGCCTCATGAAGAAAAATCGCCTCAGTACTTAGTTTCGCATTTTCAAACTTTGAATGGGTGTATTCTCGCATTGGTGCAATACACTATCGTACCGAGCTACTAAAACGGATAGAGTTCTTTGAAAGAGTCGAAGATCAAAGAATCGAAGGCTCGTATTTGCAAGGTTAAAGGCCTAATGTACATTGATGTGAGAATCTGCCAATCAGGACTATGGTGGACACCGATGACACACACAACTACCTCGCAAGTTACGAAGTAAAGCGACTCGGACTTATTCTGGAAAGAGGTAAGGGGAAAGTCAAAGCGATCAACTCCGCTGCTCAACCAATAGCGGGAATAACACAATCTGTGCCGATCAAAGTAGGCCCTTTCGAAGGAAGGACAAATTTGTCGGTAGTTCAGATGGATGATTTCAAGCTGATTCTCGGATTGGAATATCTTCGGGATACAAAGACAGCAGTGTTGCTGCATTCTGACTCATTAATAATGATAGGTAGCAAACCATTCATTATTCCCACACAGGTTGGGAAAACTGGCGAGAAAGGCGTCTCGGCCATGCAATATAGTAAGGGTTTCAAAATGAATGAACCCTCATTATAGTGCTCTCTTCGAGTAGAGGAAATCGAAGGAACAGCCGGCTCTACTCCAAAACCTATCACCAAGTTTAAGGAATTCGAAGACATCATGCCGGATATGTTACCAAGGAAATTGCCAACAAGGAGAGCAATTGATCGCGGGGTTGCACTTATTCTGGGTGCCAAACCTCCCACCAAGGCACCATGTTGTATGGCTCAACCGGAGCTTGAAGAGGTTCGGAAGCAAGAGGGAGAAGTGTTGGGAAGTGAGACTATTGTAAAGCCCACTTCCGCACTACCACAACGTACAGACTACTGGCCTCAAAGGCGGGACGACATTGCAAGTTATGGGAAGACTTGCCTTGTTCGTCAGCAAGATGTGGCAGATCATCAGAAACATGCAGACTCACTGGAGCCCCTTTCCATCCTGAATGAATCAGTCGAGAGTGGATCGACGAACTACATTAGTGGATTGTCAAGAGTTGGAGACTTTGGCACTATCATCGTCGGGATTGTTTATCTAAAGATTCAACGTTTAGCACAGCGCCCAAGTATGTATCAGCCGAAGAAACAACTCAACTCTTCTTCAAGCATATTGTCAAATACTGGGGATCGCTTATCGTCAATGATCGAGATTCTCGATTTATTGGCATACTTTGGACCGAGTTGTTCAAACTTCTTGATTCAACTTTGAGCACGAATTCTAGTATTTACCAAAGATCAGACGGACAGAACAGTTCAATTCTATGCTGAGAGACTATTTTCAGCACTTTACCTCTGCTTCGCATGAAATTCGGGTGAAACTTTCGGATGTGGCTCAGATATACTCCAATGTTCAAAAGAGCTCTTCTCTCAATGAGAGTCCTTTTGAAATTACTACTAGCCAACAACCGTTACTCCTCCATACTGCAGATACCGATCAGAAACAGTACAAGAAGTCTGAAGCAACCAATTCTTAAAGTGAAACGATCAGAAATGAAGGTTGCTGAAAAGATTTTTGGCTACCAAACTACTCGAGCTTCTAAGAAATATCTTCAAGAGTACTTGGTCAAATGGAGCGGATGCAACAGCGAGAAGAATACTCAATGGCTCCAACGACATCGCCAAAACAAATGGGGGAGAATGTCACGGGCTGCAGCTTTGCTTAAGCCCAGTGATCCTATCATTGTAAATAATTTAATTAAATAGATAGAAATTAGAAAATTTTAATATGATTTTAGAGTCAAAAGACGTCTACTCCCGTCATTTAGGTTTCTGTTCCGAAGTCTATTATAGGGGGTATTGGTCTTTCAAACATTTTCAAACTTACTAGTGTTCGTCCCCTGCACTAGCTATTGTAATTTCCTGTTTTCGTCTATTGTAATGTTCAGCTTTCCAGCAATCAATGATCAAGTTTATTTCATTGCGTTTCAATTTCATGTTGCAAGCTTTCTTTAAATTGTGATCAAATTTACTTTCGTCCCGAAACGACCGAGAGAAGGCAGAAGGTAGTCTAGCGGAGCAGATTACTGCCGCACGGTGTCCCCTTTCTGTGCTAAGAAAAGATTACCCGTGAAACTAGGGGTGACGAACCTTGAGCGATTCAAATCTATGATGTTCGGACTCGGATAAGATACGTATCAAAGTGTCGGACATTTTATTTTCTAAAATATAGGATACGAGGACGTGGCTAAAAAAGTCCAAATTTTGGACACGGATCCGTGGATACGATTTTCAAACTTCAATTTTTTTACTAATTCAGAATGTCATTTTGAAGATACCAAAATTAATCATTCACAATGAAGGAAATTGGTATTTAATAAGGTATTAAGACGAACAAAATAGAATTTTGGAGCTTAATTTTCAATAATGAGAATTACTAAATGTTATATGAAATAGAAAATGGGGAACTTGATTGTAATGTGGATTTAGTGAAACACTGAGTATCACTAATATGGAACCGATTTTCAATTTATACAAACAAAACTCTAGACCACCGATATAGTAACTATACACATATATGTAAAATATTATAAAAACAATAGATTTTTTTAATTTTAGTTTACTAATTTAAAATAAATAAATATCTATATATTTCTTAATTAAATTTATTATTGTAATTTATTTTACAACTTCAAAAATATGTAACAAATAATTTAATTTGTTAATGGAAATAATGAAATAAAATATTTATATTTAGAATTGAAATTCAATTTTACCTTATCCTACATTGAATGTCAATAGAAAACTAGAAGATGATCTCTCCTTAAAAAGGAACACCATAATGGTAGAAATCACTACTGGGCTTACTAGTAAAAACGGGTGAGCCTCAAGTTAGTTCAAAGTTTTTAAAGAACATAAAATTATTTTTTTCCTAATTTTTATTAATTTGGGATCGGATTATCGAATCGAATATCCGATAACATGACAAATCGGATATGGATTTAACAATCAAATATCCGTTGGATTATTGGATTGGATCGAATAATTTTCTTATCGGATCGGATATAGGCATATCTGATCCATTTACAGCCCTAATTCCAAATACCCAAAATTTAAAAAAAAAAAAAAAAAAAGCATGATTAGTATTTAACATATAAAAAGGATCGGATATAGGCATATTCGATCCATTTACAGCCCTAATTCCAAATACCCAAAATTTAAATAAAAAATAATAATAAAAAAGCATGATTAGTAATTAACATATAAAAACTAGCTAGGGAGGTAATCATGAAACACAATAAATGAAACCTGGAGGTTCATCTAAAATATAAATATTTCCATTCCATATTCAGAATCAAATCATGCTTCAGGCATCCGAAAGGGTAAATCAACAGTCAACCAATTCTGGCACACACCTCATGTGGCCCCCCAGGATTGTGGCTTGCAGTTAATATAAAAGCTCCATTGGACTTAGATCCCTGTTCATAACAACACAAAAACAATGATCAGCATCCTGTGAAAAACAAATTTTCATGTTTATCAAGAAAAATTGAAGGAAACAGCTAGATGTGTATCCCTTGAAGAAGCTTACATCAGGCCCAACTCTTTCACGTATAACAGCTGATACAGCAGGAGTAGATAGCAATCCATTTTGACCAATCCAAATACGTCTTACTCCATTTGCAGCTCCCATTTTAATGATTATCTGTCATGGGATAAAATCATTAGATAATAACAATGTCATCTATCAATACGTAGAGAAGCAAACATAATTATGCTAAGAATTAATAACCACAAGACTGAGACTCTCAACTGCTCAAATTTAGAACAGAACATCCACTGTCACATATAGTGATAAATTTGATGCATACGAAGTATTTAAATAATAATAAACGATATACATGTAGCCTTCTCTAAAAGCTCAAGTTTGAGTCAAAAAAGGCAAAGGTTCCGGGTTCAAGTATCGTCACCACCTATTTAATGAAATTGTGCACGTATCAATCTTTAATGGGAAACAATGAACACCACCTACATGTCAAGGTATGTTGAAGATATTATTTAAATGATATACATGTGACATTCTTTATCAGCTTAAACTTTTAGATCAAGTAGTTCAACAAAATATATAACCATTACACCCAGACAGAGTGTTTCTATATGATGATGACCAACAGAAAATTTCCGAAATAATTCAGAATTGACAAAACAGTTCTGCAATCATAATCATGTAAATAGAGATTACGAATAAGGAAATCCACTGAATTAGGCTATCGATATTGCCTTTGGAATCAAATTGTACAATAAGTACCTGGATAGCATCCTTTGAATAGTAGCGACCATCACCAGAAACTACAAGTGTAGCACCTAAACCAACATACAGCAGAAACAGAGAACAAAGTTAGCGGAAGCTGAGAAAGTAGTTTCAGACTGAAGCCAGGAAGGCTTCTCTTTAAGGCACAATGTGCACTCAAATTCAGCAATACACCCCAGTTTTCTGAAATAATTTCAATCTAAAGATGAACACGGTCTATCATTAAAACGCCTTAACCATTCTCATATCAGCTTATAAGTTGCATGTGTGAGTGAAAGTTTGATCACGAACCTACAATTTGGCTGCAAGCTTAAGGCATTATCGATTAAGAAATAATAATACAACATCCAACATAACACTAGCATTTCATTAATGCTGAAAAATCACCTCTAACTTTGTCGGCTCCAAGCGCATTAAATGTAGACTGAACAAAATTTTCCAAGTACTTGGGTTGCTTAAATACTTTCACCTGAAACAACCACACTAAATATAAATAAGATTCGGCAATTCAGATCCCTGCAATCAACAAGTAAGCATAATTGATATAGAATTCAGATTCTACAGTGTTTAAGAAATGTTTGACATGACTATAGTATCCTAGGAGCAGCTTAATCATAAAAAGAGCAAACTGCATGTTGATACCTTCAAGAGACTAGTAAAATAGCTTCATAGTTGAAGCTATGATTGAAACAGCTTCTATCAGTTATTGGCGATAATGGCCAGTTCAGATTTATGGGCCAATCATACCTTCCCACCAAAAACTACAGGCCAACGTTCAAAGAAAATAATTATGATTCACAGAAAGTCCAGATTTAGTTAGTCAACCTTAGGGTGAGAACTTATTAAGAAGTAAAGAAGGAACTGTGTCAGGTCCCTCCAAATTGATTGGATCACCGAATTTAGTTGTCCCAATTGAAAATGTTATACGTTATCAAACAAATGATTCAACTCAGAAGTTTCGAGCTGATGGTCTTTTATAGTTAAGAAATGCAAAGTGCCGCATGGTGAGCCAGCCATTGATTTGGCAGATTTGGAGGAGGCTACACTTCCTGAGCCCTACAAGTATACACATTTGTAGGCAAGTTTTCCACTGCAAGCCGACCATGAGAAAGGTATGTGAAATCTTTTAGAAAATTGGTTTCCATGGTAGTTTAGAGTTGGGGCTTATTGACACTACGCACATATTGATACAACTTACACATGAGGAGGATTATAGTCGGTCATTTTTTAACTCTTCAGGGTATATTGATGAGTGTCCCATGAAAGTCCTTAAATGGACATGTTTCGACCTAAGCATGAGACTCCAATTACTCCAGTATGGGTTTCTTTTCCTTTGCTACCGGATCATATGAGTGCCAATGACAGAGCCTGCTTCTACATCTACAATGCCTACCCCAGTACCCCATTTAGTTTCTACAAAGATTCATCTACAAGCTCCTACTAAGGCACCATCGCAGATTCCTACAGTTATAGTCAACTCCAATAGATCCTACTGAGGTACCCACACAAACTTTACCAATTATTGAGCCACCTCAAGTGGCTCCCATTGAGGAAAGCTGTTACAACCCAATTTTAATTAGTCAAAGTCAAAGGTGGAATTGTCAAAGTCAAGATCAATAAGGATTTAATTGGACTAAATTATTTGTTTGGGGTTAATTTTATTATTGAATATATGTGAGGGTTTTAAATGGATTATATTTGAAGTTTTATATTTGAAGTGGAGGACTTACTTATATAACATAGGTAGTTAAAGGACTTAAGGTGCAAATTCTCCACTACTTTGACATTTCAACACCCATTTCTCTCATTTCCCTCACCATTCACGCAGAGAGCTACTGGAACCGGCAGAGAGGAAGAAAAGGGGGAAAAAGAGAGAAGAAAAAGGAAAAAAAGGGAAGGAAAGGAAGAAGAAAAAAGTAAGAATTGATTTCTTCAATATTGGGTTCGATTTATCCATTTTTCTTCAAGAGACCGAAATTTATTTATGTTGATTTCTAGGGTTTTTTTTTCATGATCCCAAATTTTAATGGAGAAAAGGATTGTGATTCTTAACTCAAGCTTGTTGATGAGTTAACCTCCATTTGATTCAAGGTAAGTACATCATTTTTGGCAAACCCTAGAATTTTAATTTGGGTTCTTGATAAAGATTATTTGTGTAAATGTTGGTGTTGGTATAATACTCAATTGGAAGAATGTATTGATGGAGCAAGATGTAAAGTTACATGGTTGGATTATAGTTACTAGTTTTATAAGACTTGAAGAAGATATTGTTTTTATGTTTGAGATGTAGGAATTGCGATGAATTGGAGAAATTGGAGGAACTAAAAAGTGAAATTAGTTCCATTTGATTAAAGAAATTATTTGGGAGATTTAGTCAAGTATTAAGAAATATAGTTAATTATTATTGCATTCGATATTAAAGGTCTTGGTTCGTCAGTGGCTAAATTGGTTATTCATATCGTATTTCAGGTGGTGACGAACAAATTGAAAACGTTTATCGGTCAGTCTAGCTTGTAGCTCGTACTCTGTGAGTGGAAAAGCTTACTTTTCAGAAATGAATAATTATAGAATTTATATCATATTAGGAACTTAATTATTTCCTATATTCGATTTGATAGCATGATTTCGAGAATTTAATGGATTTTATAGTTAATTCTTTTAAAGTTAAATCCAATTCATTTAAATTATTCATCTAACATTTTATATTCATATTACATGTTTCAACATATTAAAAGTTATTTTAAAACCACCAGAAAGTACCCAGGTGATTTTACCCCCGTCTGCACTGGTGTAAATATGTTTCTATAGTGTATGATTTCCTATGGTTATTTTACCCGCTCTGCACTGACGTGAATGTGTTTCCTCAGTGTATGACCAGATTATCAGAGGTCTTTGAGACCCACTCTTGTACACACATAGGCTTTAGGCCGTGTGCTAGGATGATTAGTCTTTGGAGCAGCTCTGCGTACGTATGACCAGATTATCAGATTTGAATAGATTTGCCTTGTACATCGAGATTACTCTGTACATATGTAAGACTATTCATTGGGTACTTATTGGTGTGACTATTTAGTATTATGTTTATTCATTTGTAGATTCACAGATTTTTTAATATCAGATGATAGTTCCTTCAAATTATAGAATTTAGCTTATTCAGATACAGAAATACGATTTTAACTTACAGAAATGACAGCTTTATACAGATTTTTGTTGACACCAGATTAGCTATACTTGGCATATTTTTCAGTTGGTTATTCTACACAAAGAGTAAGAATTTGTGATTTTAGCATGTTTCAGTTCTAAACAGATGATCAGAATTTAGTACTTCTTAAAGCTGTAAGAAATTAAATTAGATTTTTCAGTAAATATGTATAAATGGAATAGTGCATGTAAATGCAATTTAGCCACTCACTGAGTTACAAGCTCACATCTTTTGTCATGTTTTCCTTATCAGGAGGCCGCTGAATTTGAGATACTTGGAAAGCCTGCTGCAGTCAAAGCCTGATTAACCACCATCTAGTTGCACGATCTTAATTATTTCATAGTATGTATTATATTTTGGGGACTCGTGTTATTAAACATTTGGTCTAATATTTTGTTGAGGTGCATTTAGTCAAAAGGTTGTAAAACTTGATGTAATGCATGTCTGTGGACACGATGTATGGTAGTAGAAGTACTCAGTCTAGTTTAGTCTCATGTTGTTGCGTGTGGTGGCATTGGTGGTTTCCACAATATTTGGTGTAGGTGTTTTTATGAATATTTGTTGATTTTCAGGTTGGTTTTGTCAATATTTTAGGGGAAACCCTGTCAAAATTTCTATAAAAATATTATAGTCCTTGATTAGTCAATTAGTCATAGAACAGTCTATGTGGCCTTGGTGGTGGGTCCAGCATCTAGATGGAATTCATCATCGGCGCACGCCACGTCTGGGTCCACTAGGGTGACTCGAGGCGGGGTCGTGTCAAAAGCCCTCTTGCTCCAGTTACTATTATTTCACCTACTATTGAGATACCCTCGAGCCTACACATATCAGTTCTCCTCCATCAAAGAAGGGTGCTCAATTTTCATGGAGTTCATGGTCCATCTTACAGAGTGATACAGGGACATAGCCCTAGACCCCTGCAAGGAGATGCTGGGAGGTATTAGTACTCATGAGTTCGCTATTAAGTTGATGTTGATTAATCATTTCAAGAAGCATCGCATGACGATAAGGTCTACTATGAGATTTGCTATTGAGGACTTGTTCTTCTACTTCGTAGGCAGGAAATCAAAGTCCCCTCATCTGGGACTCCTACTCCTACACTTTCACCCATTCCTATCATCACAGTTCCAGTCCGGATAAGGTGAAGGCACAGATTCAGAGGGACATAGATGGTATGGGCCTGGGAGATTGCTTTAGTGGTTCAGATTCATCGATTGATTAGGCATTCATTGGATGCTATAGCTATGATTATGATGAGACCTGATGCACTTGCATTTCAACCGGCACACATTTGACCGTTACCCGCCCACCCCTTTCCACTATGCGGGCCCCATTCCCAGAAGGTACCCTTCACCAGCGGGTGACCCCCAATTAGTTAGATTTCCATGATCATGACATGTTTCAAATCAGATACATAACCCCATCTATGTGTCATGAGAGGATATACCCTTGTGAATACCCTTGAGTCATTTCATCTATTTGTATTTACTGCTTACAATTATTTTAAGATCATTGTAGCACTTTATCATTTGCTGGAGGTCAGATCTATGCCCCTTCATGATGTATTTTTTTATTATTATTTTATTAATAATAAAAGCTCAAAAAACTGAAGTTCATATTTTGAAAAATCTCTTAACATATAAATTCTATTCAGAAAAATTAAGTAATTACAGTAATTGTCAATAAAATTCAGCAAACATCAGTTAATTTCAGTATTTCACACTAATTTCAGCAAAATCAGTGCTTAAGTAATCTATTATTAAGAGCATATTTGGCAAAGGCTAAATAATAATTTAAGCTGGTCAAACATACCTCTTTTTATCCATATAATTCGTAGGACTCATAACTCACTACCCACTTATTATCCATATGACTATAACTTATAAGCACTTAAAAAACTACCAAGCAAGGACTCATAAGATTTAACGAGTATTTTAGCTATTAATCCAATTTTAGCATCTGATATCACAACCACATTAAAAATAAAGAATAATATTATCAATAGTTTCTAAAAAGACTCCAAAACCTCAAAAATTTACTAAAGTGCTTTTTTGCACCTTCAACTATTCCTCACTTAATTGCAGTGCTGAGCTTCTACATTAAAGAGTGCCCAGGGTGTGCCTCACTGCAGTTGCGCCTGGGCACAATCTTATTAACTATGCACTTCAATTTCAATAATAGGAACTGTGAAACTTCATAGTTAATGATGCATATTTCTACTGAGCTGAATTATGTTAAATACTTCTGAAACATGTACCATAGAAAGATTCCAATGCAAACTGAATTTCATTTCTCCTCTGACCATGAAAGTGAACATGAATGGTAAAACAAAGAGGAGAGCAGAAGAAATTGATCAAAATATATTTTACTGACATTGCGATTCAATAAAAGATAATTTTAGCAATAAATATTATTTAATAGCAAAATATGTATTACTTGTTAAAGAATATTTCCGCTTTTTCTTATTTAGGGCTAAATTAATACCGGTTCAACTCAAAACTTACATAATGATCGAAATAATATTTTTCCATGAGAAGTTGCAACATTGTAGGAAAGGTAGAATTTCAGCTCAACCATCCTCTGGACAGGATTGCAAGGAAAATATAATTTTAAGTTTTAACCTTAAAAGCAGGGATTTGCCCACCAAGCTAACTCCCTCTCGAAAAAGATGAAAAAAGTAAAGAAAAATAAGAATGAACATAGACACACAGAACGAGGCAATGAACTTATTAAAACATTTCCCTTAGGTTCTAATTTTAATATGATATCACACCCTTAAAATGGTTTTTAAGATTCCAAACACCATTACAATAATACTATTCCATCTAATTACAGCAAGAAATACTCACCTTGGTGTCTCTTTATATTAAAAATAACCACCACATTGAGCATGCGATGTGGAAATATAAGATACTAACCTATATATATATGAAATGAATACCTTCCATGTTTTGCCAATATAGATCACATACTAACCATATATAACTATTTACGACATCAAGTCTTTTTTTACTTTTCAATTCCATTCTGAACTTGCAAAAAATCACTGACTAATTTGCAGAGGTCCAGCTTCCAGTAGTAATATAGTTCAATTTCACTTATTTACACCCCCAAAGACATATACACTGCCAGATCCCATAAATTACAAATATGACTATAAAAAAGAATGGTCCTCTAAGAAAAGCGTGTTTCAACAGGATCAGCTAGTTCTACTCGGGCTTGAAATGTGTAAGAATCAAAATCAACTTTGTTACTTATCTTTACACAATTAATAAACTTTTAAACAAAATCCGTCAGATCTACCAATGCTGATAAATTTCCTTACCCAAAAATAGGTCCTTGCTATCAAATTTTTTATACAAAAGCTGATCACTATTAGTACTATAATGCTTAAATAACACATTATCGAAAGATCCAGAAGGACCAATCAAATCACTAAATAAAGAAAAAATGGATTAAAAAAAAAAAAAAAAGCAAAACGACACAAATATTAACAATTTTCAACCTTTACAGAAACAAAATGATTATGAACAAAGACTTGCAACAATTTTCTCGAAATACATCAAAAATCAAGAACCTTTTTCCTGAGACCAGAAGTTCCTGGTTTCTGGTCATTAAACGGCGTCGTTTCCACAGATGAAACCTTGAACATCACCATTTTTCCTCAACTAAAAAGGAAACCAACAAAATAAACAAGCAGATCGATTCACTGGCACAAACGAATACATATACATATTATAGATACATGTGCTCTGAATAAAGATTAAAGCATCAAAAAGAGAAGGAGAACAAAAGAGTAAGATGCTTACAGAGAAAGCGAAGGAGATGAGGAGGTGACGGAGAGGAGGGATGTGTGTTCCGAGAGAGTGCGCGGAAGAATATATACGTGTGTAAACAAAATCAAAATAGAAAAAAAAAAGTGTGTGGGATGAGCGAAATATTCGATGCCTCACGGACTTTTCATTTCTGGACCATTTCGTTCCTCGTATTACCGCTTTTTCATCTTTTCAAGAAAAAAAAATTGTGAACTACAACTGAGTATTTGTTTGTATTTGCTTAACAATTTAGGTCGTATTTGGTACACGTTAAAATCAGATTTTTTAATAGATTTTAATAAAAGTTGATGAATTGTATGGTTGAAAAGTTGTGGATCATAATGCTATCAAGAATCGTATCTGGACAAATTCGAACTGAATGGAAGAACTCGGCGTGATCAGATCTTTAATACCTGAAACAAAGGTGTCGAGGTATGTACTCGTCGACCCTCCGATACTTAAGTCGGACAAGTGCTCAAAAGAAACTTATGTCGAATGCTATGAAAAACGTACTTTGATAATAAGGTTGGGACACATTTATAGAGGTTGGGGGCGGAGTCCCAAAATGACTAAACTTTTTGTTGAATTACCCCGAACTTTGGTCGAGCTAATCCCTTGTATATTTTTTTGCAGAGTTGGAGATGTCGTTCAATCCATCAGCCCTTCTATCCAATGTCCACCAGAAGGCTAAAAGCCCGAGGCCCAAGGCGTCTGTCTATTCGAAAGGAAAGAAAAGGGCTCGGGAGGCGAACCCGAGCAAGATGCCAAGCGGGGCTGGACAATCATCGAAGACTCCAGCACACCCACCCCATCCCTCTCCTCGAACACATGCCTCTACTCCATGGGCTATGCCCGAGATTGTTGACTTAGAGGACAAGGCGCCTCTACCGAGCTCAGCTCTGGAGAAGAACGCACGATCTCCTCAAATCCCCAACCTGGTAAATAAGTATCGAGATGAAGTCAAGCTTGGTGAGGGGGTCAGGGTACTCGAACTCATAACTCTGAAGGTAAGGGCTATTTCTCAAAATTAATTCTTTATGTTAGTTATTACCTCGATTTTGAATTTCTTCTTCTCCTCCTTATGGCCTTGAGCATGGCTCGAGGTTTATCATTGAAGAGCCTTGGAGCCTTAAATAGAGTGGTTAAGCTCGAGGCATTAAATGAAGAAAAAGAAAAAAAGATCCGCGAGCTGAAGGTCGAGTGTGATCTCGTGCGGATCGCGATAAGGAAAGCTCGAGATCAAGTTGGTGTGGCAAAAGATAAGGTCGAGGAGGCCAAACTCGAGCTTGTCTACACCGAAAAAGAGTTCGAGAGTTAGTTGGTCCAGGCTCGAGCTCAAGCAATTGAAGACTTCAAAAAGTCTGATGAACAAAAGACTCTGCTTGGGCAATACGGTTTGGTCTCCTATTACCATGGCTTAAGGCGACTCGCTCTTTTCTGAAGACCAAGCTTCCTAGGACCTGAAGCTTCTAGTCAAGGAGCTGAAGTCGGTAAATGAGCTAGTGAACGAGCTCGAGTTATCATCTTCCGAGGTCGAGGCTCATGAAGAAGACATGGATGAAGCTAAAACTCCTGATCCTGGGAACGCTGCTAATGCAACCGACCTAGATTAGGCTATTAACTCTATCTGTCATTTTTTTAGTTTTGAGAAATTGTAAGTACATTGCCCAAAATGGGGTATTGTCACTTTATTTTTAATAAATGCTCGATGTTTTGGTGCTTTGTTGATTAACGTCGATATTACGAATTTGACTAGAACAAACTTAAGTCCCAATGTTGTACAAATAAGCTTGATCTTCGATAATACCGACCTTGAGCTTTTCCTTTGATCAATTTTTGGCCGAATAAGATCCATTCTTTGATGACAACTAGCTCAAGCATCTTGTTTGACCAATTTTAGTTTAGACTAGCTCTAGAACATGATGAATTGATCGAGTCTTCCACAATAGCCCGAACTATCTATGACTAAATAGCTCAATCGTTTTACTTGACATGTTGATAGTTCAGATCGAACGAGTTACTTGGCCTGTTTCTAGCCAAGTAGCTCGATGCTAAGCTCGAGTCATGTTCTGCAATCACTTCAAGTCATGTAACTTGGCCTGTTGGCCAAGTAGCTCGAGTTATGTTTTGTAATGAGCTCGAGCATGTTACTTGGCTGATTCTTTGTCAAGTAGCTCGAGTCATGTTCTATAATCACTTCGAGTCGTGTAACTTGGCGTGTTGGCTAAATAACCCGAGTAATTATAGTGGTAGGCTTGATCTCGACCATTATATGTCGATACCACAAATAATTTTGGGTTGCCATAGGTCGACGTCGAGCCCAGCACTATGCTAATTTAGATGTTCTTGGGACAACTTGTTGTCGTAATGTACTTGAGTGTATTGAAGTAAAGAACAGTACACGGCGTATATATAAAAACATCGGGGCACGTAGGCCTAAAAAAGAAAAAAAATAGAAAAGAAAAAGAACTAACTACAAAGATAAAAACTTGAATAACCTAAGCCTCTGGCTGTGAGACCAACTATTTGTAGTAAATTTTTAAGTTGTCAACATTCCATGGCCTTAGGAGTGGTTTTCCCGAGGTATCCTTTAAACTGTATGCTCCTTCTCTTACTTTTCGTATGATCTCGTAAGGTCTTTCCCATGCAGGTCCTAACTTTCCCAGAAGGTGTCCAGCAGTCGCCGCCCTCCTGAGTATTAGATCGTTAACTCTAAACCTCCTTATCTTAACCTTGGTGTTGAAGTGATTGGCCATTCTGTTCTGATAACTTCTGGCCTTTAGATATGTTTGTTCCCTCACTTCCTTAAGTAGGTCAAGATGCTCAATTGTTTGTCCTTCGATGTAGGGCTCAATCATCCTCTGTATAGGAAGTCCAACCTCAATCGGTACTGTGGCACACCAAAAGCAAACATGAAAGGGGTTTTACAGGTTGCTATTTTGTGAGAAGTCCTATATGTTCAAAGTATGGTAGGTAGTTCTTCTGGCTAACTACCATTAGCATCCCCAAGCCTAGACTGGAGATCTTGTAATATGATCGATTGGTCACCTCGACGAGGCTATTGCTTTATGGATGCGAGACTGATGTTAGGCAGTGGTTGATCTAGAGGTTGGCGCAAAAACTTTTGAACCGTGCATTATCAAATTGTCTCCCATATTCGGTTATCAATACCTTAGGTATTCCAAACCTCAAATAATGGATTTCCATACAAATGATCTGATTTCAGGCTCTGAGATGGTTGCTAAAGGCTCCGCTTCTATGCACTTGGTAAAGTATTCCATAGCTTGGCAGTGAATTTCAGCTAACCTCTGGCCAATAGGGAGGGTCTGAGGATGTCAACTCCCTATTGTTCAAAAGGTGCAGAACATGGGATGGATGTTAGTTCCTCGGTATAAGTGTGTACGATATTGCCAAACTTCTAGCATTTTTCACACCTTCTAACATAGTCCAATGCGTCTTTCTTCAAGTTAGGCCAGTAGTACCCATACCTTATGAGCCTGTAGGTAAGAGCACGAGCCCCTTGGTGATTTCCACATATGCCTTCATGAACTTCTGCTAAGGCTTGGAGAGACTCAGAGGGCTTGAGACACCTCAAGTATGGTAATGTAAGACTCATGCGAAACAAAATTCCTGCGATAATACAGTCCCTTGATGCTCTTGCCTTGATACTTCTTGTCTCCAGGGGATTAGACGGTAGGTTTCCGTTGTTTAAGTACTCCATTAACAGGTCAATCCAATAGGGCTCATGATCAATGTCCATGATGCTCGGCTTTAGATTGATGCTGGATTTTATTACTATCCTAAAATGCATTGTTTTGTCAAGTCCGTCTACCCCTATGAACATGAGTCTAGATAGTGCTCTGCCTTTGAATTGTCGGTTCTTGCAATTTTCGTGATCTCCTAGCTCTTAAACTTTCTCCGGAGGTCATGTACTTTTTGACAGTACAGGCTCATTTTTTCATCATTTTTCTAAAAAATGCCCTTTGTTTGGCCAACCACAAGTTAGGAGTCACTGAAAACTCAGACGTACTCGATCCTAAGGTTGCGAGCCAGCTCTAATGCTAGAACATCGGTCTCATACTCTGCTTCATTGTTGGTGGCTTCGAATTCATACCTGAATGCACATTGAATTTAAGTTGTTTTCGTTGGGTCAGTGATGATAACTCCGGCACCCAACCCCGAACTATTCGATGCTCCATCAACAAATATCTCCCAAACTCCCGAGGTCTTACTCGGGTCACTATCACGTGGCCCCTGAGTTCTAGGTGTAAGTTTCGTGATGAAGTCAGCCAACTGCTTGTGCTTTGATTGCGGGACATGGTTTGAACTCTAGGTCGAACTCACCGAGCTCAATCGCCTATTTAAGTAGTCTTTCAGAGACGTCCGATTTATAAAGTATGTGCCTCAGCAGTTGGCTAGTGAGTACAACAATCGGGTGGGACTGAAAAATATTGGCAAAGTTTCTGGGCAGCCATAACCAATGTAAGAGCGAGTTGTTCAGCCAAGGTGTACCGAGTTTCTGCATCAATGAACACTTTTCTCACGTAGTATATAGGTCATTGGACCTTGCTAACCTCTTTCACTAGAACTGCACTCACCGCACTTTCAGAGACGATCAAATATAGCAGCAAAGCATTACCAGGCTCTAGTTTAGTGAGGACCGACGGGGTTGCTAAAGCTTTCTTTAGCTCTTGAAAAGATGTATTGCACTCGTCATTCCAATCAAAACGTTGGTTACTTCTTAGGATTTTGAAAAATGGGAAGTACGTGTCTGCTACTTGAGATACAAACATGTTTAGTACCGCGACTCGACCTGTTAGTTTATGTATATCCTTCTTACACTTCGGAGGTTCCATTGACACCAAGGCTTCGATCTTGTCAGGGATGGCCTCTATGCCACTATGAGTGATCATGAATCTCAAGAACTTGCCGAAAGCTACTCCAAATGCATACTTAGCGGGATTTACCTTCATCTTATATATTCGTAGTATAGCAAAGACCTTTTCTAGGTCAGAGACATGATAGTCCACCTGCTTGCTTTTAACAACCATGTCGTCCACGTAGGCCTTAATGTTCTTCTCTATCATGTTGGCGAAGACCTTATTGACAAGTCTTTGATATGTAGCTTCTGCATTTTTTAACCCAAATGGCATGACCCTGTAACAGTAGATGGCTGAGTCTGCCTAAATGAAGTCTTCTCCTCTTCTTCCTCTGACATTAGAATTTGATGGTACCCAAAGAAAGCATCCAAGAAGTTGTATAACTTGTGACCTGAGGTACTGTCTACAAGATTATCAATTCGGGGTAGGGAATAGCTATCCTTGGGGCATACTTTGTTTAGATCTATAAAATTGATGCAGACTCGCCACTTTCCGTTAGCTTTCTTGACTAGGACCACATTAGCGAGCCAATCAGGGTATTTGACCTCCCGTATGAAGTTGGCCCTAATGACTTTTGCAATTTCTTCTCGTATGGCCTCTTGTCGTTCTGGTGCAAACTGTCTTATCTTCTGCTTATTGGTCTTCCATCGGGATTTATGTTAAGTTTGTGTACTGCAATTGTAGGGTTAATTCCAGGCATATCCTCCACGCTCCAGGCAAGTACATCAATGCTGCGAGTGAGCTCATCCTTGGTTGTATCATCAAGACCTCGACCAATATTAACTTTCCTGCCAGGCTCGAGCTTGACCTCATCCATTTTTTCCACTGGTGCAAGCCTGCTCCAGTGATCGAGTTTGAGTTCTACCTCCGATAACTGCATGACGTTAGTCTTGATCTCATGAATGCTGGTAAGATAACATTGTCTCACCACTGCTTGGCTTCCTCGAACCACTTCAACCCCTTTGCTTGTAGGGAATTTTACTGTCAGGTAGAATGTTGAGACAGTTGCCTTGATCCCATTAAATAGTGGTCTTCCAAGTATGACATTGTAAGCCATATGAGCATGAACCACCTAGAACGTCGTGATCTGCATTACTTGCTTTCCCTCTTACCCCAAGGTTAGAGGTAAACTAACAACACCCGCTGGAATGACAATACCGCCTCCAAAGCCCTGAATGGGGATTTTGATTAGTTCGAGCTGCTTTGCTAAGATACCCATCTTCCCAAAAGCTTTATGTGACAACACGTTAGTTGTACTCCCATTATCCACCAATATCTTCTTTACATCAATGTTAGCGATGATTGCTGATATAACCAGGACATCATCACGAGGAAAAGACACACATTCTGTAGCGCCCTGAGTTCCGTTAACTCGGATTGTCACGTTATCGTCTTTTGCCCTAATTTAATAATAAAAAATTTACGAAAATAACCTAATTTTTTAAAAATCATATCACATCCGTAACGGTAATTATCATCGACAACATAACTCATTTAGATAATTTAGAATAATCGTTTTAAAATTCAAATCTCATATTTTTGGAATAAACGAAATTACAAAATACGTTAATAGTTTTTCAAAATGCAGAAATTTCGAAACTAAATAACAACAACTTCCAATTTTATGCCACCGCTGCCCATCACATCCGACCATCTCCGAGATCTGTAAATATTGTTTAAAATAACAAAATGATTGAACACATACTTATGCAATATATAACGTGACATCATCATAATCATCTTTGGATCATTTTCTTAAAAATCATAGGCTCTTTGAAAACATAGGGTATGGATAGTCTCGTCTCGTGCATTTAAGCACATAAGTTACGCATAACATTCTCATCTTATCTCATAAGAGATTCTCGTCTTTCTCATACATTAAAATATATAAGTTATGACAAACATAACAGTATCATATATCTCGTATGATGTATTCTCATCTCATGCATTAAAGCATATAATTCACATAAATTTACATAAGACATGCAATTATAATTTAAACTAATTAATGGGGGCGAGTCTACCTCAATAATCTTGAGTTACGTGCAAAAGTGAAGCGAAAAGTGATCTCAAACTCTTAATCATCCGTACGTTTCGTCTAGCCAAAATAGAAAATAAGTTTTGAATTAGTATTTTGAAAATTTATCGTTTTAAAGTGTTAAAATAAAGTTTTGGGACTTAATTAAAAATTACTGAAACTGAAATAAATAGTTTAAAATGATAAAATAAAGTTTAGGGGCTAAATTGGAAATTTATTAAAGCTGAAAATAAAAGTTTTAGGGCTGATATAGTAACTTTTGAAAGTTAGGGACTAAACTGTAAATATAATAAAGCTGAAAATAGAACTAAATGGCTGAAATTGCACCTTTTATAAATTAGGGACTTAATTGAAAATCTGCTAAAACTGAAAATAAAATATTAAGGGCTGAAATAATAATTTCTAAACTTGGGGACTAAATTAAAATTAATTAAAACTGAAAATAGGAGTTTAAGTACTGAAACAGTGACTTTTAAATATTTTGGGACTAAAATGAAAGTTTTATGAAACTGTAGTTTAAATAAATAAAACTTAAAAATTGAAAATGAAATTTTCTAAACTATGGGACTAAACTAAATAAATTTTAAAACTAAAAATGAGAAATTTAAGGACTGAAATTAAAACACTTAAAACTTAAGGGTTAAAATAAATCAATTTAAAAACTTGGGGCTTAAAAGACAATTTCTAAAAATCAAATAAAATAAAAACGTCTCATTTTTCTCTCTCTCTCTCTCTCATTACAGAGAAAGAGAGGCAACGGGGGAGGGAAGGGTGAAGTCCCTTCCCTTAATCGGTGGTGGTGGCAGCGCCACCACTTGAGGTGGCGCCGGCGGTCAGGTAAGTGTGGGAGGGGGGTTTGGCGCACGGATTGGATAGCTTAATCTGAGACCTAAGGGGTTCGAGCTTTCGGGTTTCTTGGCGGCATTCAACCGGAAATGGGTCGGAAAATGAGGTAAGGTAATGGGTCTTCCTATTTCTTGAATTTTGGTGGTGGTTTGAGATGGATTTTGGGGTGGTGAGTTGGTGGCTTGAGGTGGATGTTCTCGGTTTTGGGCTTGATTTGGAGGCTTTCATTTCTTGTTTTGGGTTTCGATTTTTGGGGTATAGTAGCTGCTTGGTGTTGGGGAGATGGTGGTTCGTAGGTGATGCTCTTGGTGGTGGTTTCAGTGTTGGGAATGAATAAGAGGATGTGGTGGTGTGTGAAATGGTGGTGGTTTTGCTCTCGGGTTGGAGTTGATGTTGGGTTGGTCTCGTGAGTTGGAGGTGGTGAGGTTGGTGGTGGTCTCGAATGGTGGCTGGAATGTGGATTGGGTGGTTGCAACTTGGGTTTGGGTGTTTCGGTTTTGAGCTTGTTTGGTGATTGTTTGTTCTCGATTTTGAGCAGGGTGTTGAGGTTGTGTTGTGAGTGATTGTGGTTTGGTGGTTTGGTGGTGTTGTGTGACTGCTTGCATTGATTTAGCAGTTGGGATTGAGGCTGGTGAGGAGCTGTTTCAGCTCGTGTGTTTGCTTGCAATGTTGATGGTGTGTGAGTTTGCAGCTTGGGGAGCTCACTGTTGATACTAGAAATGGTTGTTCTAGTATCAATGATGACCCAAAATGGAGTTGAGAGTGTGAGGGGAGATGGTGTTGATGCTAGAAATTGATATTCTAGCATCCACATTAATATCCAAGAATTGAGGAAAAAGGGAGAGAGCTTACCAAAAATGAATGGCTACTAGAATGCTAGGATGGTGATGATGGAGGGAAAGAGTGCATATGAATAGTAGAAAATTAGGGCACAAACTTCTAGGTAGGTAATTAGGCCAAGTAGTTGGGTTTTAGGGGTAATTCTAATTTTGGGCCTAAGGTAATTGGACTAAAATGATTAATTCCGATTTTGGACTTAAATGGATTGGGCTAAAATAAATAATTTCGATATTGGACTTATTTTAATTGGACTTTAAATAATCATAAGATATATATTTTAATTAAATTTACTAAAATTCGGATTTAAACAAAATAATAAGGAATCGATAATTTAAAATTATTCGAAAATAAATTTGATTCGAAATAATTTAAATTCGTTTATAACGGCTAGACGAACGCGTTTTCACATTAACGATATGGTTTAAAATTTAGCGACACATTTTTCGAGAAAATAATTTTATTTTATTTAAAAGTTCTCGGTCGCTACACATTCCAAGTCCTTTGATCCGAAAGTTATGTCAATGATGTTGATGGTACTTGCAGTCGGTTGCTGATCCCTTCTATTGCCGGAGGCCTCCCTTATTCTAACTGTTCTGGAGACGCTTGTCTTGACTTACATACACACCTAGAAAACCCTTCCTGATGAGGGACTCGATCTCCCGCTTAAGGGCAAAGCACCCTTCCATCGTGTGGTCATGATCCTTGTGAAAGTCACAATATTTACTCTTGTCATGGGGTTCAAGAGGAGATTGTAGCTTGGGAGGGCACGTCAACTCCTTAAGGTCTTTGATCTTCATTAGAATGTACGACCTGGTGGTGTTCAATTGAGTGAACGATGTCGATGGGGGGCTTTCATGTCTTGCCTTGCTTCGAGAAAGATCCAGACATTGGGTGGACGGGCCTCTTAAGATCGAACCTCTTTACTGGTGGGGCATCTCTCCTTGGAAACATCATTTCCTCCATTTTAATAATATACTTCTCAGCCCTGGTGATTAGGTTGGTTATTGAATTAAGAGGAGTTTTTGATATAGACATCTTAAATGCCTCACACCTTACGACATATGTAAGAGCAGAGACTGTGGCTATAATGTGTAGGTCCGGGATCAGAAGTCTTGTAATACTCTGAAATTTTATTCACGTTTAATTTGTTCATTTAATTTTTAGTATGATAATTTAACTTTTCAAAATTTTATATGGCCAAGATTATTAGTGATTGCCAAGTTTTCATTGTTGGTTGATTAAAAATTTGCCAATATTAGTTAATTAGGTTCTCTGGGATTAATGTCAAATTTTAGACCTAATAACCATTTCTTTTTCACTTGGCCGAGAGTAGAATGTTACTTTGTAGTGAAGTAACAAGCAAGCATGAGGTGGCTAAGGCAAGCACGAGGTGTTTAGTGTTTAATATTCAAGCATGAGGTGTTAAGCAAACATGAGGTGTTTACCTTTGTAGTGAAGTAACAAGCAAACATGAGCTGTTTAGTGTTTAATATTCACACCTGAGGTGTTTATCTTTGTAGTAACAAGCAAGCATGTGGTGTCAACTAATTGCAAGCTATCTTTATAGTGGAGTATTTTTTTCCTAGTATGGCAAGCATGAAGTGTTTAACTTAAGCATGAGGTGTTTAATTAAATTTATGAGGTGCATCCATACAACTCACGTGTAGATGTAGGCACCAAACTTTAACTTCATAAATAGTAACCCTTTATACCTTACTTAGTCCATAGGTTTTCCTTACCTATAAATAATTAAGAAATGTTTCCTTCAAATATCTTTGCAACCAAAAATTTCTTTCAAAGAAAAATAAATAGCAAAAGTTAGTGAATGAAGGTAAAGAGAAAAAGATAAAGTAAGAATAGAAGGAGAAGAGCAAAGGCTAGCACTTTCAAGTACACTTTTCAACCCCAAGTTTTAAGGTAAGATACTTTCTATGCTCAAGTGGTAAGATTTCATGGTAATATTTATGCTTAAGCTATGCATGAAATCATAATATGAAATATGTGGACAAGTCCACAAATTTAGATATCTATTTATGCCTTAGACAAGTCCGAAAGGCACCGGCAAGCCGGAATGTGCAAGTATGTGTTTGAATGCTTTCTTTTGTGTAGTATTAACATGTTAAATTCGAGCATGGTATCTTACTGAGTATTCTTTATACTCATAGTATTTATACTAAATTTTCAAATCCATGATTGTTGAGTTGAGTTGGTGAAAGTCAGTCAGCATACTCAATGATGGGACAAAGTTATTTTGTATCGAAATTTCCTTTCCGTATGTTTTGCTCAAAGACTGTTTTCCTTATGTTTTTTGGTGATATTAAATATAAGCATATATAAGGCATGATGTAATATGACACTAGAAGTATATTTTGTAATCACATCTTTCATGGTGTGCTTAAAGACATTTTTTATAGACTTTTTTCCTAAAATAGTAAAAGAGACTGAAACTGGACAGATTCTTAGGATCAATTGAAAGTGTAATTACGAACTCTAAAGAGAGTCATTTGAGACTCTAAAAATAGTGTAGTATCCATCTTTGAATCTTCTTTACATGAGCACAAAAATCACTCAATTTAAATATGTGTGGCACAAGATATAAACTTTTAAGTGTCGAAAGGTAAATCTGAAGTTTCTGTGCAGTACCTCATTATTTTTGGTAAAACGTCTATATCATATGATCTTTGATGTGACACCTCGTACTTAAGCTTTGAGTGTCACGTACTAAATATAATAACATCTACCCTTGTTACACGAAAATTTTTAAAGGCATTTGAAATATATATATTGGAAACTTATTTTAAACTTATAGTAGAATATCTCTGTAAAGTTTAATGGCCAACAGAAGTACATGATGACCTGAAATTATTCTTTACATATGCGAACTCTACGTAGTCACGGCTGGTTGGGGTAGACAGTTTAAATATTTTTATAAAATTCATCCCAACTCCGTTTTCTATTAAATCTATGGCATTAGAAAGATGTTTTCAATTAGTTTCTTATGTTAAAATATGGAAAATTTCAACGACCATATGATATAGACGTTTTACCAAAAACAATGAGGTACTGCACAGAAACTTCAGATTTAACTTTCGACACTTAAAAATTCATATCTTGTGCCACACATATTCAAATTGAGTGATTTTTGTGCTCATGTAAAGAAGACTCAAAGATGGATACTGCAATATTTTTAGAGTCTCAAATGACTATCTTTAGAGTTTGTAATTACACTTTCAATTGATCCTACGAATCTGTCCAGTTTCTGTCTCTTTTACCATTTCGGGGAAAAAGTCTATAAAAATGTCTTTAAGCATAACATGAAAGATGTGATTACAAAATATACTTCCAGTACCATATTACATCATGCCTTATACATACTTATATTTAATACCGCCAGAAAACATAAGGAAAATAATATTCAAGCAAAACATACAGAAAGGAAATTTCGATACAAAATAACTTTGTCCCATCTTCGAGTATGTCGACTGACTTCCACCAACTCAACGATCTTGGATCTGAAAATTTAGTATAAATACTATGAGTATAAAGATTACTCAGTAAGATACCATGCTCGGATTTAACATGTTAATACTACACAAAAGAAAGCATTCAAACACATACTTGCACATTCCGGCTTGCCGGTGCCTTTCGGACTTGTCCTAAGGCATAAATAAATATCTAACTTTGTGGACTTGTCCACAACTTTCATATTATGGTTTTCATGCATAGCTTAAGCATAAATATTACCATAAAATCCTACCACTTGAGCATGGAAAGTATCTTACCTTAAAACTTGGGGTTGAAAAGTGTGCTTGAAAGTGCTAGCCTTTGCTCTTCTCCTTCTATTCTTACTTTATCTTTTTCTCTTTACCTTCCTTCACTGACTCTTGCTATTTATTTTTCTTTGAAATAAATTTTTGGTTGAAAAGATATTTGAAGGAAACCTTTCTTAATTATTTATAGGTAAGGAAAACCTATGGACTAAGTAAGGTGTAAATGGTTACTATCTATCAAGTTAAAGTTTGGTGCCTACATATACACCTCATGCTTAAAGTTAAACACTTCATGCTTGCCATACTAGGAAAAATTAATCCACTATAAAGATAGCTTGCAACTAGTTGACACCACATGCTTGCTTGTTACTACAAAGATAAACACCTCATGTTTGAATATTAAACACTAAACACCTCATGCTTGCTTGTTACTTCACTACAAAGATAAACACCTCATGTTTGCTTAACACCTCATGCTTGAATATTAAACACTAAATACATCACGCTTGCTTGTTACTTCACTACAAAGATAAACACCTCATGCTTGAATATTAAACACTAAACACCTCATGCTTTCTTGTTACTTCACTACAAAGATAAACACCTCATGCTTTCTTATTACTTCACTACAAAGATAAACACCTCATTAACTAATCTTGGCAAGCTTTTAATCAACCAACAATGAAGACTTGGCAATCACTAATAATCTTGGCCATATAAAATTTTGAAAAGTTAAATTATCATACTAAAAATTAAATGAGCAAGTTAAACGAACATAAAATTTCGAAGTATTACATTTGAAATCTCTCATATTTTAACATAGGAAACTACTTGAAACCATCTTTCTAATGACATAGATTTCATAGAAAATGGAGTTGGGATGAATTTTATAAAAATGTTTAAACTGACTGCCCCAACCAGCCGCGACTGTGTAGAGTTCGCATATGTAAAGAATAATTTCAGGTCAACATGTACTTCTACTAGCCATTAAACTTTACAGAGATATTCTACTATAAGTTGAAAATAAGTTTCCAATATATATATATATATATATATATATATATATATATATATATATATATATATATATATATATATATATATATATATCAAGTTTCTTTAAATTTTTTCATGTAACAAGGGTAGAGGTTATTATGTTTAGTATGTGACACTCGAAGCTTAAGTACGGGGTGTCACAAGTCTTTCCTTATTAAACCTTGTCATGAAATTGCGAAGAGTTTCATTGGGTCCTTGACACATTTGCATAAGTGATGTGGCTAACTTCCTGATGCGCTTACTACTTGCAAAGAATGTCGAGAACTTGTTAGCTAAATTAAAAAAAATGGAGTTGGGTTCTAATGTGGAAAACCAACCCTGGTGGCATTAGTCGATATCTGAGGAGAAGGCATTACACATCACAACGTCGGGTGCAACCTATAGGTTCATGATGTCAGTATATATGTTGAGGTGGTTGATGGGGTCAATCGTGCTATCGTACTCCTTCATTCGAGGTTACTTGAATTGATTCGGTAGGAGATATAAAAAAACCTCGAGAGTGAAGGGTGTGTTCGGGGTAAATCATGTTGATGCTTGGGACTTTTAAAGCATTCCTGCCATGATTCATTCTTGAATAATCCTTGCTAGATCAGATGAGTCCATTTCAAATGACCTCAAACCGAGGGGTACCTGGGGTATGCCGATGTTCCGACATTATTGTGACCAAGGCCTGGAGCCTGATCATCGGTCGCATTACCACTTTGTAGGGATGGTACTGGAGGCGTACTTCTCTAATGTAGTAGCTGAGTTAATGCGGCCACTTGTTGGCGAAGTTCCTCCAATGCAGCCGGGAGCGATTACTGTGAGCGGATGTAGTCATTCTTCTGATGTAACCTCTTAGGGGACCAAGAGATCTATAGCAGCGGGTTGGTTAAGAACAAATGAGCTTTCTGGAAGATGTCGTGAACGTGTGTTCACCATGGCATCTGGTAGCATGTTCTACGAACGGCGCCAACAATGCTACCAAAAATCGTGCCTTGACAAACTCGAACTGAATGGAAGAACTCCACGTGATCCGATCTTCAATACTTGAAATAAAGGCATCGAGGTATGTTCTCGTCATCCCCCCAATGTTTAAGCCAGACAAGTGCTCAAGAGAAACTTATGCTAAATGCTATGAAAAACGTAGCTGGATAATGAGGTTGGGACACATATTTATATAGATTGACGATGGAGTCCCAGAATGACTAAACTTTCCTTATTAAAGGGGTTTGAATTGTGTTGGGATTGCACAATTTAAGATAAGGTGAAACTTAAGGCAATCGAGGAGTTAATGTTTGAATTGAACTATTATTCTAGGGACATGTGTGATGATGGGAAGGATACGTGAGTTAGGGAGCGAGGAAACGTCCAACAAAGGGAGCGCGACCTGCCTAACCCCGACCTTGAAACTAGCCTAAAATTATTGGGCTGAGGTTGGGCCATTTGGGTCAATAAATATGGCCCGACCTTGATCATGGCCCGATCTCAAGAATGGGTTGAAAAGCCCATTTAAAGTGGGTGAAGGTCGAGTTCGGGTTTAATTATCATCAGATCCCATAAAATTTGTGGTTGAAATTAATTATTGACTTTGACATGAAATTTTAATCCAAGCCAAAACAATTCTTTAGTCAGAGACACCAAAGGCATATGTCCTTCCATCCCTTGAACTTATTTTTTCTTAGAAAAAAATCCCCATTGAGTTTGTTAGAGTCTTTCTTGACTTTGGGAATTTCCATTTCTTGGAGGGACATGATCTCGAAGACTAAATAATTTTATGTTTAGATCATTATCCTTTTTAAGGTTCATTATAGTGATTAAATAAAAAAAAAGTGTAAAACTATTCTACTTTCATAACACTGATGATCTACATATGCTTATGTTGGGAGGAAGGTTAAGATCTTATCTAAGGTCTGGGCATGGTTTTGGTTGAGTTGATTTTATGTCCAACACGAAATCGAAACCGGCTTAGTCAGTTTGGTTAAATTCCAATCTAATCCAATCCAGCAGTTGAAATCGAACAAAATAAAATAAATCGGCTTGGGTCGGTTTGGTTTGGTTAATTGGTTTGGACATTGATGCGAGTTAAAAAAAAGGTCTATCCATTTTGGGTTTAAAAATTTGCATTTCTATACATATATTATTTCTTGCCTATGTAGTGCATAATATTATATATAAAGTAAATGGTAATAAGCTGATTTTTCCGAAATTAACGTATATATCATATAGTTACCAACAAACATTTACATCAAAAATGAAAAGCAATATAGAGTATGTGCATGATAATGCAATCAACATATTTCATTGATCATATATGCACGATTAAACTCCAAAATGTGCACGCATTTGTGTTAGAAAATTATGTCATAATTAGCCAAGCAAAGAAAGCCCAGTCCATTTTTATCTCTTCAAAAAATAAAAATATAAATTTGAGCTCAACAAATATCAAATTAGCCCAAATCGCCTAGGCCCATGAATTATATAAAGCAATTTGTAGGGTTTTGAAGTTTAGAAAAATCAAAACAAATTTTTCGTAGAAAATTATCTACTTTGAATCCGAGCCTCCTTCTTCTCCTACCTTTCTCTAGTTTTACTAACAAGTGATGCTAGTAATGTAAAATCTTAGATCTTAATGGTTGTGATGATGATGAGAAGGTTAACAATGATATCTTACTATCCACGAGATGTAATAGAAATTAACGTGTTTAAATGAGGGAGCTCAATAAAAATAATTTTGCACCGAATGATGTGAAAAGATTAAAATGAAGCAAAATCAAAGTATGAGGACTTAAGTGTAAAACGTTGTGTCGACTCATGAATAAAATCAACACATATATGATTAAAAAAATCTTGAATAAAAGAAATAAAGGGTTTCAATTCGATTACAATGTTTGCCCTAACGAAAAACTTTAGTTACTCATACTAATGGAAAAAAAAACAAAAGATTTGTATTGAGTAGATAACTAGATTTTGAATTGAGACGTAAAGAAGATGGTGAATCTTGCACCAAGTTTCTCTTCCAAATCTTGATTCCAAACCCTCGGTTTCTTGTTTTTCTCCTATAATTTTGCTCTCTAATTCTCTAAGTTGTATTCTATATCTGTCAATGTGTGGAGCCCTTCTTGAATGCCCCCACAATCTTGTATTTATACTTCTTTTCACATTTTCCCCCAATTTAGAGATTTTATGAGCTTCAAAACAAACAAAAAATGTGCCTTAGATGGTCATCGGGTGGCGTCTCGACGCTAGGAAGTGACACTGCAGCACAGCGTTAAAATTCTAGGTAGTGCCGTAGTGCGCACCCTCTAACTCCTCTATGTGGCGCCAAGACGCCACAATTCTGCTTCTCTATTTCTTTTGGTGGCACGGGGCCACCTCTTAGTACTTGCTTTCTTTTTCTCTTCTTTAGATGTAGGAAATTGACTTTTTTGTCCTTTTTATTCTTATTTTTCTTCTTTTGATTCCAAGCCATTTGTTTTCTCCACTTTTACCATCATTAACACCACCTCACCAAACCTATAAAACAACACTAATAAACACATTAAAAACGTTCAATACTCATAAGATATAGTCAATAATCAACTTAAAATAACTATCGCAATTGTATGATATCGTAAAAAGTAATATAGTGGACCTTTGAGTTTGGATTATCGTTCCCACAAGGACTATATTTTAATGCTCAATTTAATATTTCTACCTCCTATTTGACGAAAACAAACAAAAATTGTGATTTGTTTTTTATTTTTTATTTAACTACTTGAAAATAGCGGGATGCAAACAAAGATCGATTTAGAACTCAAACATGGAATGAGATATTAGGGCATAACAATTTCATCTATTGATTACCTCTAATTCTTAATTCAAGATTCACAACAAAATGTAGTGTTCTGTCGAATTCTTCAATTGTATTCAATTTACCCCTATCGAGTTCTCATTGAGCTGATTTAATTAATTCAATCACATATTTTTATGTGAATCAACCTTAGTTAAACACAATATTTGATCCAAGAATTCACATAACAACCGCAATAGTTCGCATAGTTATCTGTACACATTATACTAAATCACCGATTTTTACTATGTAGTTTAAGTCTATAACTTATCTGTCGATTTGTAAAAGATTCACAAGATCATTGAATTGTTGATCAAGTCATTCAAAGCATTAAGATTTACAGGGGTTAAATCCCTAGCATTTGGTAATCACCTATGTAACGCCCCGATCCGCATGAATGGAAACGTTACAAGATTAACTTTACTTTACCCGTAGACCGTAGACTTAATAAAATAATTAAGTATACTTTTAGCGGAAAATATAAAAATTTAACTTAAGAATTTAATATCAAGAATTTATTATTATTTTTTTAAGACAAAATAGATCAATACCAAAAGAAACAATTCAAAAATGTCTTTAGAATATTTCACATGCGTACATCCACAATTAATGTCAAATTCTAGATAAAACTTTAAAAAATAAAAGTTATTGTTTTGTTTTATATCTTAAGCAACAAATGACAAATAAATTTGTTTGCATAGCTATCGACTTTGAACTTCATGAAATATTAATGTAAAGTAGAAAACTTCTTATAGTATTAAATATCCAAAAATCGACTTCGGTTGACAACAAATAGGGTATTAAAATATTTTTCAAAACCCCGCAGTGACTAGGTCTGGAAAGTAACCCAACACAGTTTACTTTAAGTGCTATATAAAATCTTATACCTATTGAAATGATATGATTCTAGATCTATTCAATAACTGACTCATGAGGCTATCAAACCCCACTGGTTTTGTATAAAAATTTCAAGTAACGTTTAAGTTATGAATTTTTGAATTCAATGGCAGAAGCTGAAAACAGCATTTATACCCAGTGCAGCTTACTTAAAAGTGATGTATAAACTTTTACCGACATTAGATTGACATGATTTCGAGTTCATTCAGTAGCTAACATGTAAGGCTATCATATCCAATTAGTTTCATCCAAAAATTTCAAGTAATAAGTGAGATATAAATTTTGGAACCAATGGCAGAAAACTGAAATTTTAAAAGAGACGGTAAAACTTTAAAATCGCTAACTCTTTTCTTTTGTAAACAATTATATTTAAATTAATTTCAGTGACACATATCTACTTTCAAACATAATTTATTTATAGAAAGGAAAAATACTCTTAACATAGTTCCACGCATGACATCCATAGAAATTCTTAAGAAACAACGTGAACATTTTACAATCGAATTTAAAGTTATTAAGTCACCGACTTTCTCCATAGCACGTTGCATCATCATCTACCATCATCCACACCCCCAAGGAAAACCAATCAACCTATAGAAGGGAATTAACCCATGAGTTTGAAACTCAATAGATATCATTGGTGCATTTCGTTATCAAATTAACATTTTCGAACTATAAATTCATATTGTCGCACGTAGTAGGATTTTCGGCAAAATTCAATTTATATGGAGTTATGAATTAACATAACGCATAGAATTGAAGAATGATCGTTCAAACTATAGTAGTGTCATAACACCGTACCCGAAGGCACCAATTCATTCAAACTTTTAACGAAATATTATAATTTAAAAATGAAACAAACACTTGCACCTTTACCTACATTCGTTAAAAGCTTTTGAAAGTATAATGGTTGTTGCTTCTCGACAGCACCGGAACTTTTAAAAATATGCTCATATCTTATTCTTTGAAAATCTTTTTCCTTGATCAAAGTGTGCATTTTCTCCTTCACACCCTTACTATTCTTTTAAATTTTACTTAACATAAAAAAAATTTTTATAGAGAAAATCTGAGTAATTAGGGATTTGAGGGGAGGTGTAGTTAAAAAATGCTTTTCCTCTTCTTGTAACCTCCTTCTTTAGTGGAACACTAAATAGGAGAGTTATATTATCATTATCTTGTTAAATTGAGTCTTTAACTGGGAATTTAAAGAGTTTTAAGCCCCAAAAAATAATTTTATAAAATACTTTATAAAAACATCTGCATGATGATTCGAACCTAAGTTGTAAATATGAAATATCATGCAGATGACCATTGTAGCAACCCAGTTATTCATTAAGTCTTTGTAATCATATTTACTTAAACTTAATGTCTTAAATTATTGGGTTTATAAATAACTCATGGCTTGTAATTTCATAACCTTAAATGGGCTGAGCTTCCATAGTTTATTTCTTAAATGGGCAACATCAACCAAATTAAGAATATAAAATTTGGGACATTACAACCTAGTTTATACTGGAAAGTTAAAGATACTCCACATAATCTTTTTTTAACGTGTACGGAATCACACAATCTTAAATAATTTCTTTTACGGGCTCAAACGCCTCAAATTATTATTATTATTATTATTATTATTATTATTATAGTTAAAGGATGTTGTGAATATGAATCATGTGTTAACAATTTGTTAATCCTTGAGCAAACACAAAGAAATAGAAAATAACTAAGAATCGCATTAACAAAACTTAATCAAATAGTTTGTCCCTTGGCTCAATATTGAGAACATTATATCACAATTATACACGGCTTCAAAATCACAATGCAAGAGTCAAACTTCCACTTATTTAATGCAAAATGAGTGTGTGTGTGTGTGTGTGTGTGTGAGAGAGAGAGAGAGAGAAGTCAAGTACAACGCCGCACATTCACAAGTTTGTTCAATTCCCAACCCTCAATAGTCACGTATTTTCTTTCTTCACTCTTAAGATTCACACACCCTCAAACTTGTTTATTTCATTCTCTCCCAAATGTGTAATTCTAAAGTTTAGTTTTGCTGATCAATTCCTTACACCACTCTAATTTGATTTAGTCTAACTGGGAACGTCAACAATTCATTCATGTGATGATTCTCCCAAAAGATGAGTGCTTCAACAATCAAGTTTATACCAAGTGATTCAAACTTACTAGTTATCTAGTCCCCTAACAATAAGTTCTTACTTGCACACTTGCATAATGTTTTTCTCTTCTTGATGTTTTCTTTTATGCTCAAAATTGACCTCATCTTTTTTTTTTCTTTTCTTAACCCATGTAGTGAGTTTTTAGTCCGTTCTCGATTTTTGAACACCGAAAGGGTACCAGGTTTCAAGATACCCTTATTGACTTACTAACTTGAATAAAAAAAGATGTCAATGTGAGGCACATGCTCACTAAATTCTATGCTCATTTTCTATTAAAGATAATCGAAATTTATAGGGGTTAAATCTCTAGCATTCAGTAATCACCTAGTTCATACTGGAAAGTTAAAGATACTCCACATAATCTTTTCTTTTAACGTGCACGGAGTCATCACAATCTTAAATAATTTCTTTTACCGACTCGAACACCTCAAATTATTATATATATACAATTAAATGATGTCGTGAATATGAATCATGGGTTAAGCCATTAGGCATCTAAGTCATCTATTCAATCTATACATATTAGTCTTTATGTTCCTGTACGACACTAAACTAAATTATCGTGCATGAATATTATCACGTTTCACATGGATAAGCAAAAAATTCAACTGAAGTACATAATTCATTCGCAATCCATAAACTAATATATGTTCTCAAATATATTCATCATAACCAGTAAAATTATCTAAAGTTTTTTTAAACAATAGCAAGCACACAAACACAAAATACTAAACAGATAGCAATAGCAATTAAAAATTGATGACTACCCTCAAACTTAAAATATATATCGTCCCAATGTTAAAATAAATACAAAGAAGGGTCAAGACTTCCCTGAGTACATCAATTATTGGATGACCATCGACCTGGTAAGCTGAACATGGGTTGACTTTCGAACCACGTTGTTGCCTAAAACTTGAGAATCTTCTTACAAACAACACAACAAGAATGTTATGCTAATAAAATAAACAATCCTAAAACTAAAAACTAGATAATAAAAAGGGATACAGTTTGGATTGCCTCTTAAGAAACGTTTCTTTAAAGTCATTAGCTTGAGTTTTTGCTATGATTGATTATAGCGGCTCGAACCAAATTATTCCATTCTTACATTTAGTGCAATTTTCATTAATGCACCATTTATTTGCTCCCCAAATCTTGATATTTCCACTCGCATCTCTACTAAGAAGTTCATCAAAATTTGATTTTCTTTTCTGATAGTTTTGTTGATTTGGTGGCTTTTCTTCATCAATTTTATAACAAACTTTGATTTTGGGAGGTTACTCATTTTGAATATCTCTTACTTGTGCTCCATCCTCAATATTAGCTTACCCTTCTCCATTTCAATCAAGGCTCGACCCGTTGTTAAAAATGGCTGACATAATATAACTGGAATGTCTTAATCTTCTGGTATGTCCAACACAATGAAGTCTATATGGAATATTAAGTTTCTTGCTTTTATGACGTTATCAACTTTGCCACATGACCTTGAAATTTTTCTATTAGCCAGTTGTAGCGTTATTGATGTTGATTTGACTTCACCTAATCCTAATTTCTTTGAAACAGAAGGCATTAGATTTAAACTAGCACCTATGTCACACAATGCATTAATAAAACAAGAATCTCCAATTGAAGTATGAAAAGTAAAATTCCTTGGATCTTTCAACTTGTGTGGCAATTTGTTTAGAACTCTTGCAATACTTTCTTCTGTTAGTTCCATCATTTCATACTCCAGAAGCTTTATTTTCTTTGTCAGCATCTCGTTCAAAAATTTCTTGTAACTTGAAAATTCAACTAAAGTACATAATTCATTTACAATCCAAAAATCTCTTAACAAAGGTTATTAAGGAACAAAAGAAAAAAATAAAATATGTAAAATTCAAAAGAGGAAAAGAGCTTGAATTGCCTCCCAAAAAAGCGCTTCTTTAATGTAAGCTTGACGTTGCCTTTGTATTCTAGTTTGAATCTCCAAGAGGAATTTCTTCAACGTTCCACCCTTGTTCTCCATAATAATTCTTAAATTGTCAGCCATTGACTTTTGATTTAGATCCATCTTTTCCTTTCAACGTCGCATCACCAAAAGGAAATATTTTGTGAATGGTAAATAGTCCCGACCACCATAATTTAAGCTTATCCAAGAACAAGTTCAGGTGGGAATCATAAAGAAGTAGTTGTTGTCTTGGAATGAACCATCTCCTCAATATCGTATTATCAAGCCACTACTTAGTTTGTTCTTTGTAGATTTTTTTATTTGCATAAGCTTCATTGTGGAACTCCTCCATTTCAACACGTTGCAAAAGATGTTTAGCATCTACTGCTTTCAAATCAAAATTTAGCTTCTTTACTATAGAATCTTCCTCCAAAAAGCCATAGTGAAGATGGCCAAGAAGCGGCTTCAACTCAGGTTTAGTATTCAAATTCTCTTTGGATCCGATAGTTTTGATAGGTTGCAAAAGATCTATTTATTTCAAGTTATTTTTTTAGAGACAAAGCTTCAAGAGCCAACATAGAATCAACTACTTCCTTGCTTCTTGTGTAATATTCAGCAGTAGTTATATCTTCTCTTGAAGCACTAGTTACAAAAATGAATTTTCTTTATAAACCTCAATTACCACTACATCTATGTGTGAATATAAAGCAACCAATTTTGCACCAAGTACCGGGCTCAGTCACTAACAATCGACACCACAAGATGAAAACTCAATCCTAGACCCCTTGCCAAGAAACCGGTTGCCTCGTATGTCAAAACCCCACAAAGGAATTTGGGATGACAGAATAGTGTAGCCAACAATCAGTATCACCAAACTGAAACACAAGGGGGAGAATAAACACAGTAGCACACAAGCTACAAGAATGGCAGGGAAGCACAAAGCCAAGGTCACGCCACTTTTCTCCTCACGGCTAGTTTCTTTCTTTCACACTCTTTGTAATGGTTAGCTAACATATATATATAGGTTAGGTATAAGACTTTAGGGTTTTGGTCCAACAAAGAATAACCGGGCCCAATAGTAGACACTAGAGTGGGCTATCAACAACTAGAGGCCATCCAAGTCTCGATTGGGCCATGAGCGGCACTAACTAATTAGGCTGCTTCAAATGGCCCAACAGGGTTATGGGATTAGTTTACCAAATTGTGGTGTCGATTATATAATCAGTCAATTGGCCGATGCCGACTGAATCGAAGAATGTGACTTTCATCATTGCCCAGGGAGGTCGTTTGACAACAAATTGCCTAACAAACCTCCACCTTGGTGTCAAAGGACCTGCAAAGAAAGAAATTACTAAGCATTAGTAATAATCCAAGAAGGTAAGACCAATAAAATTGGAAATCATTTACCTCCACCGATGTTTAGAAGATCTTTGCAACTTCTAAACTTCACCAATGGTAACACCTTAGTACCCATGTCTGAAGGGTTATATTGTGTGTGTATTTTCTCAAGTCTCACAACTTCTTGAGACACAATATCTCTAATGAAATGTAGTCTAACATCAATGTGCTTGGTGCGTTCGTGAAAAACAGGATTCTTACATAGATGTATGGAAGACTGACTATCTGAATATACTACCACATAATCATTTAGAACACACAGTTCATGTAAAAGGCCTCTAAGCCATAAAGCTTCTTTAATAGCTTCAGTGGTAGCAATGTATTCAGATTCTGTAGTGGATAGTGCAACTATGTGTTGTAACTGTGATTTCCAACTAACACAAGAGTTAGACAAAGTAAACACATAAGCAGAAGTGGACTTCCTATTATCCCTATCCCCAGCATAATCAGCATCAACATATCCCTTTAGTTTAACACCATCGTTATTAACACCAAACTTTAGACCTACATTACAAGTATCCTTTAAATACCTTAACAACCATTTTAAGGCTTCCCAGTGCTCCGGACCAGGATTAGACATATACCTACTAAGAGTGCTCACAGCGAAAGCTAAATCAGGTCTAGTGCAAACCATCAAATACATAACAGAACCAATCACATTCGAATATGGAATTCTACTCATGTATTCTACCTCCTTTTCATTACAAGGAGCTTGATCTTTAGATAGAATGAAATGACTAGCTAAAGGTAAAGTAACAGATTTGCACTCATGCATGCCAAATTTCTTTAGCACTTTAGAAATATATGATGATTGATGCAAAAACAAGATAGAATTTGACCTATCTCTTTCAATTTCCATACCTAGAATTCTTTTAGCCTTTCCTAGGTCTTTCATGTCAAATTCACCATTCAAACTTGTTTTTATATCACTTATCCATTTAGATGAAGAACCAACTAAGAGCATATCATCCACATAAAGCAATAAGAACACATAGTCATTACTTGCATCATTATGTTGGAAATAAAGGCAATGATCAAACTTACTACGATGAAACCCTATAGATAGTACAAAAGAGTCAAAACGTTTATACCACTGTCTAGGCGATTGTTTTAAGCCATATAAGGATTTTTTCAGAAAACACACATAGTCAGGTTTTAATTTATCTTTAAAACCTCTTGGTTGATTCATAAAGATTTGCTCATCAAGTTCACCATGTAAAAAAGCAGTTTTTACATCAAGTTGTTCAAGTTCCCAGTCAAAATGTGCAACCAATGCAAGCATGACCCTAATAGTAGTGTACTTAACAACTGGTGAAAAAATCTCATTGTAATCAACTCCCTCCTTCTGAGTGTATCCCTTGGCCACTAATCTAGCCTTAAACCTTAAGGGTTCAGATGCGCTAATACCCTCCTTAACCTTAAAAACCCACTTACAGTCAACAGTAGATTTATTCTTAGGTTTTGGTACTAACTCCCAAGTTTGATTCTTCTCTAGAGAACTCATCTCATCTTTCATTGCCTTGAACCACTCTTCAGATTGGTTACTCTTCATCGCCTCCTCAAAGGTCTTTGGTTCCCTATCAGCCAGCTCCTCATAACTCGCATGAGCAAAAGCTAACTCGGATTCATAACCGAATCTCACAGGTGCTCTAGTCTGTCTCCTCTCTCTATCCCTGGCTAGGTTATAGTCTGCTAGAGGGTTCTCTTCTTCAGGGTGTTCTTCTACTACTACTTCCTCTCTGTTCTCAACATCAGGTTGTTGTTCCTGAGTCTCCACCTCACTCTGTGTAACAGTGATAGATGTACTAGGTTTTTCTAACTCCACCTCCAGTTGACCATTCTCTTTACTTTGAATCTCCTCACTCACAGGTTCAAATTCAACTTTCAAACATGGCATTTCACTCTCATTGAATGTGACATCTCTACTCACAATGATTTTAACTCCCTTATGGCTCCTATCCCACAACCTATACCCCTTGACACCTTCTGGGTAACCTAGAAAAACACATTTCCTAGCTCTCGGTTCAAGCTTTCCCTCGCTCTGATGAGAAAAAGCAGTGCAGCCAAAAGTTCTAAGCATGGAGTAATCACTTAGTTTACCAAACCATTTTTCATGTGGAGTGTCACCATTCAATGCAGCAGATGGAGTCAAATTAATCAAATAACAAGCAGTCATAACAGCGTCGCCCCAAAAGGACTTTGGGACTCCAGAACTTAACATCATGCAACGCACTTTATCAAGTAGAGTTCTATTCATCCTTTCCGCTACCCCATTCTGTTGGGGAGTGTAAGGAACCGTTTTATGTCTTGTTATTCCACTTTCCTTGCACATATTATCAAAATCAGTGTTACAAAACTCTAGGCCATTATCAGTTCTCAAAAACTTGATCCTTTTACCAGTTTGATTTTCAACTTGTCTTTTCCAATTATTAAATCTATCGAAAGTGTCGGATTTATCCTTCAAAAGATAAACCCACACTTTTCTAGTGTAGTCATCAATAATAGACAAGAAGTACCTATTCCCACCTGGAGTAGGTGTACTGGATGGACCCCACAGGTCCGAATGCACATATTCAAGCATGCCTTTAGTTTTATGAACACTCGAGGAGAAAGTAGTTTTGTGATGTTTACCAAACACACAATGGTCACAAAAAGGTAAATCAGACACACAGTCATTTCCAAAAGCACCCTTATCATTAAGAAGCTTAATCCCCTTAATACCCACATGTGCTAGTCTATTGTGCCATTTTTGTGTGTGATCAGACTTAGCAGAAGAGATAGAGGAGTTTAAGCCTCTCATCACTTCCCCAGTAGTTATGTAAATATCATTTTTCCTAACACCCTTAATAGAGACAAGTGCACCCTTAATCAATTTCAAAATTCCATTTCCAATTTTACCAGTGAAATCAGATTTCTCAAGTCGTCCTACTGAAATTAAGTTTCTAGACAATTCAGGGATATATCTCACATCTTTTAAAGTATACACAAAGCCAGTATCAAACTTTAAAGTAATATCACCCATGCCAACGACACTGTAAGCAGAATTGTCACACAACACAACATGCCCATCATTCGATTCATGCAAATTTTCAAACCAATCTTTATGCGATGTCACATGAAAAGATGCACCAGAATCAAGAATCCACTCATGAAAACGAGAATTGGCAGTTAAGTTCAATTCAGCAGGAGAAATATCAGGACTTGTAACCAAATAGACTTCACCATCACAATCATCAGAAACAGAAGATAACACATTCACCTCATCTCGATCTCCCCCCTTTTTCTTGTTTTTCTCTTTATAGCAATCCTTTATATAATGCCCCGTGTTCCCACAGCCATAGCATTTTCTTTCCTTAGTCCTAGATTTGGACCTAGGTTTACCCTTGCCCTTCTTCCTATGTCCATTACTACTCGACTCGCCACTACTTTGGTAACCATCATGACTGTTTTGCCTAAACTGAGTTCTACCTCTCATCATGTGAATCTCACCGCTTTTCTTATCATGTTTTTCAGCTCTCATCTCCATCTCCTTACTTCTAAGGGAGTCAACGACAATTTCGGGTGTCAACGTGTCTCTACCATACTTAATAGCATTTTTGACTTCACGATAAGTATCAGGTATAGCATTTAGCAAAATGATAGCCTTGTATGTTTCAGACACTGACTCACCACAGTTAACAATATCTTGAACAAGTTTGTTAAACACATCCAAATTGTCATCCAATTCTTTTGAAGAATCCATTTTAAAACTGAAAAAACGCTCAAGTAAGTAAAGCTTATTGGGAGTAGATTTTAGCAAATACAGATCTTCCAACTTTTTCCAAAGTTCTTCAGTGGTTTTCAGTTTACCCACTTTTCTTAAAACAGCGTCAGCCAAGTGTAAAATAATAGAGGTATAAGCGAGCTCATCAGCCTCTTCTTTTTGTTCTTTTGAAAAATCAGCGGGAAAACTGCCATCAATGGCTTTTGAAACTTTTTGTTGAACCAAAATACCCCTCATTTTCTGTTGCCAAATAGAAAAATCACCTTTTCCAGTAAAAGTCCCCAAATCAAAATTGCGCGTTGTCATTTTCAAACAAGAAACACAAAGTCACAATTAAACCACACAAAGCAGACCTAGGTTCACAATTATACACCGTTTTAGATTCCCAGGGTTTCGTAAGATTCACGATCTTAGATCAAGGGAATTTTCAAACGGGTAAGGTCTAGGTATTCTAGAGACTTATCAAAAAACAACCAGAGAGATAACAACAAAACAGTTTCACTCACAGTGTATCAGAAAACTGATAATATGCTGCAATTAATCAAAAAAAAACAAGTTTCAATCACGTAACGAACAAACAGAGCAATTACTTCCTAATTTCTAGCACAAGCAATGGTTACCCCTTCACGGTAACCCCAATCCTAATGTCACCCCACACGATGACGCGCTAGTGCTGAAAATTAACGAGAGGATCAGCCAATTTACCAGAGCGGACTTGTCTGAGTCCGTAATTATCGAGAGTTGCGAATTTACTGCTTTAGGCCGCAATTTATGGCCTAAAGTAATTCAGTAAAGTGTTGTACTGTTGCAGTCCCGATTCCGTATCGATCACCGAAGGGCAGAATCGTCCAATATTTCCTGTAAAACCTAAAACACTGAAACAACGCTATCAGTACGTTCAGGAATAAGAAATAAGTAGACTGCACAAAAAATTCTGGCCGGAAAACCGCCGGAGCGCCGCCGCCGGAAACCACCCGCCGCCGACCGCCGCCGCCGGAGAGGACCCGAACCACCACCTGAGGCGCCTTCCCCTGCTGGTCACAGATCCAGCCTCGGTTTTCCCGTCAGGTGAATATTTTGGCCGGAATTGAAGGAAAAGGACGCCGGTTTTCTTGAAGAAATCGCGCCTCGCGATTTGGTCGACCTTCCCGCCGTCGACCAGCAGCTCCACCACCTGCAGAGCTCGATTATGGGCTCAGTTTTTCCGGGCAGTGGCTGGTTTGGCCGGAATTTGAACTTGCAGGTCCGGTTTTGAGAGGACTCTCGAGTTCTCTCTTTTTCCTTTTGGTTTCTTTAGCTTTTGATCCAACTAACAGGCTCTGATACCAAATGTGAATATAAAGCAACCAATTTTGCACCAAGTACCGGGCTCAGTCACTAACAATCGACACCACAAGATGAAAACTCAATCCTAGACCCCTTGCCAAGAAACCGGTTGCCTCGTATGTTCTTTCACACTCTTTGTAATGGTTAGCTAACATATATATATAGGTTAGGTATAAGACTTTAGGGTTTTGGTCCAACAAAGAATAACCGGGCCCAATAGTAGACACTAGAGTGGGCTATCAACAACTAGAGGCCATCCAAGTCTCGATTGGGCCATGAGCGGCACTAACTAATTAGGCTGCTTCAAATGGCCCAACAGGGTTATGGGATTAGTTTACCAAATTGTGGTGTCGATTATATAATCAGTCAATTGGCCGATGCCGACTGAATCGAAGAATGTGACTTTCATCATTGCCCAGGGAGGTCGTTTGACAACAAATTGCCTAACACTATGGATTCGATCCTATGAAATTTATTGACATCTTCAGGGAATTTCATAGCTTAGTATATATTGAAGACCTCTTCTTCATTAACTTGTAGTGTCAATAGTCCTCCATGTATATCAATCAGTGTTCTATAGGTTGCTAAAAATGTTCAGCCAATAATTAATGGGATTTCTTGATCTTCCTCCATGTCCAACGCCACAAAGTTAGCTAGAATAATAAATTTATCAACTTTAACCAAAGCATCTTCAATGATCCTCATGGGTAAGTAAGAAATATATCGGCAAGTTGCAAAGTAATGAGCGTTGGCTTCACCTTTTCAAGACCCAATTTCTTGAATACAGAGATAGGTATTAAATTGATTCTCGCCCCTAGATTACATAGTGTATTATCAAAGGACAAATCGCCAATTGTGCAAGGAATTGTTAAGCTACCTGGATCTTTTAACTTTTGATGGAGCTTCTTCAGAAGAATCACACTACACTCTTCGGTAAGCTTCATGGTCTCATACTCCTCTAACGTCCTCTTTTTTTATATTATCTCTTTCATAAATTGGACACAATTTGGTATTTGTTCCAATGCATCTGCAAAATGTATGTTTAGATGAATTTTCTTGAAAATATATAGAAACTATGTAAAATGTGCATTAAACTTCTTCTTTTGGAATCTCTGTGATTATGGGAATTGTGGTCTTATAATTGGTAGGTTGTCAGGAAATGAAATTGAACTGGGCTTAGGAGCCTTCTTTGTTTTCTCTGCTTCAGTTTCCCGTTCTTCAGTTCGCTCTTTTTTTTTTTTCTTGATTAGATACATTTATAGAAATCAAAGACTCTTTAAGCTTGTTATAATCAATCTATTTACCATTTTTCAAGGTGATGACATTGTAATGTTCCCTTGGGTTTACCTTTATATCACTAGGAAACTTTCATTTCGGTTGAGAATTTATTAAAATAGCTAGATGACTGATCTGCACCTCAAGAGATTTCATTGTGTCCCCTATGTTGGTCATACGAGTCTCAATATTGTCTAGTCGTGACTCATTCTTGTTAAATCTCGACTTTGTCTCATAAATAAGAATTCCTAAAAGATTTCCTAATGATTTCTTCTCGATGGATTGATTATTGGACTTAGGAAGAGGTCGGAGCGCGTTCTTACTGTTGGAGGGACCCATTGATTGAATTGTCGAAATAAATGTTCAATTAAATTCTACGTTCCGAGTAGATGAGTGTAGAATATTTAATTGTGAAAAACCATTTCAATATGAATGATAAATTATGGTTGAAAGTTGGACAATAAATAAGAGGAATAAATGAGAAATAATTGGAAAAACTGTTCCAATCCCACATAGGTTGCAAACACAACCTTGAACCACTTAATAAACATCAAGTTTGGAAATGGGTTTGGGCGAACACTTACTATTACCACCAGAGAGATTTTCATGATTTTGTAACCTAGGATGGTAGTAATTAGATGTGTTATTTCCTTGATAGTTGAAATCTCGATTGTTTATGTACTGAACCTGCTCATTCTCCATATCAGTCTCCTGCTGTAGCATAGAAACACCTATAGCAGACTCTACTTTTGTTGAGTTCCTTTTGTAGTTAATGCAGCATCAACTATCATTTGTATTTGAACATTCAACCCATTATAGAATATTTCAATCTACATCCAATTCTGATAACCATTATAGAATATTTAAATTGCCCAATCTCACTTCGCAATTGAGTTGATTTGAAAGGGGGAAAGAATTTGATAAGGAATTGACGAGCCATCCCCTCCCAAGTGGTAATCGAACCAGATTGTAATGATTGAAGCCCTTTGCTTTACCCCTTAAGGAGAAAGAAAACAAATGCAGTTTGATTGCATCAAGAATAACAACATGCATCTCATAGTATCACAAATCTCCAGAAAGGTAGCAAGATGAGCTTTTTGGATCTTCTAACTGAAATCCTCCAAACTGAATCTGCTGCACCATGCCAATCAATCCAGGCTTCAGTTCAAAGTTATTTGCAACAATAGTTTTGCACGCAATACTAGGGTAGTTGTCATCGAAAATTGGTTGGACATGATCTCAAGTAGCTCTCTGTTGTTACTTTTCGTTCACTGCCATTGCTTCAATTTCATTTCTTCTTATTTCCCTTAATCTCTCTTGCGATCTCACGATCAAAGAGAAGTAATTCAAAATTGCTCGATCTTCGTATAGACAGTAAAAAAAAGTCGGCAAACAAAAAATTAAAAGTAAAGAAGTCTAAATTAAAATCAAGGTTAATTAGCAATAATATTAATAAAAATAAAATCAACCAATCTCCGACAATAACGTCAAAAACTTGTGAGTTGAAAATTATATCACAAGTGCATGATGTCAAGTTTTATAATATAACAATAAGGTAGAATATCGAATCTACATAGATTGATAATTAAATTCATATTAAGTACTATAATTAAAGTAGCCTGTACTTTGTCTAGATGATGGAATTAATAGGGTGGTTGAAATTTAACAAAATTTTAGTCAAAAGTTTGATTAAATCAACGACTGAATGCGATTTCTTAAAGATTAAAAATACTATGGAAAGAGCTCAGCGATTTGATTTCATCTAACTATCAACCATGTCAAAGAATTCTATATGTATCTCCAATGACTTTTCCGAGTTTAATTATAAGCAACAACTCTAATATATTTGTACTCCATCTTTCGAGTGACAAGTGAAAATCATTTCAAAATTCTAATTTCAATATCTCTATTCCAAATCAAAATCTAGGAATTCACAAGTTTTATGATTCTTCTTGAAAACACTTCAAATGATTTATACTTTCTCTCTCGAAACCTATAAAATCATAGGTTGTGTTATTCTATTATCACATTCAAAATTCCCTTTCTTGAGTGTTGAATCTTAAACATCAAATTAATCAATTAATGGCCAGTTAATTAAAAGCGTTAAGAATAAATAACACAAATAAACTTAATGGAAAAATCTCAAAGAAATAATTATTGGAAATTAAAACAGTCTCATGTTTAGATTATATCAATCCACTAGATGAAAACAATAAGTTCATGATGGAAGGATAAGGAAAATTAAAATTCATAATCTACATAGAGAAGAAAAAGAGAAAAAAACTGTCTTGGAGTTTAATCAATTATCTTCTCGCTATCTCTTCCTTCAATTGCCTTGATCCCTTGATTCGCTGCCGTTGAAGTACCCCTCAAAAGTCTCTCTAAAATTGTATTTATGATCTCTTTCATGCTTACCTCGAGGTAGGGTTAATTGGGTTTTTTATGTTGGAAAATATATTGTTTGGCAAATGAATTTTTACTTGTGTATGTGAAATTAATCACATTGATTGAAAGTTGAGATTTGAAGAGGAGCCTTAAAAGGGTTACAATCCAACATTGGTTAGAAATGGAAAAATGGGAATATATGGGGACTATAAATAGTACCATCCCACATTGGAAAAAAAAGAAGAAATATGGCAAGTAGGAAAACTTAAATAGTTATCCCACATAGGATAAGAATAAGTTTGTGGACCAATTTATATATGGTTAACAATTTGTAAGGTGTAACCATTTGTTACATAGAAACTTCTCCATGGACTATGTGCCCGCAGGGGGGGTGCAAATCTTGGACCGACTTGGCCTTCGAGCCTTGAACTTGTGTGCGGGCACGATCTACGTACATGAATGTCGGACCGAATGAGTCAAAAATTGGCCACAAAGTGCAAGCCACATTTTGAAATTTTTCTTTTAAGTTTTTCCATTTAAACATAACTTGAAAATGATTTTTCATTTATGTTGTAACTCCAAAACGTCAAAATTAACATTGCTGTGTAATGGTAGGAGTTATGGCTGCATTAAGAGGCAAATGCTCCTCTTTGTCTATATATACTGAACGATCTCTTCAGTTCAAACACACCACAATAAGCACGAAGTCTCTCTGCTTCCTGTTCGAATTCCTGTCTTTTTTCAGCAACTTGGTGATTCCGTTCTGACACACTCGTTCAGTTCTACTGCGCAAACTGCAGTTCACGCCGATGTATCCTGGGTAGCAAGCGCTCGCATTACTTCGATGAGGGGGCGAATATTGCTTTAAGGATACTGTGTTAAACACAAGCCCCGACTCCAAAGACACCAACTTTATTTTTTGCCCACTGCAATATTTTTTTTTGTCCACTGCAATTTGTTTGTCACTTCTTCTAATTCGGTTAACTGTTTAAAGTTTACTTACAATCTTAAAGTAATATTTTTCGTACTGATATTCTGATTGTTTTTCAGAAAATGGAAAATACACCTACCAATAACGTTGTGGGATCTGCAAATGAAACTATGTCTCCTGTGGCTCAGGTTGTGGCTATGCCAGGTTCTGATGTGGCTCAAGTGGTGGCTCCAGTAACACAGACTGTGGCTAATATGCCAAGTCTAGCTACTGGTCCAAGTGAAACTAAGACTGTGGCTCCAATGCCAAGTCTGGCTACTGGTCCAACTGTGACAGTCCCTGTTAATCACGGGGAAAAGTCGATGAAGTTCAATGGTTCGAATTTCAAGAAGTGGCAACAAAAAATGCTATTTTACCTTACGACCTTGAATCTTGCGAGATTCTTGATTGAAAACACTCAAGTGCTCCAAGAGGGTCAATGAGACATTCAAGCAATCAGCGCAGTAGATGCTTGGAAGCATTCTGATTTCCTGTACCGAAATTATGTGATCAATAGTTTAGCTAATTCATTGTACAATGTACTGCACAATAAAAACGGCCAAGGAATTATGGGAGTCTTTGGACAAAAAGTACAAAATCGAGGATGTCGGAGCCAAGAAGTTTCTTGTTGACCGCTTTTTGGAATACAAAATGGTGGACTTCAAATCTATAATCAGTCAAGTACAAGAATTACAAGTGATCTTGCATGAAATTCATTCCAAGGGAATGGTTGTGAGTGAATCTTTCCAAGTAGCTTGCATAATTGAAAAGCTACCTCCTGCATGGAAGGATTTCAAAAACTACTTAAAACACAAGTGAAAGGAAATGAACATTGAGGAACTAATTGTTAGATTTCGAATTGAAGAAGACAACAAAAGTTCTGAAAGATGGTTCAATCCGGTTGTGGCTAAAACCAATGTGGAGCATGGCCAAAGCTCAAAGACCAATAAGAACAAGTTTGGGCCATCTGGTGGCAAATGGCCCAAGTTGGGGCTAAAATGTAGAATTTCCAAGAAGAAGTTTCAAGGGAAATGCTTTGATTGTGACAAGATTGGTCACAAATCTACGGAGTGTCGTTTGCCGAAGAAGAAAAAAGAAGTAAATATGGTTGAAGATGTATCTGACATCAACCTTGCAGCTGCCATTTCTGAAGCGAACCTGGTGGGTTCAAATCCGAGAGAATGGTGGATAGACACCGGCGCCACCCGACACGTTTGCTCTAATAAGGAGATGTTTAGTGGGTTTGAAGCAGCAGATGGGGAGAAGCTGTATATGGGAAATTCAGCGACCTTCGAAATCGAGGGCCATGGAAAGGTGGTTCTAAAGTTAACTTCTGGGAAAGAGCTGACTCTAAACAACGTGCTTTATGTGTCGGAGATTCACAAGGATTTGGTTTCCGGCTCGCTGTTGAACAAACATGGCTTCCGTATGGTGTTTGAGTCAGACAAAGTTGCTATTTTGTCTAAGTCTGGAATGTTTATAAAAAAGGTTTATGTAAGTGATGGGCTTTTTAAGCTCAATGTAATGGCTATTAAGCCAAAAATTAATAAAATGAATAACTCTTCCGTTTACTTGCTTGAGTATTTCAATTTGTGGCATGGTCGACAGGACATGTTAATTACGACACTGTACGTAGACTAATTAACTTAAATTGCAAACCTACATTCCAATTCAATAATAAACATAAGTGTGTGAAACTTGTGTTGAGGCAAAATTGACAAGGTCATCATTTCAATCCGTTGAAAGAAAAATCGAACCTCTTGATTTAATTTACACCGATGTATGTGATTTAAAATCTATACAAACAAGGGGAGGCAACAAATATTTTATTACTTTTATTGACGACATCACAAAATATTATTTTGTGTATTTGCTAAAAAGTAAAGATGAAGCTATAGAGAAATTTGTTCTCTATAAAAATGAAATTGAAAATCAACTCAACAAGAAGATTAAAGTGTTAAGAAGTGATAGAGGTGGTGAATATGAATCACCATTTGCTGAATTCTGTGCACAACACGGAATTAAACATGAAACAAAAGCACCTTATTCACCACAACAAAATGGTGTTGCTGAACGAAAAAATAGAACATTGAAAGAAATGATGAATGCTATGTTATTAAATTCTGGGTTACCTCATAACATGTGGGGAAAGTTGTGTTATCAGCTAATTATCTTTTAAATAAGGTACTCCGAAAGAAAGAAGAAAAGAGCCCTTACGAGTTATTGAAAGGAAGGAAGTCTTCCTACAAATACTTACGATTGTGGGGTGTCTTGCCAAAGTGGCTGTACCTACACCAAAGAAGGTGAAAATAGGACCAAAAATCATTGATTGCATATTTATCGGATATGCACATAACAGTAGTACTTATCGGTTTCATGTGTTTGATTCTAAAATTTCCGATATACACAAAAACACGATAATGGAATCAAGAAATGCTTCATTCTTTGAACATCTATTTCCATGTAAGTCCAAAGGAGAAGCAAGTTCTTCTAAACGGACATATGAGACTATGATTGAGAATAGTCAAGACAAAGAAGTAGAAGAGGAAGTTGAGGTTGAACCAAGACGTAGCAAACGAGAAAGGACGGAAAAATCTTATGGTCCTGATTTTCTGACTTATATGCTAGAAACTGAACCTCAAAGCTTCAAAGAAGCTGTAAACTCTTCAGAAGGTCCTCAATGGAAAGAGGCCATTAAAAGTGAAATAGATTTCATTCTGCAAAACCATACATGAGAGCTGGTTGATCTTCCCCCGGGAAGCAAACCACTAGGCTACAAATGAATTTTCAAAAGGAAAATGAAAGCAAATGGAACTATTAATAAGTACAAGGCCAGACTTGTAATTAAAGGTTATAGGCAACGAGAAGGCATTAACTACTTTGACACTCATTCTCTGGTAATGAGAATAACTTCCATTCGAATGATATTATCGATTGCATCTTTGTACAATCTTGAAGTACATTCTAAATGGAGATTTAGAAGAAGAAATTTACATGGAACAATCTGAGGGGTTTTCTGCACTAGGACAAGAAAATAAGGTATGTAAATTGGAAAAGTTATTATATGGCTTAAAACAAGCACTAAAACAGTGGCATGAAAAATTTGACAATGCCATGATGGAAAGTGGATTTAAAATCAATGAATGTGACAAATGCGTTTACATCAAAGACACAGAAAATGGTTATTTCATTTTATATCTTTATATTGATGACATGCTCATCGTTGGTAGCAACGATAAGATGATTAAATCTACTAAAAATATGTTGAATTCAAGATTCGACATGAAGGATATGTGTTTAGCTTATGTGATTCTTGGAGTTAAAATTTCAAGAACATCAGATGGACTCGTTCTAAGTCAGACACATTATGTGGACAAAATTTTGGAAAAAATCAATAATGATGATACTGGCATTGCTAGAACACCGATAGATATAAGTCAACATCTATCGAAAAATAGAAGCGATGGTATTTCTCAAGTAGAGTACTCTAGAATAATCGGAAGTTTTATGTACATAATGAGTTGTACAAGACTAGATATAGCTTACGCAATTAGTAAGCTGAGTAGATATACTAGTAATCCAGGGTCTGACCACTGGAAATGAATAGTAAGAGTACTAATATACTTGAGATATACTCGTAATTATGGACTACACTATACCAGATATCTTGCAGTTATTGAAGGATATACTGATGCGAATTAGATATCTGATATTAAAGACTCAAAGTCTACTAGTGGATTTGTGTTCACTTTGGGAGGTGCAGCCATATTATGGAAATCCTCTAAATAAATAGTTATTGCAAGGTCTACCATGGAATCTAAGTTTATAACTCTAAATAAATGTGGTGAAGAGACTGAATGGCTACGCAATTTCTTAGAGGATATTCCAAAATGGTTAAAACACGTGCCAGCAATTTGCATACATTGTGATAGTCAATCTGCGATTGGAAGGGCACAAAGCATCATGTACAATGGTAAGTCTAGACACATACGTCGTAGACATAATACCATAAGAAAGTTACTCTCAACTAGAGTTATCTCTATTGACTATGTAAAATCTAAAGATAACATTGTAAATCCGCTAACCAAAGGGTTAAATAGAGAGTTAGTTGCAAAGTCATCAAGAGGAATAGAACTTAAGCCTCTAAAATAATAAGTTATTGTAATGGAAACTTAACCTAGCTGATTGGAGATCCCAAGATCTAGGTTCAATGAGAAAACCTAATTGCAAATACTTAACAGTATCACTATGGGGGTTATCTCCTGTCCATTCCTGTAATAACAGTGATGCCTGTGAGAAGAGGATAAGCAATAGGCTTTTAATGATTCTTATGCGTCGGAAATCCAAGCGGAGTAATGCGGGTTGCTCTTAATTAAGAAATCACTTATGTGAGAGAGAAGTGGGGCCGCTTTGAAGGGAATTCTGAGGCTCAATTCTTAATAACTCTCACTGAACCGGGATATGTTCATGGCCACAAACGAACATAACTATGAGAACTGAATTGTATTAGGAAGAATCATGTGTGAGGTACAACATCGTTTACACAAAACGCAGAACTGTTCAAAGACATCACCGTCTACTGATCAACTAGTAAAGTAAATGTATTTTTATAAGGGAAGGTTCAAAGGGTAACACCTACCTATCCTATGCAGGTTTCAACTATGGAACTTTGTCACCAAGTATTCCATATCTCTATTAATTCCCATTCATGTGGGGGATTGTTGGAAAATATATTGTTGGGCAAATGAATTTTCACTTGTGTATGTGAAATTAATCTCACATTGATTGAAAGTTGGGATTTGAAGAGGAGCCTTAAAAGGGATTACAATCCCACATTGGTTAGAAATGGAAAAGTGGAAATATATGGGGATTATAAATAGTACCATCTCACATTAGTAAAAAAAAAAGAAATGTGGCAAGTGGAAAAATTTAAATAGTTATCCCACATAGGATAAGAATAAGTTTGTGGACCAATTTATATATGGTTAACAATTTGTAAGATATAACCATTTGTTGTATAGAGACTCATCTATGGCCTACGCGCTCGCAGGGGGTGCAATCTTGGACCGACTTGGCCTTCGAGCCTTGAACTTGTGTGCGAGCGCGACCTACGTACACGAATGTCGAACTGAATGAGTCAAAAATTGGCCACGAAGTGCAAGCCACATTTTGAAATTTTTCTTTTACATTTTTCCATTTAAACATAACTTGAAAAACGTTTTTCCATTTAAACATAACTTGAAAAACGTTTTTCCATTTAAACATAACTTGAAAACGATTTTTCATTTATGTTGTAACTCCAAAACGTCAGAATTAACATTGCTGTGTAATGGTAGGAGTTATGGCTACATTAAGAGACAGAAGCTCCTCATTGCCTATATATATTGAACAATCTTTTCAGTTCAAACACACCACAATAAGCACGAAATCTTTCTTCTTCCTGTTCGAATTCCTGTCATCTTCCAGCAACATGGTAATTCTGTCCGGCACATTCGTTCAGTTCGACTACGCAAATTGTAGTTCACGCCGCTGTATCCTGGGAAGCAAGTGCTCGCACTACTTCGGTGAGGGGGCGAATATTGCTTTAAGGACACTGTGTTGAACACAAGCCCCGGCTCCAAAGATGCCAACTTTATTTTCTGCACACTGCAATATTTTATTTTCTGTCTACTGCAATTTATTTGTTACTTCTCTAATTCAGTTAACTGTTTAAAGTTTACTTACATTTTAACCCTACAATTCGCGGTGCAGTGCCTAGTAGCACTTGGGTGTTGCCTATTTTCTATGTATAGCACCTAGGCACTATTGGTGTGGTACCTAGGTGCTACCTTTTGATGTTGATTTTCTTCTTCTTCTTCTGGTATGCTTTGGCTCCTTTTTTTTTTCTTAGCTTTCTTTGCATGTTTTCAATTCCACGTGTAATCGGTTCATATCATCATCACTCCTAACTTCTAGTTACAAAGGTTTTCATTTCTCACCATTTCACCCAACCTACAACAAAACATGAAAACACACATCAAAATGTTCTAAAACTCTTAAGATTAAACAAAATACTAAGTTTACATAGTATTAATATCATGAGTGAAACACACTCATCAAAGAAGATAAACCCCATTATTTATTTTAATTCAAACTAGTATTTTAGTTAATTTTTGTGTTTCTTGATTGCACAACAAGCAACTAATTATCTAGTTAATTTTTTCGCATTCCCATTGTATTATTTAATTGCATAGCTAATAATTTGATAATTAGTTACTTGTTATAGCACTGAAAAATTCGCACTAAGTTTAGAATGTGACGAGGTTATCACACGGGCAATAGCTGTTAAGAATAATAATATCACGTGTGCAATCATATAGATATTCTTATAACTTAATACATTCTACTCATTCAAAACTGGACTAGAAACGTGATCGAATAGTAATTAGAATAGATTTAGTTTATCTTGAAAACAAATTATATATAATAGCTTTATCAATTGTCAAGAGTATACGCATAAGACTAGATTGTATAATCAATAATTGAAATAGATAACAATATGCTGATTCGAAACCCAATACAATCATCCATAATTTGATAAAAATAAACTCCTTTTTACATATTTCTTAGAAATCAACATAATCAATTTTGTTTACATATTTCGAATCCAAAAGAAAACTAGTACACTTAAATCTAAATTTATTCCCCGTGGGATAATAACTCTCCTCATCACATTTATTACTTGTCAATGATCCTATATGCTTGAGGAATCTTCACAATAAGATTTTAGGCGTCATTGTTTGGGAAAAACGAATTTAATTTGAGTTTATTAGTTTATATGGAATTCCGAAAATGTTTACTATTTTATTTATATGTTTTACCTGATCTCTCCTTGGTTTGATTTTCTTTTCAAAAAGTGTTCAAATCTAGGTACTCCTAAAAATACTAAGATCTGCATATTTTATGCAGGCATGCGACCTGAATATCATAACATAGCCGACGCTTCAGCAAGAGGATCTAAAATAGATATTTCTTTAGATAATGCCGAACTGCAATATTTCTCTGTATAGTGCCTAAGCGTTGTCTTTGCTATTGATTTTCCTTTTTTTTTTTTTTTTTTAATGATGGTGTTCAGTATATATAAGGTTTGAAATTAGGTCGAAATCCACATTGCCATTGGTTTCCAAAAGATATTTGAATCGTAGAAGGAAACTGCCCTTGTATCACAAATGCCAACAACTTTTGGGTTTGTGCATTTTGGTCCTTATATTTTGCTTCTTTGCTCACTTAAGTCCTTTCTTCGTGCAATTTTACTCTTTCGTATTCTAGTTTCACCCAATTGAGTCCAATCAATCTTCAGTCATCCTTCCTTAGTTCGAATTAACTTTTCGATATTTGTAATTTAGTCCCAAACTTTAGAATTCTTCCTTTTTCATCCTTCTTTGGCCAGTTTCAACTTCATTTGATGAAAACCTATCCAAAAGTGAATATATCCTACAAAAATCGATATTTAAACAAATTAAGTAGCAATCAATTCAAATAGACACCTAAATATTTATTTTTGATGGTCCAATAGGTGTAGAAATTACACCTATCACAACACAACAATTGGGCTTAGTACATTAACCCAATAATTCCCCACTTGGACTAGGTCTAATTTCAATTCTAGATTTCCATTTCTCGCCTTTGGTGTGTAAACCCATTTACGATGGAAAACATCGTGATACTATTATCCTAATTTGACCAGAATAAAATAAATTGAAACTTTCTTTTAATTTATTATTAATCCGCCCATATTCATTGATTTACAAATTTACCATTGTGTTAGACAATCTACGTGATGAAAAATGTCATGGGATATGTGACAATATCATTCTACTAGGATGTCGCAGAAATATAATATTTTCTCGGTTGATTACAAGATATGATTAAGCATCAATCTCAATTTAATTAACCATAGTATTCTTTTGTTGATCCTAATGAGTTAAGCTTGACTTTTCAGCTTATAACTCCACGTTGGCCAAAGAATTTGTCTATCAACGTAGGTGGACAAAAACCAAGTTATAATCTCCCACTATCCGAGTAATCTTCATATGATTTTTGACGTCTAGATAAAGTGATGTCCAACGGCACCAAAGTCTGTTGGCCCTTGTATAAGATTCTATGGGACATCAAGTCAAATGACCAAATTCAATGCCTAACACTTAATTCAAAGTATTATTATTATTTTTTTTTTAATTAGATTAGATCAATTTTAATAATTCAATAAATTTCTAGCTTTCTATTAGTTTTAGATTACTTGTTTTGTAAATAGAAGGTTTATTCAATGTAATAGTACCTTTGAATAGATAATAAATTGATTTTCTTCTTTGCCCTTAATTTTTTTCTACTCGGATCTCCTTCCTTTTCCTTTTTTTTCAATTGTTACTCGTCAAATTAATACGCTCATGGGTCACTGTCTCATTTATTCAAATACAAGGCCAGAAATGACCAAAACGCCGTTGAAGTATTACAGTATCTAAAGTTTTATTTATTTAAACTCATATCCACTTGCAATTATCTTATATTTGGCTTCTTGAATCATGCATATTTTTTTATTGATTCCTTTCAAACCTAGTTATACTATGAACATTTGTATGACTTGCGTTCAATCTATTTGCTACCCATAAGCGTAGAATGGTATCAATTTTTTTTTTTTATTTTTTTTTCTATTTTACCAAGAATTTATCTATTTTATATGTGTTGACGTATAAAATGAGGCCCATGTTAAATGGCCCAAAGGATAGAGCCCAATTAGGAAATTCGAAAGATAGGCCCAGATAAGACCATGTAAAAGCCCAAAATGGAGTCATGTAGCGGAAGCCCATCATCGCCCAAGTATGCAAAACGCCCAAGATCAGGGCGACCATAGTACCTTATTTTTATTCAGAGCGATGACTTCATCATCGCCCAAGCCCGCGAGATGCCCAGGAGCTGAGCGAAGGTAATGCCTAGTTGTTATTTAAGGCGACAGTTATTAACACAGTTAATGGGTAATCCTATCACATTCCACGATCCAAGGATCTTGAAAGCAAACAGTTAAATAACGAAAATAATAGTAGTAGTTAAAGACGACACTTTATTGACAAGTCGACCATTATGGAAAAAGTGGGTAGTTACAAGGCGACGAGCGATTGTCAAACGGTTCCACAACAAAAAACCATCAAATGAGTATAAAAGAGAATAGAAGACATAGAAGCAGGCCCCGATCAAATCACTCCAAACAGAGAATATGTAATTTTCATTTCCTTTAATTTCATGTCTTTAAACTTTCGATTGCATTGTGTGCTTGTTCCTCTTGGATGCATTTCGCTTCGTGTAAATTATAACATTTATAAATAAAACACCCCTCATTGGGACTTTGTCTCAAGAGGTTGTGTTTACACAATGGTCTGAGTCTTTATAATTGTTAGCAAGGTCTGAATTTCTGCACAAAACAATTTGGCACGCCAGTAGGACAATTGGTGTTTGAAGTTTGAAGATACGAAGAATGACGCAATATGCCTCATAAACACTCTGATAAGGAGCCAGCAAGCCAAGAAATAGTCCAGTCTGTAATTAAACGATATGATGAGCAGCAAAATACTCCAGAAACAAAGGGACAGAACCAAAGTTGTTACGAGCCAATGACGGAGTTGAGTCATCGAACCACGTGTTGTTTGACGAACTCACACGAGATGTCGTCGAACAGGTAAATTTACAAAACATCCATAACGTGGAAAATTTTATTCAAAATGGAAATGCACATTATGACAATATGGCCAAGCAACTAAAATACTTTGAATGAAATTATGAACAAGTTAGTAGGCCAAATTTGTTAATCAGTTATGCCAAACGTAGAAAATCCCTTTCAATCCAGGACGATTGTGAGCCCAAGCTTTTTTGGGCCCAAACCGAGCCGAACCCGGCCAAAAAATATGAGGCTCGGCCCCAGCTTTCATCCCAAGCCTTTGCGGGCTGAGTCGGCTCGGCTTTTTTTTTTACTTAAAGGATTTAAATTTTGCACAGTTTATACGTGTTATAAATTAAATAAATTATAAAAAAGTAAACATTCCTCATTTATCCGAGCTTGGGACCGACTACAATTATTATAGGCGGAGTTAAAATTGTACACGAATAAAATATTTCGTGTACAATTTTTCTTGAAACAAAAAAAATATTTAAAAATTACATTTTTTTTTTAAACTAATGAATTTAAAAACTTACGATATCATAGATGCTTGAATTTGTTGTAACTCTTCGGCCATTAAACTGTCAACTTGTTCTTGAAGACGTAATTCCGCACATTCTCAATCCTTCAAATATATTAAAGCCTCCAATATATCTTTTTTTAGTCTTGATCGTTCGTCACATAAAACTCGACCACTTAAACTAAATGTAGCTTCTGATGGTACCGTAGACACCGGAGGTGTTAGTAGATCACGAGCAATTTTTGATACAATTGGATATTACCTTTCATTACATCTCCACCATGATAAAAGATTAAATTCATCTAATTCTTATGGTTGTAACATACAACGAACGTCCACGCACATATACCTAGCTAACTTAGAAGGAATTACAAGATTTGTACCACTGACATTTATTACTCTAGATATTGACGAACTAGAACTAAATGAAGGAATACTAGTATTGGTCTCTAAAAAATTCCAAAACTTTTTTGCATTTTTTGAAGTATTTCTTGAAAAGAAATTTGGGTAGTAGAACTACACTGACCATCTTTTTTCAGCGTAATAGTTATACATTTCACATAATATAGATTCTATATACAAATGTGATAATTCTACATTTATGAAATTTGAAATCTCCTTTACGGTAGCTTTTGTGCCAATTAAATTAAGTGAGACTCCATCACCGAAGCTAATAAAAATAAAGAGGGTATCTCTTCCCAATATTTACGAAATTTTGCCTACATAGAATAAATTACATCAACAAAAATTAACAAATTTCTATGTTTTTGAAATGCTTGTGAAATATAAAAAAAGTGTTGTAAAATAAGCGAAAATGTAGGGTAATAAACACTGCTACATTCCTTCGTGGTATCGAAAAAAGGTTTTAAAAAATTTTTCACGACAAATGCAAGAGACCATTCTCAATCTTCTAAATTATGTTCGGGTCCATATGTATGTCTACCATTATAATACACTGAAATAAGTTTATCATAATTTTCACACAAGTCTAACATTATGTAGAATTCCATCTATGTGATACACCAGTGACAAATGATTTCTCTTCTAAGTCATACTCTGCACATAAACTGTTAAATGTTTGCTTTCTTGCTGGTGATATAGTAATAAAATTAATTGATTGCCTAATTTTATCTAAAGGTGATTTTATATGTTCCAAATCCATCTTTTACAATCAAATTAATAATGTGGCATACATAACGTTGATGAAAAAATAAACCTCCAAATGTAGGGTTCAAATCATTAATAAATTTTTCGACGACTTTGTTTACACTAGCAGTATCAAAAGTAAAACTTCGAACCATTTCTTGCATACCATATTCTTGTATAATATCTTTTAAAACCATGTATATGTTAGTCACATTATGAGGATATTCTACACATCTGAATGCAATAATTCTTTTATGCATAATCCATAGGTGATTAATGTAATAAGTTGTAGCAGCAAGATAACCTTTTTTTATTAACATCGGTCCATAAATCAGAGGTAAATGATATAACACAATTAAAAGTTTTTAGACTTTCAACATCAATTTGTTTTCTTCTGTTATATAATTTTATAGCATCCGAACGAAGAGTATTTTTAGAATAAGAATTATACATGGGCTGGAGATAATTCTGCACAAGATGAATAAAGTGTTCTAACTAGATCATCATTACCGACATCTCTGCTACAGCCATGTTTGTGACCATTCCTTCACGAAATCTTTCCTATGAATATACAAAAGTGGAAAGAGACCGGAACTGATAATGTTAGTTCAGGTCTGTTTCGGGTTAAGACCGACTGGTTTCGCTTTGTAACTTCTTAATATGTGTCTATTTAAATGCGATGTGTTCGAACTAGGCTTCCAGTTAAGTTCTTTACCACAATAATTGCAACATGCTTTTCAAATATCAACTCCGTTTTGAACCCCAACTTTTTTACGAGTCATATGTTGCCAACTATTTTTTCGACCTTTTAACCTCGATTACTTCCACCTCTTCGATATCTTCCAAATTAATTGGAACATTTTGAGATCATCGTACCCCGATGGAGTACTTGAACTATCTTTAAACTGATTAATCTCATCACTGGTAAAATCCATGTGTAAGTATTATAGTAAAGAATATTGAATAATAGAGTAAAAGAAATAGGAGAGTATAATGCAGAATATTGTAGTAAAGAATATAGCCAAATGTGTAAATTGAAAATAAGAGTTAAGCAATTGGAGAGTAGAATATTAAATATTGCGTAAAGAATTAGAGATAGAGTGATATGAAATTGTAAAAATTTTCCCGTATTTATAGACAAAAAAATAACCGTTTTTTTAAAACTCACTTTTTTTTGTTGCGTGCACGCAAGGCAGAGATCTGCCTGCTAACCAGGCAGATTTTTGCTTATAGACAGTAAAAATTTGCCTGCCAGAATTTTTGCAAAGTAGATTTTGAATTAAATATTTTTTTTCATATATCGAGTCAAACACGGGCCATTTTGGCCCGTGGCACAGGCCGGCCCTGTGGCTCGCCGAGCCACACGAGTCGGCCTCAGCTGGGGCTGATGTACCGAAATGGGGCTCGGTCCGAGCCGGCTCAGTGCCATCGAGCCCGAGCCGTGCGAGCCTACGAGCTTTTTTTACCACCCCTAAATAAAACCATCCACTTTAAATCATCCACTTTAAATCAGGGGGGTAATGGGATGGTAAACTTTAATAGTGGTAATGGAGCATCAAACCTAGGGGATAACCTGAATGCAAAGGATAATATCCAAACTAATGGACAAAATACCCCACGAATCAATAATAGCCGGAGTACTCAGGCCTCGGGTAATAATGGTTTGAACAATGGTGCTTTTGTCAAAAACTAAGTCCCAAATGTTAGGCCTCAAGTGATCCCACCAACGAATCAACCTATAGGGATGCCGTATGATCCCAACGTTATGTTGAAGAATCAAATTACGGAGATAGTACATGATCAAATGGCTTTTGGAATGCATCCTTTTATTAGGACGACTTACACAAAGCCATATCCTGATTAGGTAGATCATGCATATCCCTGGCCTAGAGGGTACAACCCTGGAACATATAGAGCGATTCACACTGCAATGTGTTGAAGTGACTGATTATCACAAAATAAGGATGTTCCCTAGTTCGTTAACATGAGTAGCCTTTTCATGGTTTATTAATTTACCAGCGAATTTTGTCCAAACACAGCAACAACTGGAACATGTCCAATTTTACAAAACTGAATCTGAAGTTACTTTGGCCGATTTGGAGAATTTACGTCAATTGCCAAACGAATGGGTAGAAAGCTTTCTTTAGAGGTTTAAAATAGTTAGGAGCAAATGTTTTGTGCCTTTGCCTGAAAAATAGTTCGTCAAAATCGCTCAAACTTGTCTGAGCTTCGATCTAAAAAAGAAATTACAGGACAGAGAGTTTCCTAACTTTTTCCAATTAAATACTAATGTGGTTAGATATGAACGTCTAATAAGAGAAGAAAAACAAATAAAAAAACTATAGCAAAGGGACTTATTATAGAGACCCGAATTTTGACGTTCATGCTGTTAATGACGAATATTATGATCAGACAGAAATATGTGTGGTCGAATTAGTTAAAGGAGATGCATATATTTGTCCTATAATGGCCAAATTTAGAGCAATGGACAAGAATAAGCCTATAAAAATTGAAAATAAAAAAGCTAGGGTATTCTTATTTGATGTGACCAAAGCTGACCTTATATTTGACAAACTATATAAGGATAAGCAGATAAAGTTGAGCGACAAGCATAAGTTGTCGGACCCTAAACAAATTAAGGATAAAAAATATTATAAATGACACAATGCATGGTCACATATGACTAATAATTGTCTAGTTTTCCGTTATGTGTTGCAGGATGTCATCGAGTCAGGGCAAATCACGTTTGAGGCTAAGAAGAAAATAGTTGTGGATGAAAATGATTTCCCATAGTCACTTGGGGTGAATATGGTGACATCTGGTTTCAAGAATAAGTTGCCAAAATTCAAGTTGGTCATAGATGATGGAGAAGAGGATCTTGAATCACATTCTAGTGTTTTTGAGCGTATCAAGGGAAAGGGACCTAGAAAAGACGAAGGTATCTTGTGTGCTAGATGTAAAAGAGAAGTGTATGAAAAACCTAGGATGTGGCGAAATCACCATTGTCCTAATAGTGTACCGAGTTTCCAACCCAGTGGAGGACAGAGTATGCCATTCTATGGAAAATCGCCTTTTGAAAGACAGACCAGACCAGGCCAGAACATTCAGGCCGCAACCTCGCCAACCGAATGTATGGCATTCATTCTAGTATAATGCAGGAAGAGTTGTACCCTTCAATGAAATGGCCATAACCCAACAAAGGCATTTCCAACGGAATTATGGACGAATGATGAGACAACAACATGGATCATCACGTTCTAACGCGCCTAAATTACTTGAGATGGTTAACCAAAATGTCATCAAGGATGATAAAGAAGCTAGTATGGGTTAGTCGATAGAGGAATTACTAGAGAGTTCTTCCGAGAGATCAAAATTTGAGCGTGGAAAGAAGGATGAAGATGGAGAAGACCCAGAGCAACTCATTACTATTCAATTTGGCACGTTACCTCTCATTATGGCTAATAATTACTTACTAGCCAATGAATTCAGAAGTAAAGAAGACAAAGATGAAGATAATGAGGGAGAAGCCTGTATAATAGAATGTCAGGAAGGCCAAACATCTCAAGAGGTGTATGGTGGAGAAGAGGATGATAGCATGACTGACATTGAAGAGAAAATCGACTTGGAAGAAGAGAGAAAATGAAGAAGAGTGTCGCGTAATACTTTATTGAAGTAGCTATATCAGGAATGTATCCGCGAAGTAGATTTTTTGGGTGAACCATCTGGGCACACCTTTGACTTCTACGTATTGTATGGGACGTCCAAGATGAAGGTGAGAGTACCTCGCGCAAAGAAATATAGGTCACCTCCAAGAATATTGTCTCCTCCTACCGGATGGATAACTGAAGAAAAGGCATTGCTTCCACCTACAGGTTCGATAATTGAAGAAGAAACATTGGGAGAAGGTAAGGAAGAGGTCCAAGAAGTAGAAACCCAAGGTGAAATTTTGCACGTGAACTTGTCGCAGGGAAATAACCCAACGGAAGAAAAGCAGAAAGTGGAAATTGATGTAGTTGAAAAAGTCATTTTCAAGAGACCAACTATGAAATTAATCAAACATCTAAGGCCATTGTATGTAAAGGCCTTGGTTAACGGCATACCTGTAGAGAAAGTGCTCATCGACAATGGAGCAGCGATAAACACCATCCCATCCAGATTGATGAGAAAGTTTGCAAAGACAGAGAGCAATATGATTCCTACAGAGGTTATCCTTATGAATTTTAATGGGGGAACCACTTCAGCCAAATGAGTGATGCCGCTGGACATAACGGTAGGAACAACCACTAGGACCACAGTCTTCTTTGTGATAGATGGTCCTACCAGTTACAATGTGTTACTAGGAAGAGATTGGATTCATGAGAGCCGTTGCATACCTTCATCACTTTACCAATGCCTGATTTTTTGGAATGACAAAGGTGAAGTCGAAGTGGTACAAGCATATCATAGACCCTTTGTTGCATAAGCAAACTTGGTGGAAATGTTCATGTACGAAGAAAATTATGGACCTGTCAAGGTAGTATAAGATGGAGAAGAAACTTAAATTGTCGCATAAAGTGAAGAGCCATTTTCAGTAGATGCACTTACTGAAATGTTCAATCAAATGAGGCCAAACATAGTGGCCCTTGAAGAACCAGTAATTGGCAAAATGGTGTTAAGGAACAATAATAAGTTATCAGCAACAAGAAAACATGGCCGATATTCGGGCCTTCAATGTAATGACCTAGGTCCCACTTAACGGGCTGTTCCGACCGTTAGATCGACGATGTACTATCCCCACTGTACTAACATGGGATCTTTTAGCATTCTTTGTCCTCACTCGCACACTCCCTGAGAAAACTTCCCAGTGGGTCACCCATCGTGGAATTGCTCCAAGCTAATCATGCTTGACTGTGGAATTTCTAACGATGGACTTCCGGAAAAGAAGGTGCACATTGTTGGTATGAGTAGTACATATCAATTCTTTTTAAGATTTCCTTGTCGGGGTATTACAATCACCCCACGTTAGACTCGCGACGTCCTCGTCGCGGTTGATCCATCTGAGGATCCGTTGCCAAGCGTTGGGATTCTACAGATGGCTCATACGAGTTCAAGAGGTGGCTCCCACCTCATGGCGTAGCACTTTGTCCCGCATATCACTTAGTTCTCGATTTTCGGCTGGCAACCGAGCTCTGATACCATTTGTAACGACCCAAGTCCCACTTAATGGGTTGTTCTGGTCGTTAGATCGACGACGTATTATCCCCACTGTACCAACGTGAGACTTTTCAGCATGTTTTGTCCTCACTCGTACGCTCCCTCAGAAAACTTCCCAGTGGGTCACCCATCATGGAATTGCTCCAAGCGAATCACGCTTAACTGTGGAGTTTCTAACAATGGACTTCCGGAAAAGAAGGTACACCTTATTGGTATGAGTAGTAAATATCAAATTTTTTTTAAGATTTCCTTGTCATGGTATTACATTCAAAGCCAGATTGATGGCTTTCAATAAGGAGTGTAAAGAAAAAACAAAGGAAGACGTTGAGGAACAAATTAGCTATGTTTGAACTGGAACAGAGTATTGACTAAGAAGTCAATAAAGTGGATTGCTTAGAAGAGAAAATACCTGTAAGGAACATAGATGATGAAGTAATGAGAATCATAAAGCCCGGGTATGCTCAAGCACAAGACCCTTTGATAAAGATGAACATTGGCAACAAAGGTGAAGATCGCCCAATATTTGTCAGCCAAATGCTTAGTTAAGATGTAAGAAATAAGTTAATCGCTTTGTTAAAAGAATATAAGAATTGTTTTGCTTGGGAATATGAACACATGCCTAATTTAGATAAAAGTTCGGTAGAACATAGGTTACTAACTAAGCCAAATTTTAAACCTCATAAGCAACCTCCTAGACGTTTTGCCCTTAATGTATTGCCTGGAGTAAAGAAAGAGATAGAGAGATTGTTAAAGGCGGGCTTTATTAGAATAGCTAGGTATGTTGAATGGTTGTCTAATATTGTGCCGGTATAAAAGAAAAATGGTAGTATTAGGGTGTGTATAGATTTCAGGAATTTAAACTTAGCCACACCCAAAGATGAATATCCAATGCCGACGGTAGATTCTCGAGTAGATTCGACTGTCGAACAAGTAATGTATTCTTTTATGGACGGGTATTCAGGATATAACCAGATTTACATAGTTGGATAATAGATACATAAAACTGCCTTTAGGTGCCCTGGGGCCTTAGGATACTTTGAATGGGTGGTTATGCCTTTCGGCCTATAAAATGCAGGGGCCACTTATCAAAGGGCAATGAATATAATTTTTCATGACATGATAGGCCAATTCATCGAAGTATATGTAGATGATATAGTGGTCAAATCAATTAAAGTGGAAGATCATTTTGAACAATTAAAACGCTCATTTGAGCGAATGAGGAACTACAAATTAAAATTGAATCCGCTGAAGTGTCCATTCGGTGTTAATGCAGTGAATTTTCTTGGGTTTTTAGTGCACAAAAGAGGTATTGAACTTGATAAAAATAAGACAACGGCCATTTTAGAGGCCAAACCGCCTAGTAATAAGAAATAATATCAAAGGTTTCTAGGCCAAATAAACTTTTTGAGACGTTTCATCTCTAATTGTGCAGGGCGAACAAAAGCTTTTTCGCCACTTTTTAAATTGAGAAAACAGGACTAGTTCGTCTGGAAGGAAGAACATCAAAAGATTTTTGATAGCCTGAAGACATATTTGTCAAGTTCACCAGTGTTAGTATCACATATCCAAGGACGGCCAATGAAAATATATGTATCAGCTGAACAAGAATCAATAGCTGAAATGGTCACGCAAGAAGACGAACTTGGCGAAGAAAGGGCGATCTACTATTTAAATAGACGGTTAACAAAATGTGAATGTAATTATTCTGCTATTGAAAAGTTATGTCTTGCTTTATATTTCACATGTACAAAACTAATGGTTTATTTACAGCCTTTAACTGTTTACTTAGTTTCTAGCGTCAATTTAGTTAAATAAATGTTCTATCGCCCTATTTTACGTCAAAGGATAGGTCTTTATACTTTGGCATTATCGGAGTTTGAAATACAATATATACCCCAAAAGGCAGTTAAAAATCAAGCATTGGCTAACTTCTGGCCGATCATCAATGCCTTGACATACCTAAAGAAATAGAATTAGAAGTTGATTCATTTGAATTAAAACCCTGGGTTTTATATTTTGACGGATCAAAAACTTCTAAAGGTGTAGGGGTAAGAATGTTTTAATAATCCCTTAGGGATTTATTACAAGTTTGCTTTCACTTTGGATAGGATGTGTACCAACAATCAAGCCGAATATGAAGCATTGATTGTAGGTCTGGAGCTATTGATAGAATTGGGAGTAAAAAATGTAATAATTAGGGGCGATTCCCAATTAGTAATTTACCAATTGATTGGTGATTTTAAATACCAAAGTGATTCTATCGTAAGCCAATACGAAATTGTATAAGAATTGTTGGAAGATTTTGATCAAGTGGAGCTTCAATACGTTAACAGGATGTATAATGATTTAGCAAACGAATTAGCCCAAATGGCTTCGGGTTATTCAAAGGTGTTAAATTTGGAATCTATTTGTGAGTATGGAGTAATATTGTTTGCGGTACAGCGGAGGGCAAGAAGAGTTGATGTTCATTGCATACAAGATGGAGATGCAATATATTGGATGGTAAAAATAAAACAGTTCCTGAAAGGGCCTAACTCGAAAGATGATAGAAGAATGAAGCTACGATCATTAAATTACATACTAATAGACGAGGTACTATTTAAGAAACGATCAAATGGTGTTTTATTGAAATGTGTGAGCTTGCAAGAGGCTAAGACAATTATGGCCGAAGTACACGAAGAGATATGTGGAGCCCATCAGGCTGGCCAAAGAATGAGATGGTTAATCATTGGGAATGACTATTTTTGGCCCAAAATGGAAGAATCAGGCGTTCAGTATACAAAAAGTTGTTTGGCATGCCAAAGGCATGGTCCAATAGAAAAGGCGCTAGCAAGAGAAATGGGACCTATTATCAAACATTGGTCGTTTAAAGGTTGCGCGATAGATTTGATATGGAAGATTTATCCTCCGTCGTCCAAGTATATACGTTCATAATAGTTGAGACGAATTTCTTCACTAAATGGGTAGAAGCAATACCTCTAAAAGAGATTTCTCAGAAGAATATTATAAACTTCATTCGTGATCACATTATTTATAGATTTGGTATACCCCAAACTCTAATGATGGATCACGAAACATCTTTAAATGGAGATTAAGTGAAGGAATTCTTGAGCGAATTTGGATCAAGTTAGTAAACTCCACACCTTATTACGTTCAGTCTAATGGACAGACAGAATCTTCTAATAAGATTCTAAAAAGTATCATAAGGAGATATATGAAAATGCCAAAAATTGACATGAATGCTTAAACAAAGCTTTATGAGTTTATAGGACGTCACCACATTCAAGTACCAAAGTAGCACCTTTTTCAACTTACTTATGGACAGAAGCGGTGTTGCCTATGGAAATCAATGTGCCATCGATTAGAGTAGGCTTACAAAATAATTTAAGTGATGGCGAATATGCAGAGTCATTAGCCCAAAATCTGTTAGAATTGGACTAGTTAAAGTTGGACGTTCTAGACAGATTGCAGGTTCAAAAATGAAAAATGGCTAAGTTATATAACAAAAAAGTTGTAGCCAAGTTTTTTTAGCCTGGGCGATTTAGTTTGGAAAACAATATGCCATTTGGATAGCAAAGACCCAAAGTATGGCAAATGGTCACCCAATTGGGAAGGACCATATATAATAAAAAGCATATTGCCCAATGGGGCTTACCATTTGGAAGACTTAGATAGCACGAAATATATAAGGTTTATCAATGGTAAGTACTTGAAGAAGTATATTCCTTCTATATAGGAAAGTGAACAGATATAAGAAATTTTTATAAAATAAAACCAAGATGTCGACACACACCATGTTATCAGAACAAATAAAATAAATTGGACGATCACGTTCAAATAAGATAAGAGCAATCTTTCATTATCAAGTATTCATTACAAATCAAGGAATACAAAATACAAATGGTCTGTAAGTCGCAATTGGAAGCAGGCTACCATATTTCTCCTATCAACTACTACAGAAAAAGGGTAGATTGGCCTTCCTAAATGCATCGCTGCAATGATAGACAGAGAGGTTGAGAAGCACAATCAACAAGCAATTGGTTTCACATCAAGATCTCCCACTGGAGATCATAAATGGAAAGGACGCTGAGAAGATCTTCATTGACCAGAAAACATTTCATATACATCCCATACTAAAGAAGATATCAAGACAGATGGCAAAGTTAGGGAAAGAAGGATTCATTTCGGATTGAAAGAGGAAACAATTGTCCTGTTGGATATGGAAAATTGATCGTTGGAATGCCAAGTAACGGTAACAAATGGGTTGTGGAGGAAATGAGGATAAAGACAACTAGCATGTAACAAGTACACAACTTTTTAGAGGCTTGAAGGCGAAGAGGCGAAATACGAATGGCCGGATACATGCGTAGTAACCAAAATTGAATGTCTAGATCTTGAAGAGACGGTGGAATACCAATTAGGAATATCAAGAGTTTTGTTCTATCTAAAGAGTAAACAAGGGGAAATGGGTATGAATATAGCACAATGTTATTAATTTAGTTTTGGAGAGTCATTGACGATTAAATGAGACGTCAAGTATGATGTTTCAAAATTCATGCAAAAGACATAACCCAAATAAATAAAAATGATTACCTCATTGATAAAATTGGTTGCCAATACATTTTTTAGCCAACTATGGCTGTTATTATAAAATCACAACAAAGCGTAAGATGAAATCATCCTACGAAGATTGGCCAAAATATCTGTGTCTTAATTACAATTCGCCCCGAAGAGAGCGAACCCGTTCTCTAAGTTTTCCCCATTCCTCGTACTATTCAGTGGATGTAGTAGATAGTATGGTCATAAGTTCCTCGTTAACTCCCAGCTTGGAATATCGCTCAACTAAAGATTTGTTTCGCTCAACTTCTTGGGAAGCAGTGCACTTCTTAGCAGCTAGCTTGGCCTTCCAGTCGTCCATCTAGGCTTGAAGTTCCTTCATCTCTGCAGCTAGACTTACCATCAAAGAGTCTTCAACCATGAGCTCAGAAGAGATTTCGTTTAGACTTTCCGTGGCATTCTCAATTTCCTGAAGCAAATACTCATTTTTATTTACAGCACGAATGTATTGAGTCTTCTTGTTTTTTAACTCGACATTTCGAGCCAGCAAGAGCGAAGGGAGCTCAAGTGCCTGAGCCATTTTCGCACTTAAGTGCTCAAACTTTTCTTTTTGGCTAGAAGCAATGGCCATGTTGATGTTTATGCCCATAAAGAAAACATACTCAAGAACTGACTGCTTTAGAACATTCATGTTTTCTTCTAAGAATGCAGTAGATGAAGCAGAAGGACAACTGGCTGGGGATGAACGAGAAGTAGCGCTTGTTTTGACTTTGTTATAATTAATGAGGTGAAGATAAAAGACGAAATAGAGGATACCTCGTCAGTAGCTTTGGAAAATCGGGGTACATCACCGGTTGATCCAACCACCTGGGAGGACTTCCCTTTATCAGAGCTAGCAACCTCTTCCACAATGGGCTGACTTGCAATCTCTACAAGAGGCCAACGACAAGGAGTTAAAAGCTAATAATGCAAACGGGGAAAAAAGACTACAAAATCTACAGTACCTTCGAGTTCAACGCTTGGGGGTTAGCGCCCTGGGAAAATGGAAGCTCTTTAATTGACTGTGTGATAAAGATTCTTAACCTATAGGTATGGCACTTTCCTCAGATAATTTGGACAAAAGAACTTCAATGGATGTTGGTGGAATAGAGACCGGTGAAGGCAGAGCCTTTAAAGAGGAAGTTGAACTCTTCTGAAAAAATCAAGGTAAAGCATCAACACATAAAGGTTTTTTCATCAATAAGTAAACTCTGGATGAGGGAAATGAATTCAAATACGTTCCTCCTGATGATGAGAGGGATATCATCATCATCATCATCATCATCAGGCAAGCTTGGTGAAGCTGAAGCTAGCTGTTTGCGGCTAGAAACATACTTGGTCGTCCCAGTTTGGGTGGATGAAAAACCAGAAGGGATGAGATTCACCGCATAGCGTTTAACGTGAGCTTGATGGGACTTTGAAAGAGAAATAGGATTCTTGGTGGCTATAGAAATGACAGGAATAAGAGAAACAAAAGAAGCTCCTGGACTCTCCAATGAGTGGAAAGCATGGTTAGCATCAGTCACGAATAACATACGCTTCACTGATGGCCAGAATTGTTCGAAAATGGGATGAACTGCAAAAGTGGGATTGAAAGGGGCCAAAGAGAAACCGTTTGTCAAAATGGCGTTATGAGCATCAATAGCTTGTGCCTCTACTTTAGTAATGGTATGAAAACGCTATGTCAAGTTTTTGGAAAAATAGAGAGGAACATGCCATGTTTGGCCAAAACCAAGTGGCGAGCCACGAAATGAGAAGCATACAACTCAACCCCTGCCTTAGCGTTCATTCTAGTTAGAATGTTGTGGAATAGTTCTTTCCCAACCAATCATTGAACCCAAGTGGGCAAAGAGGTGCTCACTTCATTCATGGTGGCAGGGGGTTATACATAACTTGGAACTTGATGTGTAGAGAAATAAAAAAAGGAATAAGCTGAATTCAAAGTGTAAAAGAATGTGAAGACGTCCCTATTAGACATTTTCATAGGGTCCAACTGATTAATGAATAGCCCATAATAACTAACTGATCTAGGCAGAGATGGTGGAACATCAAGTTGTGGGAAATATGCTCTCAACCACAATTGAGCGAGCCAAAGAGGCCCGCTGCCAATGGGAGATACACCATTCCTCAATTGGAATTGAAGAAAAGCCATGCCTCTGTAAAAGGCACCTAGGAATAATGAGCAAAGATTTAAAGACCTACCCCACACTAGTTCATGTGCTATGGGCAAATAGGCCATAGAAGGTTTCATGTTGGGCACACAAAGAACATATGTACAGAGCCAAACTTGGAGAAAGGCAACACATTCAGCGTGGGGTGGGTTCAGTACCAGTCTTATTACAGAGTTCGTGCATGCTCGAATAAGAATCAGTAAGTTTCTTTTTAAATTTTAGGGCAGTGGCAGTAACCAAAAGATTGGGAGAAATGGTGTCGCCCATGTGACACCCCGAACTTAAGCTTCGAGTGTCACGTACTAAACATAATAACTTCTACCTTTGCTACATGTAAAAACTCTTAAATAAAATGTAATACATAGTGGAGACTTATTTTCAATTTATAGTAAAATATCTCTGCAAAATTTAATAGCCATCAGAAGTGCATGCTGACCTGAAATTATTCTTTACATATACGAACTCGGGGCTGTCATGGCTAATTGGGGTAGCCAGTTCAAATATTTTTATAAAATTCATCCCAACTCTATTTTCTATGAAATTTATAGCATTAGAAATATATTTCCAAGTAGTTTCCTATGTTAAAATATGGAAAATTTCCAAGATCGTATGATACAGACGTTTTACCAAAAATAGTGAAGTACTGCACATAAACTTCAGATTGACCTTTTGATGGTTAAAAATTTATATCTCAAGCTACAGATATCCAAATTGAGTGATCTTGTGCTCATATAAATAAAACTCAAAGAGAAACACAGCAGTATTTTTAGAGTCTCAAATAGGTGTTTATAGAGTTATTAATAGCATTTTGAATTAACCCTAAAAACCTGTCTAGTTTCTGCCTCTTTTATCATTGTAAGAAAATGTCTATAAAAATGTCTCTTAGCATTACATGAAAGATATGATTACAAAATTTAATTTCAGTACCATATTATATCATGTCTTATACATATTTATATATAATACCACAAGAAAAATATATGGAAAACAGTCTTCGAAAAAAATACGAAAAGGAGATTTCGATACAGAATAACTTTGTCCTTAACCCATCATCGAGTATGCCGACTGACTTCCACCAACTCAATGATTATGGATCTATAAATTTAGTATAAAATACTATGAGTATAATGAATACTTAGTAAGATATCATGCTTGGATTTAACATGTTAATACTACACAAAAGAAAGCATTCAAACACATACTTGCACATTCCGGCTTGTCGGTGTCCTCGGACTTGTCCTAAGGCATAAATAGATATCTAACTTTGTAGACTTGTCCATAACTTTCATATTATGGTTTTCATGCATAGATTAAGCATAAATATTACCATGAAATCCTACCACTTGAGCATAAAAAACATCTTACCTTAAACTTGGAGTAATTTTGGTTGAAATGTGTACTTGAGAGCGCTGGGCTTTTGTTTTCCTCTTCACTTGGGTTCGGTTGGGGATAACTTGAAGAAATTTTGGGGGTTAAGTATCCTATTTAGGGGCTAGATAAAGGGTCATAAGGGTTGGGGTCGTGCTTGATACTTAAGGATGAAGAAATTGGCGGCTAAAGGACAAGTGTCTCCAAGCATGAGGTGTCCAAGCATGATGTGGCTTCATGTAGCCATACTTGATTCTTCATTTCCCCTTATGTAACTTGTAAGATATATATCTATCCAATATAAGGCGATGAGGCTTTATAAGACGTGATAGAAATTTTAAGGTTGAAGGAACTTGATATTAAAGTGACAAATTATCGCATGCTAAGTAGGATACAACTTCTGATTTCGTATCACTCTTTGGGTAGTTTGTATGACATTTATGGATAATATGTCACATATTTGAAGTCTTAAAGAAGCGGTAGATGTGGATAATACTTAAGAGTGAAGAAATCTACCACTATAAGGATAAATCAACCAGTATGAGGTGACTAAGCATGAGGTGGTCTCTTGGGGTTACAATATGATTTTGTACATATCATTGCAGGTAAAAATCGAGTATCCTTGGCTTATTTTAATGTGTTTAAAATCCAATTTACCTGCCCTAAAATCTCAAAATATTTTTCAACCGTTCATTTAATTACTTACCCGATTGATACCCAATCTCCGATCTATTTCAAAAATTCGCACTTCAACATTTAAACATCATATAAAACCCATATTATTGTGTAGTGATCATGTCACTTCATGCTTCATGTTCCAAATAGGTCAATTACTGACTTAGGATTTATGGTGACCTTGATCAACCGAATGGAAGGCTATAACCGTTATCGATACTAATTCCGACCTTTCAAGGTTCCACTTGCTTAACAAGTCAATCTTCCACATCTAGATTAACCTAGCTTCTCTATCATCGCTCAATGTAGAATTCATCACCTAGGTCGACGAGTCGAAGGCTAACACCATATAAAGATCTCATGCTCTCAATAATCAAATGTACAGTTTTAAAAGAAAGCAATTAGGAGAAATGAATGCAAATGACATTATAAATAGCATGCATGAATCATATTGGCCAAATATATAACATAAGTTCAGGGTATTACAGCCTATAGGCAGAAGGTTGACTAAGGCTCCAACATCCCGTAGAGTGATGGACATTGGGCCAAAAAGGAATATAAAAGTATTGTATTCCAAAGACCAAAAACTTAGTGCAATTGGGAAAAGTACAGGATCGTAGATTAGATGACGTAGAGCAATTTCTAATAAGTCCGAAATATGAGCACGGTAAACAATCGCCCTGGTAGGGCCATGATTTACCATACATGCATGCCAAAAATGAAAGGTAAAATCAATTTTAGGCCAAGTACGAATACCTCGTTCATGGATTGGCTTCAATGGGAAATGATTCAGAGAAAGAGGGTCTTGAGTGCAAGGGAACAACTGGCCTACTGGAGCTTGCCCCACCGAATCAACATTATTAAATGACGGGCCCAAATAGAACGCATTAAGGTCATCATTGGCTGATGAAAGCACATGGATTACATATGGCCTTGTGAGTAGCTGCTGGAAATCTTCAAAACCGAGGGAGTTATCTGAGGTCGCCATTTACTATAAACTTTAATATGCTCGAGGGTTCGAAAGCGCAGGTGTTTAAAACAGAGAATTAAGAAGATGAATCGGAAGTTGTATAGAAACACGGCAATGCAGAACGTGGGTATAATGGTATGGTGAAACGGTGTATTTCACGGAGTAGTGAGATATTGTACATCTTTGGGATATAGAAGGAAACTGCTGAGCAAAGCAATGATTGGGATTCTCCGCCTTTTTGGAATTTCAAGTATTACGGAGAATGAAAAGAATGAATATGACATAAAATTAATGATTGTTATTAATTTTTGCCATATTATGGGGTAATTGTTGATGTATAAAATAAGGCCCAATTAGGAAATTTGATTCTAAGGATAGGCCCAGATAAGACCATGTAAATGCCCAAAATGGAGTCATCTAGCGAAAGCTTATCATCACCCAAGTATGCAAAGCGCCCAAGATCAGGGCGACCATAGTACCTTATTTTTATTCAGAGCTATGACCTCATCATCGTCCAAGCTCGCGAGATGCCCAGGAGCTGAGCGAAGGTAATATCTAGTTGTTATTTAAGGCGACAGTTATTGACACAGTTAATGGGTAATCCTATCACATTCCACAATCCAAGGATCTCGAAAGCAACCAGTTAAATAATGGAAATAATGGTAGCAGTTAAAGATGGTAGTTTATTGGCAAGTCAGTCATTATGGAGAAAGTGGGTAGTTAGAAGGCGACGAACGACTGTCAAACGGTTCCACAACAAAAAAATCGTCAAATGAGTATAAAAGAGAATATAAGACATACAAGCAGGCTCCGATCAAATCACTCTCGAACAGAGAATATGTAATTTTCATTTCCTTTAATTTCTTGTCTTTAAACTTTTGATTGCATTGTGTGCTTGTGCCACTTGGAAGCATTTCGCTTCGTGTAAACCATAACCTTCATAAATAAAATACCCCTCGTTGGGACTGTCTCAAGAGGTTTTGTTTGTTACACAATCGTATGAGTCTTTTTAATTGTTAGCGAGACTCGAATTTCCGCGCGAAACAATATGTACTGGAATCATGTGGTTTTTAATTTGTGACACAATATATGTATAAATTTTTGATGCATGTGTCAATAGTGGAGTCATGTCAATTAATTTTCATCATAGGTTGCAACAACAATTTCTCACAATTCCTATTGCTAAATGGGGAAATTGTAAAAAAATGTTCACTTTTACATGACCATTTGCAAAAATGTCCAAAATTTCTTCAACGTCAATTTTACTATAATGTAGACCAAAATGCCCTCATTAACAATTTTAATTCCACAATGATTATTTATATAATTAAAAATTAACCAATAATAACTTGACACACAACCTAATACTGCTTATTTTAAAAAGTACCATGTCAATCATACACTAAATGCTCACTTCTCTCTATAAGTAGGTAAATAAAACATTTATGAAATGTAGAAAAATACATTTAAAATGTCAAAAACATTATGAAATGTAGATAACTCTCATGTTCAGAACGAAATTTCATTCTAAACCAATGAAGTGGCAAGATAAACAGTGTCTAACTGTCGATAACAGCTTTTAAAATGTCAAGAACGTCATGAAATGTCAAGAATAACAACTATTAAACACAACTTATCAACATAAATAAGATTTAAAAGAAAAATTACATTCTACCCAGAATTGCGGAAAGCCTAACCAATTGCAAACTTGGATGAGATTAAATCTTTCGAAATGAAATTATATGATTTTTTTATGAATTAGAAGCATATAATTATTGTTATGTGTTAATGACTTTTCTACTTCATCTTCATTCCCCCCCAAAAAAAATTCTTGGCCAATACCTATTAGATAATAAAAGAGGTAATTAATATATAACGTCTCCACCTTTCATTGTTATTGTGGAAAACATCCATACTTTTCATTTTTTGACATTTTTACCCTTATTTCCACATTTCATTGAGCAAAATGTCATTTTCACATATTTTCTCAATTAAAAATTATGAATATACCCCTCTCTTTAAATAAAAACAAAAAGAAAAAGACTAATTGCATCAACAGCCCCAAATTTTTTTTAAAAGCCCAAATAAATCACAAATAAGTTATTAAAAATGTAATTAGAGCATAATGTCTCTATCTTTCACCGTTATTGCGAAAAATGTCCCTACCTTTCTTTTTTTTTTTTTTTACATTTTCACTTTTAATTACACATTTGATTGCGTAAACCACTATTTCTATCCATTTTCATCCAATTTTTCAATAAAAAATTGTGAAATAACGAATATAACCTCCTATTTAAATAAAAAAAATAAAGAATTAAATTGGAATCATAGTCCCAATTTTTTCTTAAAAGTACAAACAAGTCCCCAATAAATTATTAAAAATTTAATTTTTTAAAAAAAGAACTAACAAGTCCCAATTTAACTTGTTTAAAAATTAAAAAAACTAAAAAATAAAAAACGTAAACGAGTCTCAAATAAATTATTAAAGAATTAGAAATTAAAAAAAACTTATTTAAATAGGGGGTTATGTCCGTTATTTCACTTTTTTTTTTTTTTTGAGAAATTGGATGAAAATTGATAGAAATGGTGGTTTGCGCAGTCAAATATGTAATGAAGGGTGAAAATGCAAAAAAAAAAAATGAAACGTATTGATGTTTTTTGCAATAATGGTTAATATGGATATTATGTACTAATTACCATTTTAATAATTTTGTTTGTGACTTGTTTGCGCTTTTTTAAAAAAAAGGGACTGTGGTTGTAATTAGTTTTTTTTATTTTATTTAAAGAGATGGATATATTCGTCATTTCATAATTTTTAATTGAGAAAATAGGTGAAAATGACCTTTTGCGCAAAGAAGTACGTAAATAAGAGTTTTTTCGCTTTTCTAGCCTTGTAGTTTAGGTTTCAAATCATTATTTCTCTCTCTCTTCTCTACTACAAATTTATTCCATTTTCATTTTTTGCGTGTATTTAGGGTTTTGTTGTTTCTTGAATTTTTATTTTTATTTTTTATCGTTTTCTGATTTTCTTTGGTTAAAACTTATAATTTGCTGACAATGAATTAATCTCTCTCCTTTTTTTGGTCAGATGTCCCATCAAATCAACGATTATTGGCCAATCCATGTTAAAACCTAGAATTAAGATACTTTGTCAGAAAATGTTGATATCCTAATTGACAAATGTATTGGGGGTAGGAAATTATTGGATGTAAAAGTTGATTATTTTATAACGGTTTAATGACAAAAGCTTGACATTCTGTCAAGTAAAATATCAATTTTTTCTGACAATGTAGCATGGTGGTAAAATCTAACATATCTAGAGTTAATTTCAATTCTGGTCACTAAACTTTCATGAAAATCTCAATTTGTTCACTCATCTTTAATTTGTCAATTTCTCCGACTCAATGTGGGCATTGAAACATAAAGGATCGCTGACCATTCAAAATATAAAATACAATGCATAAGTGAGGGAATAAAAAAATATAATTTTTATGTCTAAATCTTCATTCTACTTCCTTGTTGATCAGCTCAGGTATGGGAATGGGAGTGAATATTCACAAATTTCATTTATCTGTCATTCTCTAATAACAAAACTCCTTATTTATCAAAAGATTTGATACAGTACAAACAGAAGAAGAGTTCATACAAAAATGGGATCGAGATCGAAAATAGTGTTCATTTTTGAAAAAAATTGTATCTATTTTGAATAAAAAGGTCGAGTGAGCAAAACTCATCGGCTTTGCCCATGATGTACTGCCCATTTTGACCCAATACCATCGTTTAGAGTTCCGAAAATGCATTTTTCATTATGCTTGATAATTTCTTTAAGTTTACGTAGATTAACATTTCAATTCCGTTTAGAATTGTTATCTTTCATTCATATCGTTATCTAGAAATTTAGTTATTATCAAAATTTTATTTATCACTTTAAATACGAATTATAAACTTTGACAATTAGTTGATTTGATAATAAATTAATAATAAAATTCGTAAGAAGTTTCTCTCAAATAGTCTCTTTCTTAGCATTTGTTAAATAAACAGCCCCAAATAACACAAAGAATATAACAGAAATTAAAAAACACCAATGATTTTTTATCCTTAAGTCCGAATGTTTACCCTAGAAAAGACTAATCATCACGTTGAGCATCCACCAAAGTAATTACCGCTCTAATCTACTAGAAATCAACAAAGATTATCAATACAAGAGTCACAATACAAAAATCCAAATAGATTTAGCCCTTAAACCAAGTTTTTTTTCCTCAAGAAATCTCAACACCCGATTACATCAAGTAATCAAAGGTTACTGCTCAACCAAGAACAAATTCACCACAATTACAAAGTAATCTACACTAGACTTCACCAAGAATATTTATAACTAACAGATGATTGACGAAAACTAAGAGTTTTCAAAGAGATAATAGAAAATAAGAGAAAACCTTAGACGATATTTCGAACATTCAGCAAATGAAGAGTCACGCCAAATAATACAAAAGGTTAGAAGCATCCAACAGTTGCACCACTCCCAAATGGCATCATCACAACCTTTGAAATTAATAACCAAAGTCGTGTGTCAGCAAAAGGCGAGAATGTACAAAATGGAAAGAGGTAGCCGTGTTACATTCCATCACTTTGGGCTGGACTCAGTATTAATTGGGTTGCATCATTGGGCCATCTAATTGGGTTACATTATTGGGCCCAAAAGTGTTAAGCATAATGTTTAACAACATTCATGAACAAATCAACAAATTTGAATTTTTCATGAAATTTTCTTCTTTCCTATAAGCTTTCACAGTTCCACTACGTCAAAATTAATAATGGAAAATCTACTACATATGAAAGAATCTTCACCTATAATGACAAGCCTAGCCTTACATAGGACGTTTTCCATGAGGATCTAATCTGGGACTCTTGAGGCTCCATGTACTTGCAGTGGTAGAAGAAGTGACACCGTTTGTATTGGTCGTGGAACCAGAAGAATGAGAACTGTATTCTCCTGAAGTTCTAGAGGTCGAGGGTAATGGCCTCAGAGTCCTATATCTGGAACCTGGGAATCCAGGTCTTTTTGGTTCTTTGAGAGTGCTTGGCTTCCTCGACAGTATTACCACCACCTCGTGCATATTGGGACGTGATGCTGGATCAGCTTGGGTACAAAGCAGCCCAAGCTGTATGAACATTGTTATCTCTTCAAAGATTGCTGAGGGTGCCAAAGTGTGATCTGCAATCTCCAAGCTTCTACCTTGCTTGTAAAGCCTGTATACCTGAAAAAACAACAAAACTTAGCCCTTGTTTGTCTCCCTTCAAACTATAACTCTTTACCCCACGTTTGAAACCATTATTTCAAAACTTTTTAATTCTCGTATTCATTTTCAACTACATATTTATACAATAAAATATTTTGCAAGTAAATCCAAAAATTTTTCTACTTTTTAATCACATGTTCTCCAAAAAATCAGTTTTCAAAACTCTACTTTCTCAAAATAATGGCCATCAAATAGGAGCTTAATTCTCATACTCATTTTCAACCACACATTCACACCATAAAATATTTTGCATGTAAACTCAAAACTTTCCCTATTTTTTAACCACACATTCTCCAAAAAAATCACTATTCAAAACATCATTTTCTTTCAATAATGGGCATCAAACAGGGGCTTCATTACAAGTATTGTTGCCCTGTACAATCTTCACAGAGGTATATTCGATCTAAAAATAACATGAAATGTAAGGGCCATTATACTTTGTGTAGTACCGAGGAAAAGGATAGAATATGCACCAAATTATTTCATTAGGCAGAGACATTCCACACATGAAACATATGAGCATCTCAAAAACAGTAGAGTTAAGAGAAATCATATTCTTCCTAATGAATGTGAAACATGCTCTTTTCAACCCCAACTTCAAGAATTACATTTTTCGGGTGTCTAGGATTACGAAAAATGCATTATGTAATATGTCGAATTGTCATAGGACCAATTGAAGCCAAAATTTGTCTCAACTCTAAAGCTGAAATGGCAATCTAAGTACTTCATTTCTCTTAAAAAGTTTTCCTTTCCCATTGTAGGAAAATTCTAATTCAGTGAATAATTATCAACTATGCAGGTCATTGACAGAAGAATTGATGAGCACAGAAAATTTTATATGCTATCATGACCTCGGGGATCAAATTTAGTATTACACTATTTCAGATGAACCAATTAAGGATCCACAGTCAACCATTATATTTTGGCTAAAAGATCAAGTTCTTACCCATTCAAGTAAGTCCCGTGAGTTAGGATCATGATTAGAAGTTAAATTCTTCTGTCCGCTTATCAGCTCCAAAACCAAAACCCCAAAGCTGAACACGTCTGCTTTCACAGAAAGTTCACCATGCACGAGATACTCTGGTGCTATGTAGCCACTGTTCCGAAATTAAAATATAAGCAAGTCAGCAACATGACGTAGGATTACATACCGATTAACCATAACAGTAAGCAAAAAATAAAAATTAAAAACATAAGCACATACTTGGTACCAGCTACACGAGTGTTAACATATGATTGATCTTCAGGAAAGAGACGAGCCATGCCAAAATCAGCAATCTTGGGAACCCATTTATCGTCAAGCAGGATATTGCTGGCCTTGATGTCACGGTGTATGACACAAGTATGAGCACCTTCGTGAAGGTAAAGCAAGCCCTTTGCTATGCCAGTTATTATGTCATGTCTTTGTTTCCAATCAAGCACTTGCTGACTACCAGAATCTAAATTGATAACACCACGTGTCAGTATCATTGTATCACTTGTAATCTGAAGGTTATAATACTAGTATTAAAAACATTGTGCAAAATATCAAATATTTCTAAAGCCGGTGAATTAAAAGATTTGACACCCACATCACCTGGAGGCTACAAATCCTCGTCAAATCTTCTTTTGTTCACATTTTTATTTTGAGTGTTAGTGTGATAAAAAAAATTCTAAAGTTTTATCAACTTTTCAACTAGTCAAACTTCCATTTTAACCACACATTTCATTTGATGAGATCCACAACTTTTATCAACTTTCTATTACAATATTATATCAACTTTTTATCAAAATCTACTAAAAACTTTTATCAAACAATCCCTAAAAGTCATCAGGAAGAATCATCTAAATAGTATGTAAATGGATGGCAGTCAATTTGAGATGGATGTACAGAAAACTCTTTGGTCAAGACATATTAAAGAACTTCCTTCGAAGAAATTAAACAAAACAAGTTAAAAGTAGATGTGTTTTAATTTCCCATTCTCTCATACAAGATAAATGGATCCAAAGTCAACCAGGTCCCATCTTCCTTGCCCTTGGTCATGTTAGATCACATTTAGAGCTTCACACAAAATAAAAAATGCACGAGCACACACAAAAATAAATAGAGATTGTAGAACAGTAATCTCAGTGCCTAAACAGGAGCCAAATGTTAAAAATTAATAGTTTTTTTAAGTAATATCAATGATACTTTCTATATTCAAGACGATAACAATACTTAGTTAAGGTTCGTCCAACAACTATGTAGATTTTGTCAAGAACCAAATACTTGAATAGATAAGACTGAGAAACCTGGCAGAACTTACTAAATAGAAGCTTGTCAAGGCTCTCGTTAGCCACATACTCATAAACAAGCAGCTTCTTTGCATCATGCACACAGTATCCCAACAAATTTACCACATTTCTATGCTGCATTCGCGTCAACAACTTCGCTTCGATCTGAAACTCTCTCTTACCCTGAGTTGAGCCATGTGCTAGCATCTTCACAGCTATTTCTCTCCCATCACTCAATTTTCCCTACAAATTACAAATGCCCACGAGTCTAAATCAAGACATTGTTGATCATTCACACAAATTAACACTTTTTATTTTTCCTTTTGCAGGGTGAAATTCAAAATGCCCAGAAGCAAAAGTTTAAGCCTGTATACTAAAAAGACTTATAATTTGATGATTCTTACCCTGAAAACGGGGCCAAATCCACCTTGACCAAGCTTGTTTGTGGGGTGAAAATCCTTGGTTGCAGCTTTAAGGATTTCAAAAGGGAACTGCTTCTGTTCTTGCGCTGCAATTTCCTCCAAGTCCTCTTCCGTTTGCCCTTTTCAAATTATCAAACAACAATCAAATAAAAACCCACACAGAAGAAGAATTTAAAAAAAAAAGCAAGATTTTACCTCTGTTTGGGTTGGAAGTGAAGAGCTTTAAAACGTTTTGAAGGATGTTCTTGAATTTATTACTCATGGCAAATGTAGAGATAAATTAATCATTAGTAGCATAAGTTTTGATTAGTCGATTTCTCTATCTTTTGGATTTTCGTTAGAGATATTATGTAAATGCCAACGAAAACTTGCATTTTGACGTTAGAGAAGCGCGTGAAATTTACGTTTTACTCGTCAAAAGAATTGGTCATTTGGCAATTGATTATTTTAATATTTGATACGTCATTTGCATTGTATGACATGATGTCTGACTTTGTAACTTTGAAGACCCACAAATAAAAAGTGTATCACAAATATCACTAAATTGTATTACAACTTTATGATTGAATTAAAAAATGTATCTCAATTATCACTGAACTATACATCGTATATTCATTGTAATTAATATATGGTGTAGTTAACAAAAATTATGATCTAAATGTATTTATACTTCAAATAATTAACCCCAAATCCAACTAAACATAAGCCATATTTTAGCCACATTTATTAGAAATTCATTTTTTAATCTCGTTTTATAAAACTTATTTTCAATCATACATTCTCCTAATAAAATAATTTACAAATAAATTAATATTTTCTCTTACTTTTTAATTACACATTTTCTAAAATAATACCATTATAAAATTTATTCACCCCAAAAAATTGGGCTCAAGCAAACTCCAAAACTCCTGTCATTAATAAGAAATTAAATTTTATAGACACAAGAATGAATAGATACAAGTCTGTGTATAACATAGATTTTTTTAGAATAGATTTTTTTGAAAAGTAATGATTTTTTTTTTTGGGGGGGGGGGAAATTAGGCTTGAGCATGGTTCAAATTGTGTTGATTTCGAGTTCAACCCGAAATCGAAACTAGTGTGAATAAATTCCAACTTAAACCGACCCAATCCAACAGTTTAAATCGAATCAAACAAAACAAAACCAAACAAAATCCGTTTGGGTCGATTTAAACAATATTGGTCTGAATTAAAAATAAAAATAAAAATTGCTATCCGTTTTTTATTAAAAGCATTGTTTGCGTATATATAAATATATATTTACTTGTGTAATGGGTATCAATAATATATAATGTAAATGAAAAACGGTCGATTTTTTCAAAATCATATATATATATATATTCGATAGTTATCAACAAACAATTACACTTAAATGAAAATCTAACATAAAATTGGAATTTGAAACTTACAACAAACAATTCTCAATGCTTTTATTTTCTTTTGAAATTTCGAATTTTAGAAGCAGCATGGATGGTAAATAAATTATTTGAGATAGAATTATATTTGTGTTTATATTTTTTCTACTTTCTAAATTTTAAAATATGAATTTTAAAATGAAAAAAAAAGGGTAAAACCCGCAACAACTTGTTAATCTTTTACTTGTAAAAGAAATATTTAATTTGGAAATTGATACTGAAACTTTATTTAAAATCTTAACAACTTGTTAATCTTTTACACTATTAGAGTAAAACCCGCAATAACTTTTAGTTGAAATATGTTATTAAGTTAATTCTGAATTAAAATCACATGCTTTCAGGAAAAAAAAAATTATAATCAGTCCACAATTAAGTGTAATTACTAAAAGTTTCCATAGAGTTTCTTTAAATTTTATTAAAAACGTAAAAGATTTTGAGAATATTTCTTGGATTTTTATTTCTGTAAATAGAAATCCTAACAATTTATATAACCTTCTGTGCAAACCAAGAATGAAAATTCACAAGGCTCCATTGAATGTCCCATTAATATCTTACTGTTCTGTCCACTTTTGAGATGGTAGTTAAAGTCGTGCTCGATCATCCTCAGTCAAGAAACTTGAGGTAGACTTGTACATTGACAAATACGAAATTCTTAATTTTCAATTGTTTATGAAATACCCATTGGTCACAATACTTGGGTTACTCGACACTATTAAGCCACAACTAAGTTAACTTGAATTTTCAACACTAAAGCCTTTGTTTGGAAAGAATTTATAAAACGGTTTAATACTTGAAATTAGTGGTAAATAAGTGAATAGTACTTTTAGGTTCATTGAAATATTTGATTCAAAATGAAATTTGACCTTTATAATCGTAAAAGATGAAGCAAGTTGCAACTCAACGGTTGACATGATAGTTTCAACAATTTCTTGCGTCAATAGTTTGACATTAAAAGGAACTCATAAACCTTCTCTTAAAATTCTTTATTTTTAGAAAATGAGACTTTCACTTGAAGCCATGAGCGTGAATCTCAAGTGCAAGTTTTTTAATATTCATTTGTTGTTTTGACATCAAAGTCTACATAAAATATAAATGTTAATTAAATTGTCATTGTACTGTTTTTTTTTTTTTTTTAATATTTATTTGTGTAAGAAGTTAAAATATGACATATTAATATGAATAGAATAGTTTGTTGCATCACATCGTTGATTAACAAATGAATGAAAAAAAAAAAAAAACTCTATTATTACTCTTCAACATTTACAAATGAAATTCTTTCTCTCAACATTTACAAATCAAAACTCTTTACATATTCTCTCTCTGTAATTCTTTAATTTCTCAACAGATTGCTAATATGGTCATATGTGTTGTTGGTGATTATTGAAGGAGGTGGCAGTGGTGTGTTGCAGACGGTGGTGGTTGAGTGCATATGGTATTGATGGTGGTACGTTGGAGGATGAGGTAGGGGGAGTTTCTCGTTCAATCTATCCATTGGCTTGTTGTTTTAGGTTGCAATGGTCATGAGTTGTGGTGGTGATATGCGATGTGTGTGGATTTATTTGTGGCGATCTACTGTGATCAATTTTGTGTTAATTGTGACTAGATGTGATTGAGTCTATGTTAATTGTGAGTGATTGTGACTCCAAGTGTTGTGGCGTTGGTTTACGGTGTAAGCATATTTATTTGTGGTGACCTTTTTTAACAAAATTTGTGTTAATTGTGATCGATTGTGACTGTATGTAACCAAATTAATAGTGGCTTGGCATCAAGGATGCCAGCCCGTCGAAGCAGGGGGGTCTTAGAGTTGAAGGGGTGGGGCCAAATTTTTTATTTTTATTTTTTGAAACGTTATCTGTTAAAATGAGGGAAGTTAGTACTTTGTGATGGAAAAACAAAGAAATGAACATAAATTAATGTACATTATTAACAAAAAAAATCAAGAAACGTATAAAAGAAAGTACTAATATTTAATTTAGCAAAATCATATCTTATTACAAGGGTTCCTTTCGAGTTCTCATACTTTGATAACGTTGTATAACTACATCATCATCAATCATGTTGAATACATCATTCTCAATATACACAAACAAGTTATCATTTAACCATTTACATTCATTCAATTGCGCAATCAATTCTTATTATAATTCAGAAGAGGAAACGGGAGTTGGGACGTAAATGCTTGGATTTAGATTGATAGGGTTTTAATTTTTTATTCATTTGAGAACAAAATGGTAAATACAAAAAATAAAATTTTAAAATAAAAAAAATTGTCAAAAAATTGGAGGGGTCCGGGTCCCTCCCAAGAACCCTCATCCATCCGTCCCTGCTTGGCATAGCAGTTAAGACAAACTTCGTCACAACCACCATGTAGTACCCAAAACGTTGTCATAGCCACCACCATATAGATAAACTCTAATGTACTATCACCCCTTGCAAATGTTGACATATATATGATTCAATATAGCTCCACTTGTTTTGATTATAACAAATAATACACTTATATTTCTAACAAATCTCGTTTCTTGAGTTTTTTACGAATAAATCTTCTTAAGCACTCAAAAGCTAAAATCGTCATCCATTGAAGAACAAGTAATAAAAAAAGACTCGAATAGAACAAGAATTTTGAAGATTAGAGTTTTAAAAATTGTTTATCGAAACTTCAATTTATATGTAAAGGTATAACTCATCGATTTTTAACAAATACATAAAGCTCAAACTATTTTTCATAATTCATCACTTGCATAAAAATATTTTTGATATAAAAATAAGTTTTGATATAGGAAATTAATTTTCAAAACCTTTAGACTTCAGTTGATCGAAGTATAAACTGGTCGACCGATTTGCTCGACCGAAGTGTCAGCCAAAACTCCAACGGTTTGAATTTTACAATGGCTATATTCACACTTCAGTCGACCGAAATTGATCAACCAAAATTTTCTGATTTTCAATATTTTGATCTATAAATAACCATCTCTTTTGCATTCAATTTTAACAACTCACAAGAACAATTAAGAAAGCGTATTTATTGAAAATCATTGAGTTTACTTGATTTTTACATTCTTTTCATTTACTATAAAGAATTTCTTAATTGATCAACATAATTTCATCTATCTCATCAAGAAATCTATTTTGCAAAGAATTTTTCTCAGTTTCATCTATTATTTATTCTTGATAGAAGTTTTCTTTGCCAACACTTATATTAAAGTGTAAATCTCTCATTATACTTAACTTGTATTATTTGTTAAGAGATATCAAAATGTTGAAAACTTTGATACAATATACAAACTATTTCATTATTAATCATTCATTAAATTTTACAACATAAACACTTGAGCTTTACTATTTGCTATATATTGAAGTGTTATCCTAACTCTCTAAACACTTGAGTTGATTATATCATTTGTTAACGAGAATTATCTCAATTGTAAAATTATCACTTATATTTTGGTGGTTTCTAAAATCTTGTGAAAACTCGATTATTGTTAAGGATAGGTGCTCCTTGACGTAAGTCACCTAAGAATAGGTGTTCCTTGTTGTAAGTCATTTAAGGATCGGTACTCCTTCTTTGTAAGTTACCATTATAGTGCATTTGACCTTGCTCGTGACGGAGAGCTTGGTAATGGATATGTAGAACACATTGTGTATCGAACCCCATTAAATTCGTTTGTTATCTTTACATTATTGCATCTTACTTTAAATTGATATTTATATGGTGCTATATCTATACTTGAATTAAAATATCGAACTTGCATATTTACTTCTCATATTACACTTTGCATTTATATCTTGTATATTAAATAGGTTTGAGACTAATTGTCGAAAAAGTTTCAAAAATCAATTCACCCCCTCTTGGTTAGTTATTCTTAGGTTATCAATTGGTATCAGAGCCTAGTTGCACATTTTAAAAGATCTTACTATCTTGTGCTATGACTAATCTTAATATTTAGGAACATTCTACAAATCATCCTCCTTTGTTTGATGGTACACATTATAATGATTGGAAAATTAGAATGATGATTTATATCCAATCAATTGATTATAATGTTTGGAAGGTTATTGAATTTGGTCCTCATAAGTTTACTAATGTGATTAAAGTTGATGGAAAATCGGACCAATTATTTCAAAACCTAGAGAAGAGTATGATGAGGATGATAAAAGAAAATTATCTTTGAATGCAAAAGTCAAAAATCTTCTTTATTGTGCTTTAAATATAAATGAATTTAATCGTATTAGCACATGTGATTCCACATATGATATTTGGCATGCATTAGAAACCACACACATTAAAACAAACAAACTGAAAGAAACTAAGATAAATCTCTTGTTTAAAAACTTTGAAAACTTTTTTAAGAAACAAGATAAACCCATTGCTAGCATGATTACTCGATTCGCCGATATTGTTTATGGCCTTAAAGGCCTTGATCGAAGATTTTCTAATGGTAAACTTGTTAGCAAAGTCCTTAGGTCTCTCTCGAAAGATTGAGACTTATTGAGGATGTTGATAGAGAACACCAAATATGTCAACACATATCCTTTGAAAGAGCTCTATGGAATCTTGATGACTTATTAACTAAATCATGCCGAAACAAAGGACAAATCTAGAAAAGCAAAAGAGAAAGAAAAACAAGATTCTCCTAGAAGACATATTGCTTTGAAATCATCAAATGATAAAGAAACCTCAAACTCAAACAAAAGTGATGAGCAACTCGATGATCTTGTTCTACTTGTCAAAAAGTGGAAAGGCTTTCGCAACAACCGTCGATTTGAAAAGAAAGAACACAAAGGTGAGGAAAAGAACAAAAAGATTGTATGCTATGATTGTGACAGATCTGGTCACAAGAGAATCGAATGTCCCAACAAGAGAAAATTCTTCAAGAAGAAAGCTCTACAAGCCACTTGGGATGAAGGTGATGATGAGCAAGAAGAAAATGAAAGTCAAATGAAGTTGCAAACATGTGCTTCATGGCCATTGAGGATGAGGTAAACACAAATGAAGCTATCTCTTATGATGAACTATTTACTTTATATGATGAAGTCATTGGAGCTTTTGAAAAACTTGATGTCAGACATTCTACTCTCAAAAAGCAACACATTTTATTAAAAGAAGAGACCAAAAAGATTTTAGAGACTCAAAAGGATTTTGAGATTGGAAAAGATGATCAATAATCCCTAATTAAAGAAAATGTTTCTCTAAAAGAAAAGGTCCTAGATTTAACCAATATTGTGCACAAATTCGCTCAAGGAAAGAAAAAACTTTGAGTTAATACTTGGGAAACAAAAATGTGTCTTTGATAGAGGAGGAATTGGATACAAACCTTCTTTAAATAAAAAATCTCTTGAAAACATATTTGTTAAAGCTTCTAACATCACATGTAGATTTTGTAACAAATTGCTTAATCAAAAAAGAAATTACACTTTCAAAGAAATAAGTGGGTTCAAGGGTCTACTAACACTATCTATCAAGGACCCAAAGTTAAATGGGTACCAAGATAAAAAAAAATAATAATAATATTTGAATCAATTCTTGTAGGTGTCTTCAAGGATAAAGAGCAATTTGTTCTTGGATAGTGGTTGCTCAAAACACATGACCGGAGACATTTATTGTCAAACTTTAAAAGAAAGATGAGGGTCATGTCACATTTGGAGATAATGCCAAAAGAAGAATCATGGGCATTGAAAATATAAGTAATCATTCATCTCCTTATATTGAAAACGTTTGTTAGTAGGTAATCTCAAATATAATTTGTTAAGTATTAGTCAACTATGTGATAAATGTTATCATATCAAATTTGATTTTTCAAAATGTCTTATTAAGAATGCTACATCAAAAGAGATGTTATTCATAGGAATTCGAAGCAAAGATGTTTATGTCATTAACATTGAATTTGAAAAAGAATTAAAATGTTTATTAAATTTTAAAGATGATACTTGGTTATAGTATAGAAGATTATGGCCATGTTAGTATGAACCTAATTTCAAAAATCTAAAAAAAAGTTGTTTTGTTAAAGGTCTACCAAATTTGAAATTTGAAAAAAATAAAATTTGTGATACTTGCCAATTTGGAAAACAAACAAAAAGTTCATTCAAAACTAAGCAATTTTCTTCAATCACAAAACATTTACAACTTCTTCACATAAATCTCTTTGGACCTTCTAAAATCGCAAGTTTAAGTGGTAAGCACTATACATTTGTCATCATTGATGACTTATCAATATTTACTTGGGTTTTGTTTTTGAACTTGAAAAATGAAGTTTTAAAAGTTTTTCAACATTTTTGTAAAAACGTTCAAAATGGAAAAAAGATATTCTATCACAACCATTAGAAGTGATCACGGTGAAGAATTTGATAATATTATTTTTGATTATTTTTGTAAAGAAAATGGATATGAACATAATTTTTCGGCTCCTAAAACTTCTCAACAAAATGGTGTAGTAGAAACAAAAAATCGTACATTGCAAGAAATGGTTAGGACAATGTTATATGAAAATAATTTACCTAAATATTTTTGGGCCGAAGCAGTTAACACCGCTTGCTACATTATGAATAGAGTTTTGGTAAGTCGAAATAACACCAAAACTCCATATAAGCTTTGGAAAAATAGAGTTCCCGAAATTAGTTATTTTAAAGTTTTTGGTTGCAAATGTTTTATACTAAATACAAAAGAAAATTTGGAAAAATTTGATTCAAAATTCGATATTGGAATCTTCCTTGGATATTCACCTACTAGCAAAACTTATTGAGTTTTCAACAAAAGAGCTCTAGTAGTGGAAGAATTCATGCATGTTGCATTTGATAAAACTAATTCTCTTGATCCAGATAAAGGTATTGATGTAGGTTTGAAAATTCCTTTTGAGCAAATAAACATTCAAGATCAAAATAAGGAAAATCCTAAAAATGTTGAAGTTAAAGATGCGGAAGAATAAATTTCTCAACAAGGAGAAGGAGAATCTTCCAAAAATCAAGATGATCCAATACTTCTCATTGAATGAGAGTTTGTTCCCTCTCATCCAAAGGAGCTCATAATCGGCGATCCTTCTAAAGATGTAAGTACTAGAAACTCTACCAAAGTTTTTCTAAATAATTGTGCTTTCATTTCTCAAATTGAACCAAAGAATTTCAAAGATGTCAAATTTGATGAGATTTTTATTCTAACAATGCAAGAAGAACTAAATCAATTTGAAAGAAATCATGTTTGAGATTTAGTTGATAGACCAAATGGTCAAACCGTTACTGGTACGAAATGGATTTTTTGAAACAAACAAGATGAAAATGTTATAGTTGTGCGTAACAATGCTAGATTAAAATCTATTCGTATGCTTCTTGCTTTTGTTTGCCATAAATGTTTTACTCTGTATAAAATGGATGTAAAAAGTGTATTTTTAAATGATTTTATTCAAGAAGAAGTTTATATTGAACAACCTCCTGATTTCAAAAATCACAAATTTTCGAAAAAAGTGTTTAAACTTATAAAAGCTCTATATGGTTTGAAACAAGCTCCTAGAGCTTGGTATGAAAGATCGAGCAAATTCCTTATCTCAAATGGTTTTCAAATGAGAAATGTGAATACTACACTTTTTATTAAAACCAAAAAGGATGACATGATTATTATAAAAATTTACGTTAATGATATTATCTTTGGTGCAACTAATATTTCTCTTTGTGAAGAGTTTTCAAAATGTATGAGCAAGGAATTAGAAATGAGTATGATGGGAGAACTAAAGTTCTTCCTTGGACTTCAAATCAAACAAGCTAATGAATGTATCTTCATTAGTCAAACAAAGTACATCATAGACACGCTCAAGAATTTTGATTTTGAAGATTTGAAACCGATGAATACTCCAATGAGTTCATTAATCAAATTGGATAAAGATGAGCACGACACTTCAATCAATGTAACAAAATATCGAAGTATGGTCAGATCTCTTCTTTATTAAACTGCTAGTAGACCCGATATCATGTTTAGTGTTTGCTTATGTGCTAGATATCAATCCAATCCTAAAGAATCTCATCTAAATGCCTTAAAACGAATTTTTAGATATCTATGTGATAATAAAACTTTAGGACTTTGGTAGCTATTTGGATGCCGATTGGGCCGATTGCACAATTGATCTTAAACGCACAAGTGGAACTTGTCACTTTCTAAGCTTTGCCCTTGTATCATGGTTTGGTAAGAAACAAAATTTCATTGTACTATCAACCGCCGAAGCCAAATATATCTCGGCCGCTAGTTGTTGTATTCAAGTCCTTTGGATGAAACAAACCCTTAACGATTATTATATAACTTTTGAAAATACTCATATTATGTGTGATTATCACTAGTGCTATAAATTTGTCTAAAAATCCCATCTTACACTCTCGCACCAAACATATTGAAATTCGACATAATTTTCTCAGAGATCATGTGCAAAAAAGTGATATTTATTTAGAATTTGTTAGTACCGATAAACAATTGAGCGACATTCTTACGAAACCTCTAGCTCTCGATAGATTTTTCATATATTAGAAGAGGCTTGGGTATTATTGATGAATCTGAAATTTTTGGCTAAATTTATCCTATATAGATGATTAAATTGAAATTACTTGTGAATTCCAACTTTACAGTAGTTCGGTCGACCCATTAATCGACTGAAACAATATTTCGATTGACCCATATGATCAACCGGCAAATGTTTGCATAGTTTGGTAAGATAGCACAAAATCGGTAAGTCTATATAAAACCAGGTAAATTATGTTTCAGTCGACCCACTGGTCAACCGAAACACTTGTTCGATCGACTATCTGTACGACCGAAATAAACTGCAGCACCTTCTAAAATTTCTGTAGAGTTTCAGTCAACCGAAACTAGTCCGATCGGTCGAAAATTTCGCAAATCAGTGTTCGCATGAAACCCGCAAGCGTACGGGATCGTTGTACAAGTAATAAGATTTGTGAGTTAAGAGTATCGTTCCCACGAGGAATAAGGTCTAATATGTAGTTTAATAGCTACTATTAAATTCGAATTGTGGTCATATCAAAATAGATGGTTTGTATGATTTCTATACTAATCCTAAACTAACAAAACAAATAAAGTATTTATATAATACGTGAATGTTTGTATTGGAATCATGAATCCCCCTATTTCCATCTATTTCAATTCTCAATAATTAATCTAGTACATTCATGCATTTTTGACAATCGATAAAGCTAATATGTTAAATGTTCTTTTCTAAGATACACCAACCTATGACTAACACGAGATGATCTTATTCCTAGTCCGAATTCATATGAAAGTCATGCATTTGGTTTATATTATCAATAAGATTGCATGCGTGAAAGAGATTATTCCTAATTCTGACTACACATGTTGATTTTACCGCGTTATAGACTTATTGTGAGTATTCCTACACTACAACAAGCAACTAACTACTTAATTGGTGATCAAGCAATAAGTAGTGCAATGGGTATGTAAAATCAATCAACTAATAACACAAAAATCCTAAATTGATATCTTGAATTAAAGTAAATGAAAATAGGGTTCAAACATTCATCCAATACAATGAAAAACTAGCATAACATATTTAAAATTAAATTACAAAGGAACAATTGGAAAATCATCACCCGGAAAGAAGAAATAATGAAGAATTGGAAATTTTCCACGTTCTTGATGTGAATCTTGAATCCGGATGAAAAATCTTCAATATCCTATGCAATTTGCCTTGATTTCACGTTGTTAGCCATGTTCTTCGCCTCCAAAATATGTATAATATAGAGATTTTTAGGTCTAGAGAGGTTCTCCTTATGTGTATCCCACGTTTTCTATTTATAAGAGCCAGAAAATAGGTCAAAATCTCGTTCAATTTGGTTTCCAAAAGAGTTTGAATCGCGAAAGGAAACTAAAGATTCTTCTGCGGAAAAGGCCTATGCGCGCGCACCGTTATAAGTGTTGCCCGTACGCCGTAGAACCAACTGACTCTCGGGTTAGGGAAAATAAGGCCGTGCGCACACGCCATGAATTGCCTGCGCGCGCGCATGTTTGTCTCTGAACAGCTTCCGGTATTTTGATCATAACTTTCTCTAAACATATCCGATTGAGCTGATTCAAGTTGCGTTAGAAAGCTAACTCAAAGATCTACAATTCTTATAGAAATATCAATTTTCAATTCGAAAGATTTGTATGCCAAAATTGCGTCTCAATGTGAGCCTGAAAATTCGAAGCATAACTTTTTCGGCTGGAAGTTGATATGTGATAATACTTGGACCATATTTCATTCCTTTGGCTTCTTTCCTCATCCAATTGATGTCTAACACTCTCAAATAATCATCGCGAGGTTCGACATAACTTTTGAATATTTTCATTTCAGCCCCCGAACTTTGTATTTGATACAATTGACCATTTTTCTGCTATCTTTGCATTCTTTTCTTCAATTCTTCATCAAACATTAAGTTTTACCTATACAATAAAATATAACACAAATTAAGCAGTATTTTATTCAAAAGAACAGTAAAATATCATCATTTAGGATCTCGAATAAGTGTAGAAACTACACTTATCAATCAGCTTCCTTAAATCTCATTTTTATCCCCAAAAATATTCATTCAAATCCTAATTTCTCAATTTTCTCTCTATCCCCTCTATTCAAATCACCAAATCTCATCATTTTCATTCAAAATCACCTCAAAATTTCAACACATCAACAACACTCATAAAACATTCATATCAAATTTGAAGGTTTTTTCTTCCATTGTTATCAAAAATTTCGAAAACCTAGGTTTTTGCTTCAGCACTTGAAAAATCTCAATTTTCTCTTCAAAAACTCATTGCAAATCACTTACACACTTCAAACATTTGCATCCAAATGATTCACACTCATTTTTTTCACCAAGATTTTTGAAAAACGAAAAATCTCTCTCTCTCTCTCTCTCTCTCTCTCTCGTGTTGATATCATCCGAATCAACCATGCCACTGAAGAAGAAATCGAAGAAGAAAGAAGCAAGCTCATCCAATGTTGAAGTTGACATGCCCTTGCCCCGTTTCACCAATTGTCATATTCTAATTTGTAGTCTATTGATTTCTTTGAATTCTATCTTCAAGCTTCAACGTTTAGAATAGAAGAATATTTTGAGGGTATTGGGTGGCAAAATGGAGTCTATATATCGGAAAATGCATACCCTAGGTTAATTCGTGAATTTTATCGAAATCTTTCTTTTTATTCACACCATGTTACTTGCACTATCAAAGAAAAACGAATTACCCTCGATAGAGCTACCATTCGAGAAATCCTTAACTTAGAAGAATGTGAAAACTATGCTTACGTCCAAAATTATTCCATTAGGCTTGAGGGCTATAATGAACTTGAAACTTGTTGTCGTGTCACCGACCAACAATTGACCACCAAAATGACCTTGAACATAAACCATCTCACTATCCCATGCAAAGTTCTTCATCGTACAATTGCACATATCGTCGTCCTTAGAAGTGATCACTTCAAAAAAGTTCATCACCTTGACTTATTTATTCTTGATTCACTTCTTGTTGGTCGTCAATTGGATTTTTCCTACATCTTCTTGAAACATATTCGACATGTCCGCTCGTCTCCTAGAGTCCTAAGCCTTCCTTATGACATGATTCTTATTAAATTTGTTCAACACTTCAATATGTCATTAGACGATGAGCCTATTCTCCAACCAAAACACACCGATGTCATTAACCTTAACACCCTTAAATGAATGAAAATCACTAAAGGTGACGGGCAATGGGTGTGTCATACTCAAGGTTTCAACAATACCTCGGGTCCTACTACTTGGTCATTCACCGAAAAAGAGGCGAAAGATGAAATGAATGTCGGTGATGATGGTAGTAATGGTAATGGATCATTGCGACCGAGACGTAGGCCTACTACTCCACAAGTTGCACCAACCCCTGACCGAGATATGTCCGAATATCAATTCAACATCCTACAAGGACGAATTGATTCCCCTGCTACTGTTGTCATTAGCCGAATGGATGCATTTGAACAAAGGATGGAGCAAATAATCTTATCACAAGAGGCCTTCTTTGCACACATGTACTACATTTATCCTCGAGGCCCTCCTCCACCGGCAGAAGATTGAATCATCGTTGTTTTGTCCTCTTTTCGTTTTTGAACTTATATTTAGTTTCATGATGACCTATGATAAATTATTGTTTTTCTTTCCTTGCACCTATGCCTTGATTATGGGGAAAGTTACTTTTAACTTCAAAGTTCGAAGTCCCCATTCTTTTTGATGATGACAAAGGGGGAAAATAAAATGTGATTTATGTTAATGAATTGTAACTTCCATTATTTCTATGAATTATGATGACTTCTAATGTGATTTATTGAATTATGGAAATGCATGTCTTTAAATATTATGATATGGAAAATGATATAAGCTCAAACTCGGTTCCCATTAATGTGTAAAAGATAGGGGGAATATCTTGTATATTTCTACAAATCAACACAAATCACATATTGTTTGTCATAATCAAAAAAAGGAAAAATTGTTGACCTATGATTCAATATAACTCCACTTTTAATTATAAAAATCAACACACTTATGTTTCTAACAAATCTTGTTTCTTGAGTTTTTCATGAATAAATCTTCTTAAGTACTCAAAGGCTAAATCATCATTAGTTAAAGAACAAACAATCAAAAGAAACTCGAAGAGAACAGGAACTTTGAAAATTAGAGTTTTAGAAGTTGTTTATCGAAACTTCAATTTATATGCAAATGTATAACTCATCGATTTTTAGTAAATGCATAAAGCTCAAACTATTTTTCATAATTCATCACTTGCATAAAAATATTTTTGATTTAGGAAATTAATTTTCAAAACCTATATACTTCGGTCGATCGAAGTATAAACTGGTCGACCGATTTGTTCGATCGAAGTGTCAGTCGAAACTCCAATGGTTTAAATTTTACAACGGCTATATTCACACTTCGGTCGATCGAAATTGATCAACTGAAACTTCTTGATTTTCAATCTTTTGATCTATAAATAGTCATTTCTTTTGCATTCAATTTCAACAACTCACAAGAACAATTAAGAGAGCATATTTATTGAAAATCATTGAACTTACTTGATTTTACTTTCTATTTCATTTATTACAAAGAATTTTTTAATTGATCAACGTAATTTCATCTATCTTATCAAGAATTTTATTTTGCAAAAAAAAATTTCTCAATCTCATCTATTCTTTATTCTTGATAGAAGTTTTCTTTGTCAACACTTATATTGAAGTGTAAATCTCTCTTTATATTTAACTTGTATTATTTGTTAAGAGAGATCAAAAGGTTGAAGACTTTGATACAATATACAAACTACTTCATTATTCATCATTCATCAAAGTTTACAACATAAACACTTGAACTTTACTATTTGCTATCTATTGAAGTGTTATCTTAACTCTCTAAACACTTGTATATTATTTGTTAAAGAGAGTTATTTCAGTTGTAAAATTATCACTTTTATTTTGGTGGTTTCGAGAGCCTTGTGAAAATTCGATTATTGTTAAGGATATTTGCTCCTTGTCGTAAGTCACCTAAGGATAAGTGCTCCTTGTTGTAAGTCACTTAAAGATAAGTGCTCATTATTGTAAGTTACTTAAGGATCGGTACTCCTTCTTTGTAAGTTACCGTTATAGTGCATTTAGCCTTACTCGTAACAGAGAGCTTGGTAACGAGGACGTAGAATATATTGTGTATCGAACTCCATTAAATTCGCTTGTTATCTTAACATTATTGCATCTTACTTTAAATTTTTATTTATATTGTGCTATATCCATACTTGAATTAAGATATCGAACTTGCATATTTACTTCTCGTATTACACTTTGCATTTATATCTTGTGTATTAAATATGTTTGAGACTAATTGTTGAAAAAGATAAAAAAAAAAACAAATTCACCCTCTCTTGATTAATTATTTTTGGATTATTAGCAAAGAACCATCACCACCATCACACAAGTCAAGTTCAATGCTCCAACGGCACTTGCAATGCACCATCCCCTCTTCATGAGGGATCTCAATATAATTGATTTCATTTGTGTGTGTGTGTGTGTGTGTGTGTGTGTGTGTGAAGAGAGTGTTGTGGCAAAAAATATCTTTGCAATTGAGGTGGGGGGTGGGGTGAGGTGTGAGGTGTGAGGAGAGTAGATGATGCAATAGTGAGGATGTTATCTTATAGTTATATATATATTTTTATATATTAATGTATTGAAATGATCGCCCGATTGTGAAAGTATTTTATAAGATTATTAGTTGTGAAATGTGAATCTTATATTCTTGTAGTTAGGGGTGGGCAATAGGTCGGGTTGAATCGAGTTTGGCTCAGACCTGACCCAACATACTCGATTTTGAGCTCTTTTACAAACTGACCCGGCTCCTACCTTAAACCGACCTCCACCCGAATCGGGTCGGGTTCAACTGGTTTTGTTACAGCAATAAATTGCTTTGCTATGTTGACTAGAAAGACATCTCTCTCAAATATTCCCAAAAAGCCAAATCTCAATGTTTTCATTTCTCAGTTACAACAATGGGACAAGGTACACCCAGCGGTTTGAACCAGCAACTCCTCAGAGATCGGAAAAATGACGGCTACAAGAAAGAGAAGAAAAAATAAGTGTCAAAATGAAAGATTTAGATATAGTCTGAAACAAGTAAAAAGGTTTGGAACCCTAGGACCACTTACAACACCACGAGTCGGATCTTCTCCTTTGTAGTCGGATTCAAACCCTTAAAAAATCCTAAACCCACTGCCATTACTATACAATCTTCTCTACAACCACTTGTTATCACCGCTAATAGCATCTGTCTTCGATTACAATTTTTTTTCAAATAAAAAACTAGATCTGAATCATGAAATTAGATATTGTTTCAGATTTCAAACCAAAACGTGATTTCTGAATTTGATGAATCCATATGTATTTGTATAACAATGTTTTACTTTTACTAAGTTTTTATAGTTTCCTACGAGTTGAGGAAGTGATGATGGCATAGTAGTTTGGGGTGGTTGGTTTTGTGGTGGGAATTGATTGGTTATTTGGTAGTTAGTCGTGGTGGTGCCAGTAGAGGTAGCCGCCATAGTGGGTCTCCCATGAGCGTAGAGAACTTAGAGGAGTTGATTGTTGACAAGGATCAGTTGGAGCCAGACTGTGCAATTCTTATGCACAATAAGGTAATTTTTATTTGTTGATGTTGTGTGAATTTAGGGTTTTGGAATTGTGGAGCTAGGGTTTAAGGAATTAGCGTTAGGGATATTTGGGTTTCAATAGGTAGGGTCAGTTTGTGAGGCTGAACTGACTCAACCCACAATTATTTTAAATTTATTTTACTTAACCCAAACCGAATTTATCCCTAAACCGACTTGTTTCGAGTTGAGTCGGGTCGGTTTTTCGAGTTGTGATTTTCAAGCCCAGTCCTACTCACTACAAAAAAAAAAGGCCTCCAGCGACCAATCAAATTTGGTCACTATAAGGCACTTTCAATGACCTAATGTTGGTTGCTGGAAGTTTTGGTCTATTAAAATAGTATTTATTTTGGAAATGCCTTTAGCGACCATTACTTGGTCGCTGGTGTTTTTGTTCAGCAACCAACTTTGGCTTGGTCACTGAAGAACTTGGTGGGATGTGACCCGCATAATTTTAAAGCACTTTCAGCAACCAAATAAGTGGTCGCTAAACATCGAACTATTCAACGACCACATAATAGTCGCGGAAAACCATATCCATCAACCAATTTTCTTGGTCGCTAGAAAACTAACTTTCCGCGACCATGGCAGTGGTCGTTGAATACCTAAAACTTTTAGAGACCACCACATTGGTCGCTAAAACGCATATCCAGCAACTAAACAGGTGGTCACGGATTATTTCGCACTTCGCTAGAAGGTGATTTCAAGCGAAACACTTGGCGCATAATTTTCCCTCGTTTTTCACGACTGAATACATAAACCTTCAGAGACCATTACCTTGGTCGCTGAAACGCGTATCCAGCGACTAAACAGGTGGTTGCTGATTATTTCGCACTTCGCTGGAAGGTGATTTCAAGCGAAACACTTGACCCATAATTTTTCCTCATTTTTTCGCGTTATTCAGCGACCACCAGGCTTGGTCGCTAAATGTTTCGAACTTCCAGCGACCAAATTGTTGGTCTCTGGAACACTTGGCGCCATTTCTCTCACTTATTTTTTCCCCTTTTTCAAATTAGTTAGCGAATATTTGTAAGTAATAGTTGTTTGATCAATTATAAATAATTTACAAAATAATAACCAAATAAGGACGGATTGTTTAAAAACTCATATGAAAAATTATGCTTTATAATGCAAACAGAACAAGAATTTCCAACCCAACTGATATATTTGAAGTTTTATTGTTTGTTCTTTGGATTTCAATTACTGATTTTGATTTTGCCCGAATCAATTGATAATAAAAAATTTATAAGATAAATTTCATATATAATAAAAATACAAAATCTTTAGTAAAAGGAAAAACAAGAAATAGCAATACAACATTGAGTGACAGCTAAACATGGCAACAAATTCTATTATGAGGGTTATGGTTCTTCATTTTCCTTCAAAAGGAATTGTGAGAATTGAATTGCTATTTTTAATGTTGTAATCATGTTTATTTATTTAAGTTAGACATCACAATTGAAAACTTTAAATGACAACTTAAATAAAGAAATCTACCAAGTTAGTTCCGAGTGAGTCTTATTTAGTTCAAGCCACTGCTATAAGATTTGAACGGTCACTGATGCTGCCGCTCACCTGAACATACCAGTATTTGACACACATCATCGGCCAATCTCTCTCCTCCTCTAGTGATGAGGTTAGCGTTGAAGAACAGACACTTGCGTATTTGAAACGTTTGGATGATCAGTGTTCAAAGAAAATGGCATAACTTTTGCATACGATATCCGTTTTGGGCCCATAACCCTATTCCGGAAAGCTCGCGACGATTGACGTATGCCGAATTTTGGGCGTGAATTCGTTTGCTAAGTCAAAACGGCACTTTAAATTTTTTAATTCATTATTTTCAGTATTTATTTATTTTAATTTGTAGCCCAACCCATTAAGAAACTGCTGGCCCAGTAGGTTATCTGTTCTTTTAGTATTTAAGACCCTAAGACGTGTCGTACGGTTTTTTAGTTGTTCATGAAATAGGAAAAATGCTTATTTACTTTGGTTTGATACATTATAGTTGTAATTATTATATTTAATTTCTCCCTACAAAATATATATTTGAAGTTAAAAAAATAATTAAAAAGAATAAGAGAAAAGACAATTTTTCAACATTTTTTTAACAAAAATAAAAAAAGTGGAAATTACATAATACCAGGGATTTAAAGTTTAGAGTTCAAAAATCAGGGACCAAACTTTATTTTTCAAAAATCAGGTAATATATAAACATCTTAACCCTAATTTTTCACACCTCCCCCCTCCTCTCCTCCCCTCTCTCTCTTTCTCTCCCCCATCCCCTCCCCTCCCCTCCTCTCCCCTCGTCGGCAGCTCCCTCCCCTCCCCTCCTTTCTGCCGGCAGCGGCTTGCTGCCGCTGCAAGCCGCTGCCGGCAGCACCCTCCCCTCCCCTCCCCCCTCTTTCTGCCGGCAGCGGCTTGCTGCCGCTGCAAGCGGCTGCCGGCAGCAGCGGTCGCGAGCAGCAGCCGACCGCTGCCGCTGCAAGCCGCTGCCGGCAGCACCCTCCCCTCCCCCCTCTTTCTGCCGGCAGGCTTGCTGCCGCTGCAAGCTGCTGCCGGCAAGCTGCTGCCGACCGCTGCGAGCAGCAGCAGGTCGGCTGTTGCCCCGGCAAGCTGCTGCCGCTGCTGCTTGTAGCAGCCGGCAGCGGCTGCTTGTAGGTGGTGGTGTCTTTTTTGTTGGCAGATCTGTGTGGTGGTGGATTGGCTGTGTTGGTGGTTGTTGTATCTGTGGTGTGTTTGGGGCTGTGGTGTGTTGGTGTGTGTGGTTCGTAGATTGGATCTAGGAGTTGAGAATTTTTTTCAGAGTAATGTCGTGGTTGACAATGGTGGTGGCAGTCGACGGTGGTGCAGGTGGAGGATATGGTGATTTGGTTTTCTGTGACCAAAAATATAATCTGTGACCTTCAAATTCTATAATATGTGACCTATTAATTTGGAAATCTGTGACTTGTGACTTATAAATTTTGATATGTGACCAACTAATTTTGAAATATGTGACCTGTGACCAATAAATTTTGATATGTGACCAACTAATTTTGAAATATGTGACATGTGACCAATAAATTTTTTGAACTGTGACCGTCGGAATCGGAGCCGTCGCCGGAACGGTCGTCGGAGAAGAGTGGTGGTCGGAACGGTGGTCGGAATAGTCCCCGGAATTGTAGGGGGTGGTGGAGGTGGGGAGAGTTAATTATATTATTTAATAATTAATTAATAAAAATACTTTTAATTAATAAATAAATACCTGAATTTTGCATTTTGAAACTTGACACCTGACGAATGAATTGTGTCAAAGTTAACACCTGATTTTTGAATTCTTCCCATAAAAAAACCCAACCCGTAACCCACGTAAACCTCCAATAACCTTACACAACCCACGTCAATTAACCTTTTGTTTGCCTCCAATACGTTTTCACCAAAGGTAATTCTCTGAATCTCTTTGCAAGCGTCTTCATCAGACCCAAACATAACTCACAAGTCACAACATCGATTTTTCAGAGATTTTTTGTTCTTCAATCAATCTTCAAGGTTTGCACATCAATTATATTCTTTATCTCTGTTTTGCTTTAGTTTTAACTTGAGTTGATTCAATTTTGGTTGGTGGTTTCCGAATTCATTGGTCTTGAAACGTGTTAATGTGGAATTATAGATCTTGTTTCATCATTAGATTAATTTGATGTGGAATTTTCGGAGAGAGTTAATTCTAATTTTTCACAGCCTTGTAAAATCTTTCCAACAACTTTGTGCTTCAATCTTTAAGTTTCGACCCTTCCAAGGTCTAAATTCTGATTTTGTAGAAATTTCAACAGATAAATGCATGTTCTTCATGCTGGGATTGTTCATTTGGGCATTGAATTCAAATTTTATTACACCCCATTTTTTGCAAATTTGAATTTCGAGAACCTTTAGCGGTTTGGAAAAATCAGAATTTAACAGCAATATTGTAAAGATATAGGATTTAGTAAATTTGAAAATTAGCCCCTATTGAAAACTAGGAATTGTTGGGAAGTTTCACAACAATATTGCAGTAAGATTTGCAACTTTTGAATAACTTTTTGGCACCTGATCTGATAAGTTGAATTGTCTTGCTGATATTACCCATCAAAGTTTCTCAGGCTGCTCTGTTTTGAGCTCTTTTTTATTTGTGACTGAGATGCTACTTGATTAGTTACTGAACTTTTTATAGTTTTTGCACCTCAGAATCTATCTTATGATTATGGAAGCTGTGACATTGCATGTAACCTCGAACGTATAGCTTGTATCTACTACTTGTTGATTCTCAGACTGCTCTGCTTTGAGCTCTTTTTTATTTGTGAATACTATAATAAGGATTAAGCCTTGTTTTAGCAACCATTAAATGAAAAAAACAAAAAAACATGCTACTCATTTTAGAGAATGTTTATTTGGGTTTTCTGAATGAGATGCTACTTGATTAGTTACTGAACTTCTTGTAGTTTTTGTGCCTCAGAGTCTATCTTATGATTATGAAGCTGTGACATTACATGTAACCTGAAACTTATAGCTTGTATCTAATTTATTAGTTACTGAACTTCTTGTAGTTTTTGTGCCTCAAAATCTGTCTTATGATTATGAAGCTGTGGGTCGTTATTATTTTATGCTCAAGTTTATGTCCATTTGTGGGCTTCATATTCAATATAGACTGACATGCACTGCACCGAGCTAGAAATGAATTGGGTTTTACCTTTAGTCAACTCTTTGATTTCCTAAGGAATCAACTATGAAAAGGATATATTGAGAAAACTAATATTGTTCTCCAATGTATGTTTCTTTCTTTCTTTTTTTACTATGAGTTACTTAATTGATCATTTCTAATAATATTTAATAACAATCTTACATATTGGTATGCATCAACAAACTAGTTACTAGTTGTCTGTTTTATTTTGTCCAAATGAAAGCTCTTAGCATCTCCGACTTAATATAATGAATTTTGTTGACAATCTAACTGTGCCTAGAAATTGAATTTTGAGATAAGATTAGTTTGGTGTTGAGTTTTATGGTGATAAGAAACTTATAGCTTGTATCTATTGCTTGAGTCTCATCTATACATGCTAGTTTTCTTTGCACTCATTTTAGTACAATGCCCAAATTTGCACTCATTTGGCTGTAGGGCAATATTGAAAACAACGAATTGTGGTGTCATTAGATTAATTTGATTTATGTTTGCTTTATGTTATATATGCAAGCCGAATTGAAATGGAAACTAGGCTTTTAAATATTTGAGAGCACTATTTTCCTTTTAGGTACATCTTGATCTTTCTCATTTCTCCATGTGTTAGTCTCCATGAATAAAAGTTGGATATGGTGTCAAGATAAGTTGTCAAATGAATACACTAATGGTGTTAAATCATTCATCAAACTAGCAAAAAGTCACTTGGACAATGATAACAAGACTCGTTGTCCTTGTCGGCACTGTTGTAATGTGTATGTTCAAAATATTGATGTGGTTAAGCGGCATTTATGGGTGAAGGGATTTTCTCGAGACTATCAAAATTGGATTTTTCATGGAGAACCATTGATAGTAAATGGTGTTGATGATGATTCAAAGGGCGTCCAAGATGATATGGAAGATGTGATATGATGGCAGCATTGCAAGACGATATAGGGAGAATGCATTTTGATGTTACTGGAGATGGTTTTTCTGATGAACAAAATACATTTAATGAAGACTTTTCAAACCTATTTCGACAAGCTGGAAAAGAGTTATATCCGAGTTGTACCAAATTTTCTGTATTGACATTTATAGTGAAGTTAATGCATATTAAGGTGTTAAATCGTTGGAGTAACAAGTCATTTGATATGTTACTTCAATTATTAAGGGAAGCATTTCCAGAAGGAACTACGATTGGAAAATCACTATACGAAGTGAGACGCATGTTACGAGAACTTGGTTTAGGATATGAGTCGATTGATGCATGTAAGTGGGATTGTGCACTATTTTGGAAGGAGAATAAAGATTTGGATAAATTTCCTATATGTTTTGAACCACGTTACAAGTTTCAAAATGTTAAGGGTAAACGTATTCCTCATAAGGTCTTACGGTATTTTCCTATCACTTCAAGATTACATGGACTGTTTAAGTTTGACATACTGCTGCTGATATGAGATGGCATAAAGAGAAAAGTCCCAACAAAGAAGGCGTGTTGAAGCATCCAACGGATGGAGAAGCATGGAAACACTTTGATGAAAAGTTTCTAACATTCTCTGCCGAATCTCAAAATGTTCGTTTAGGTCTTGCTACTGATGGAATTAACCCTTTTGGTAACATGAGCACTAGTTACGGTATGCGGCCAGTGATATTGGTTCCATATAATATGCCATCATGGATGTGTATGAATGAGAATTTTTTCATGATGTCGTTATTGATACCCGATCCACAGGCACCCGGAAAGGATATTGATGTGTATCTAAGAACTTTAATTGATGAGTTAAAAGATTTGTGGGATAAAGGTGTCATGACTTATGATGTGTCAAAAAATGAACATTTTAGAATTAGCCTATAATCGTCTTCTTGTAAGTAAATTTTGTAATTGATTTGAATTATGTTTAATACTATAATAACCAAAATCTTATTTTTTCTATGTTCAGGAAAAATTTGATGTTGATTTAAAAGATCATTAGATGGTTGAAATAGTTGAAAGACATTGTCGTGAGAGATACAAAGAACATAGAAGTGCATGTAATAAAAAATATAAACAATTAAAATTGAATGGAAAAGACCCACTACAATGTAAGCCATCAAATGTTAAATCACAAGAGGATTGGAAATGGATGTGTGCACACTTTGAAAGTGATAAGTTTCTGGTATGTTAAGTTATTATACTACCTTACAATATTGTTAATTAAAACATAATGAATGAGATGCCAAATCACTCACTTTACAATTTTGTTGTTGGTTTTAAGAAACGATCTGCAGCCGCGAAACACAATCGTTCGAAGATTCATTATAATCACCATGGAGGGACTAGATCATTTACTCCGACTAGGGAAGCACTGGTAATTCAATAGGCATAATCTCTTGCTATTAATTAGTTTTTGTTAAACATGTTGGCTTAAGAATAATACACATATTGTTCTTTAATAGAATAATAGACATATTGTTCTGTACTATTAGGATCTTTACATATTGTTCTGTAATATCAGGATCATTTTTCCCCTAGCTTATTTATTGTAAATTATTTTGGAAAGTGATTTACTTGTCTGTTATAGAGGATTTTGAATTTGGAGTGTCGGCCGAGGATTACAGGGTCTTGTTTGTGTAGTTGCTAAGTTATTTTCTTCTAGATGGAAATAAAACTTCATCTATTTGCTTTGTATAGCTTTATGAAATTAATGTCTAATTGCTCGCTGATGTGTTTGGGAACATTGTGTCTTTTAAGTATAGAGGCAGTGAGTGAACATCAATGTCCATGGAGAAATGTGTGTAATTTGTTTTTTTTTTTTTGCTAGTATTGTCCTCAATTCCACTTAGATTGGCTGATGGAACGCACATGGTAGGACGCTTCAACTATAGAAACTGTATTTTTTTTTGCTAGTATTGTCCTAACTTACATTAATGCTTTCAAATACTTGGGGCAGCTTGCTTTTGGCCATTTACATTGATAATTTTTTCTATTATAACCAGTTTTCCCACCTACATTAAAGCAAGTTTCATATAAGAAAATGGATATTACCTAAGTCTACCAAGGAACCCCTATTGATGAATTTGTACCTTATTGAATTAAGGATAGAGGTAGCTTCTATTAGGATTCTGCTTCCTGAGAAAAAAAAATGTTTCCATTAAGTTATGTTTACTCCATATCTTTCTATATATAAAAAGTGGCTATGAAACAGAATTTCTTGGTTTAACAGAAAAATTAACGGAATTTCTTGTTTTAACGGAAAAACTAACGGAATTTCTTGTTTTAATGGAAAACATATAACTTTAGGGTTCAACTTGAATTTATTTAAAACCTTATGGACTAAAACTTAAAATTTAACCATAATCCTTAAATTGTAGCCAAGGACCTTAACATATCAAATTTACATAAGAAGTCCCCCCTCCTCAACTCCCAAAAATCGAAAAAAACCTTTAATCTTCCATGACTAAAAAACCCAATGTTGTCAAACCCGGCCCGGCCCAGCCGATTCGACCGGAAAAATCGGGAACGGGGCCCAAAATCGGGCCAAATCATGTCCGATTTTTTATTATTTTCAAAACCGGTTAAAACCCGTCAAACCGGTCCCGATTTTCAATTTTTTTTTTTTGTTTAAAAATTTTTAACTTCATAAATGGGCTTCAAAATTTATTTAGAATTCCAAGGTCCATGGAGAAGTAATTGATGTCATGCTCATTTTATAGATGTACTTTTCTACAAGGGTTTCATAAACTTCCAATGTGGGATTGTGCCTTTTATACATGCTCTTAACTCTAATAGTTTTATAAACTTTCAATGTGGGATAGTGATATATAACCAAAAAATGTTAAAATACCCATCAAAATCATTTTCAAATATATGTTTGGCTAATTTGATTTTTAATAACAACTAATTAAATTGTAATATTCACCTTCATTCTTTCATTTATTTAATTTTCAAATTTAACTTAAATTACACTTGATTATTAATATATTAATGTTAGCTATCATTTTCTATAAGTTTAAATTATTTTAATTTAACAAAGTAAACTATTTTAATATATTGATTTTTAATTTTTAGTATTGAAATTAATTGTAGGATAATGAATCTAATTAGTAAAAATATATTTACTTTGAATTATTAATATGAAAATTTTAAAAAATATATATTATTTTATTATTTTTGTATGTATTTATTGCATCCGATTCAACCCCGGTTGAACCTTTTGACCCTTGACCCTTCACATTTTCCGGGTTGATGACCGGGTCGGTTTTCAAAACACTGGAAAAACCTTAATGGAGAAACTCTTCCCCCCTTTTCATGGCCGACGCCCCCAAGAAACCGTAGTGGCCGGGGGTTGGGGGCGGCTGTGCTTGCCCATCATCTTAGTTGGATTAATTATGGGCACAATAATCATCTTTTTCTCTCGCACAAGTAATATATGGAGACATCCAATTTAATCCATTCAAATCCAGCAATCAATTCATGAGAAATGTTGGACTTACAGGCTACTGTTTCAAAGAAGCCTTACAGAAAATAAAAAAATAGTCCGATTCGGGGGAAAAGAGATAGAAGCCGTTACAAAATAGAGCAAAGAGGAAGGAAATAGCCAATTTCTCCCATTTCTTACTTGCAGTTCCCGCCCACCTCAAATTCCTCCATCTCGAGCACAATGTAATAGGTGAGCTTACTGAGAACGAAGATTACACCTCGCGATCCCACATACCCTCTGTAGACTTAGTTCTATGGCAAGCTGTACCGAATTCATGTGTATTTGGAGGTGAAAAACTCTGAGAGAGGTACTTCCTCAATGTAAGTCGGGTGAAATAAATAATGATTGTGACTTTTTTGACATGTTGACACAAAAATAAGAATACGAAGCTAATTGAAGTTTGTCTGATAAATGTTAATGTCATTGGATGTTCAAAATGTATTTTCATTTGGGGGCCTCTTTTTCTTTTCATTTATTTTTAGAATATAGTATAATATTATTGTGCATCATATGAACTTTGAGTTTTATGTTTGTGATTTTGGGTTGGAGACAACAGAGAGAAGCACTTTATTTAATTATTTATCAATTACATAAACATTACATCATTAATTATTTAATTAACAAAAAAAATTGCATTTTTATTAATAACAAATTAATTCTTAAACAAAACTATTAAATATAAACTAAGCAAACGTGCATTGCACGTTGCTTGCACCTAGTACATAAAAAAATGGGAAACACAATTATAACCAGTTTTTTTCCCACTGTTTACCTTGATGTTCTTTCATGTGCCTCTTGTCTCCTTATCGTGGTATTCATTTGAATATTCCACGTAATCCTTAAAAGTAAATTGCTTTATATTTGGTTGAATTTTAACTTAGACATGTTTTGTACTCTTAACTATTTGTGTAATTATATTGAGGTCATCAACAATACGTTTCTAATTTGGCTGTATTATAACATTTTCTCCACCTTTTTAGCGTACGAAAGAATAATCAGTTAGACATATTGAATTGTTTAGGAGGATGCATTCCACATCGAAAGGATGGGATAACCAACTAGATGAGTCTCGATATGTAAGATATATCACTTATTACACAAGATCTTAACATTGATATTATTTACTTTAACAACTTTTTGATATTGTATGGCAGAAATAAATGGTGGAGTTACAACAATCACAAGCGGAGCTAGAAGATGAAGCAGCTATCATGGATGAAGTAGAAATATGTGCTCAAGTTCTTGGTAAGAGTGTTGGGACTATTTCTGGGATTGGACCTGCTCCGCGCAAATCATATAAAAACACAGTCACAGCTCCCCCTAAATTGATGCAACAGTTGGAAATTCTTACCCAACGAGATAAAGAGAAGGATAAAGCTATTAGTGAGCTTACACAAAGTCTCGAAGAACAGACGTTACTTATCCCGAGTCTTGTTGCACGAATGGATATGAGTCAGCATCCTCCTACAGGATCGACCAATGATCCGCCTCCACCGTCGCTATTAGTTGGTGCTGCAGTACTATGATTATATTGTTGAAGTTACAATTTAAATTTTCGTGGTTAAATATTAAACATTTATTATTATACTTTGACTATTAGTAAGTGTTATCCGTTAAGTACAATTTTCTTCTGCAGCTACATGTTTTTGATAAATTTAGTAGTTGTGCATGTTCAAAATTGAAATGTTGGACAAATTATTAGCAGGAACAAAAAATACTTATTATAATAGCATTTATAAAAAGAAATTATTGTCATTCAGCGACCAAAATTTTAGTTGCTAATACTTACATTGTCCTTCAGCAACCAATTATTGGTCACTAAAGTTATCATTGTTTACCGACCAATGATTGGTCCAAGAAAGGTAGTATTATTCACTTACCATAGTTTGGTTGCTATTTCATTGTCTTCACCGACCAATTATTGGTTGTTGTTAGTTCGAAAATATTTTGTCCTAATCTATTTACCGACCACTGATATTGGTCGCTAAAAACATTCGACGACTGTAAATCGACTAATTTTCCTCTTTATCAGCGAAGAAAAATCAAACCCTTTAGCGACCAACTATAGCGGTCGCTGAAGAGATTTACCAACGGTGATTTAGCGACCATTAATCGACTAAAAATATTTGGTCGCAAAAAACATCCAGCGACCACGAAATAACATTTAGATTGGTCGCAAGATGCAATTTTTTTGTAGTGACTTGTAGTTGTGTATTTTTCCTTTTTAATTTCTCAAAAAGCCTTGCATACATTAGCGACCATTAATCGACTAAAAATATTTGGTCGCAAAAGACATCCAGCGACCACGAAATAACATTTAGTTTGGTCACAAGATGCAATTTTTTTTTGTAGTGACTTGTAGTTGTGTGTTTTTCCTTTTTAATTTCTCAAAAAGCCCTGCATACACAAGCTTATTAGTAATAATGATATTAAGAGGATCAAGTCTACACCAATTAAATACCTGAAAACCCAACTAGTGACCCTAAATTCCAAAAGAGCTGGCTCAAGGGTAGGGATCGACAAGTCTCAAACGGGCCATCTAAAATAAATTTAATGCTTTCACCGCTTATGTCCAGGATTATTTTGCTTATATTGAAATGTGAATTTTGGGTAGGAATTATTTACAAGCTTATCTATGTAATCATATCTTTAAGCTGCTTTCTTAGCTGTAGAATATTTGATTATGTAATTAAGCATTTAATTTCCTGCTTTTTGAGGTTTCTTACCTAACAAAGTTGTTTTTGCTTTAAGCAAAATCCATTTTGAAAGCAATCTTTTGCTGCCATCGGTCTCCAAAGGATTTTGACAAGAAATAAAAAATGGGTAAAACTACAACCTGCCAGAAATAGGTTCATAAACTTTAAACATACATTTTAGTCCTTCAACTTAATGACGTTTACTTACCCCATTAATCCCTCTATCCGTCTATGCCATTTCAACTAACGGAAACGATGAGTTCGTTCAACTCAATATCTAAAGGCCAACCTTGAAGCTCAATTCTATACTCCTGCACACCCACTCTTGCAAGGCTAGCCAGGAAGGAGGTACTTTTCTAGTCAAAAGGGAAGATAGTTCTTTGATCTGAAGCAGTTCTTACTTAAGTTGAACCAAAAATAAGTTTTAGTCCTTCTAAGTAAGGCGTACCCCATTAGTCCCTCCATCGGTGTTCCAACAAATGGAAATGATGAGTTGACAACAAAATTACTTAAAAATAAACAGTCACTTTTATATAATTACAAATGGATACATGTAGTATACAACTAACTCAAGTTAGCCTTTAAAATAATAAACAAACCTTGAGTTTAAAATGACGCAAAAATGAGGCTGGAAAAGGAAGTTACCTACCACTCTATTCCTTGCCACCAAAAAAATTCAAAAAGTGAAGCTGTGCTACTCCATAATGTCTAATAAACTAGTGATTCTCTTTTCACAGTCACACACACATACATTCCCCATCCTCCTTTTCCTTAAAAGGTTGAGATGGACATAGACCTGCACAAGTTTGAGTTTACGTGGAGAGAATAACCAAGAAACAAAGAGCAAAAGTTAGGCAGCACTGATTTCATTTTCTGCGAAAGTCACCCCAAAAACCATCATCCAAAAGCCTTCCACTCGGACACTCCATTAAGAGATTTCCCTCAAATTTTTCTTTGAATACACAGAAACTCTTCTGCTATATCATACAATCATGATCATTTTGGCGTGCTTCCTTCATATATCCATAGAAATCGAATTTGAATCCGTGGTAACTAATAGAAAATAAGTACTTTTCAGATAATGTAATCTAGTATAAGTGAACATATGAAATTTTGATAAGGTTTATAGAATTACCAAGAGTTTCAGACTATAGTAGCGTCACTCAAATTTCTCACTTGGAGCTCAACATTGCGCAGATTACGGAGATGTTGTAAAATTTCTTGAAGGAGATCCATTCCCTTGTCACCTTTTCTTAGGGAGCCAATGCAATGCTTTAGGAATTCTCCGTCTGCCTCAAGAGCTTGCAACCTTTCGTAGAGATGATCAACCTCCTCTTCAATGACAAGCTTTGATTCATAAGAATTGTGCACCCCATTAGACTCAAATCCATTTCCATGTCCATTATGGAAAACATATCCATTTTCATTGCTAATTGCATCAAAGAGAGGAAGAAGCCGTTTTCCATTTGAACCCACAATTCTTCTCGGTTGTTGATGTTTCCCATTCTTTGTTAAACCATTTGCATGCCCATTTGCTTCACCCCCGAAATAAGTATTTTCATCTATATGATTGCCATTCTCTTCAGCATTTTCATCCGCATGATTTCCATTCTCTTCATGGAAATCTCCCATCGGTCTTAAATCCACAAAATTTTGTTCCTCTTGGATATCCAATGTCATAAGCTTTTCTTCCAAGACCTTGAGCTGCTCTAGAATGTATAACCTCTCTTCTTCAAAGTCAGCTAACGACTCGTCCAAATTTAGAGCTGCATCGACTGGAGTGTTTTGGTTGCTCGATTCGAGATTGGTATAAAAGCTTTCTTCTACTTTTGCTTCTTGATTTAGATCAATAGATAATCCATCACTATCCTCACCATTGCTAAAAGAAGCAGAAGAGAATCCACTTCTAATACATCCATCCTTACTTTTTTTCAAGATCCTCATCTTTTCTTTCGTTTCATACTCCACAACCTTCTTTTGATATATTTCCAACCCTTTCTCCAGCTCCTGTTTTTCCTTCTCCCTTCTTACCATAAGTTCATTCAAGAGTTGCAGAGCTTCTTGATCATACTCAGACTGCTCTTCCATCATTCTCTGATACTGTAAAGCTTCCATTTGCATTGCTGCTTTCTCTTCTTGGAGTCTGTTTATCATTGCCATTGTTTGATTGGCAGCCACTGCAGAAGCACTTTGCTCTTCTTCCAGCTCAGCATATAATGCACGTAAAGCCTTACGTTCAGATCTTAGTGCTGATTTCAAGTGTTCAATTGTAACAACTCCATCACCACATTCTAGCTCACTAGTCACACTTCCATCCAAAGACTCTTCAGTTGCCGAGTCCTTTTTCTCAAGCAATGGAAATTTCTTGGGCAAATGATGGAGACTGTCTGCAAAAGTGGGTGTAGAAGCTGGGGTATCAGGAACCTTGTCCTCATCGATATCATTGAGCTGCAAAAGAAATGATGTTTTTTCGTTCACTGTGTGCTCACTGTTCAGAACTGATAAGGCTTTTAGTTCTACTTTTGGTTCCCCAACTTGTAAAGGATCTAGTAGAAAATTGAGACATTGATTAGAAGTTACCAAGGAAAAATTTTAAATTGAGAAGTGCTAAGCACAGAATAATAAAATTCCAACCTTTGCACACCCTTGACTGCCAAAAACAAAGATGAAAAGAAAGAAGGATAGATGAGGAAGATGAGAATTCAAGCTTACCACGATAATAAGCTGTAAAACTTGAAAATGTTGTCAATGGATCTTCATGTGTGGATTCATATGAAAGAACATAATCTTGATTTTGAATTTCATCTGTTATATCTAAATCAGGAATTTCCGTACCAATTGATACATCTCCTTCAGTTCCACAATTTGATATCCGAGCAACTTCTTCAGAAACTACATACAAATTACCTACTTACAATTCAATTTAACAAATATACTATCCAAAAATGATAAAACTAGTCTGCAGTATCTACCTGGAATAACCGGTGAATGGTTCTTTTCCCCTTCTGCTGCTTTCACTTCTTGAACATCACCTATAAGTTGAGATGGAGTTTGGGCTACATGAAAACTAACATCTTGTTCATGATCTCCCATCTTCAAATGGTATTCTTTTGCATGAAAAACCAAAGAACTTTCATCCTCTTCTATTTCCATAGAGTCCAGCATCATATACCTGGGATCCTTGTGTGTAGTAAAATCAAAATCAAGTACCCTTCCAGTCTCTTCTCGTCTGAACCTATCCTCCACAACCATTTTGACTTCTGTCTTTAACCAAAATTCGGAATCTGAATTTGTTTCTTGATGGTTATCGTTATCAGTATATTCATCGTTAGCATGGTTCTTGCTTTGTTGTTCGCTTGTTATCAAATCAATCAACTCGACCGGAACAAGTCTATGACCACTGTTGTCTAGAAAGAACTCCAGATGCTGAGGGGAAATATCAAGAGGAACATCCTTTCCTTCTTCAATTGATACCTGAACAGACTTATCCTCCATAGATATAGTCGAGTTTTCGGCCTTACCTTTTGCTTTTCCTTCTTCCATTTCCAAAACCGCATCTACCTTTTCATCTACTTCACCTTCCAATTCTTTCATCTTATTCACATATACAGAAACAGAACCCTTATCTTCTGTTCCCTTTTCTGTTACGTTCAAATCCCTACCAAAATCACACAGAATCTGAGCTTCATTCTTATTTTCCAACCCACGTTCAACATCACATAAATCAGTCAAAAAATCTGATATCTTTTCACGAGATTTATAATCTTCTTGTACACGATTTTCATTTTCTCCAGAATTTTCAATCATTTTTTCTTTGTGGGCACATTCCAAAACATCCCAAGAAGGGTTCATTGCTGTATATGAAGAACGTATATTATTATCAAAGATTACCCCACAACAAGAACACATCAAACTTACCCCATGAAATTCTGGCCTTGAGGACAAGCAATCCTCGCACATATACTGAGAATCAACCAACTTTTGATGATTTGAGCAGTACCCCAATTTGGAAACCTCCTTGGCATGAACTTCACAGAGAAGATCTCTGTGAAAACTCTTGTTATCTTTTGCAGGTTCAATGATGTGATCAACTCTAGAACACCAAAGGCAAGGTGGGGTTAGGCCAAAATACTCGGCAAATTTGGTGATTAGATGGGAAAACAGAGAATTGAGGAGGAGAAGAAGGATTAAAATCCATTCAAGAACTGCATACATCAGAATGAGTGTAAACTTGTTTGTATTTCTGTTCAACATACTAGCAAATTTGTTTGCAGCCATACTTTGTTCTATGGTATATACAAATGATAAACAGAAAATGGAGATTATTAATATAATTAATCAGAATCAGAAAGAAATGGAATGAACAGAACTGAATTTTTGGAGAGAGAATTAGAAGAACTAGATGGGGAAAGTGGTTTTATTTAGAAATTGAGAATGGACGGTTTGAATATGCAGACAGGACAGCCAAATAAGACTTGGAACTTTAGGGGAAAAAAAAAAAAAAAAAAGTTGATTAATGAAGCAAAGAAGTAATAATTGTTTTTTGAGCATTTTTTATTTTTATTTTTAAATCCAGTTAGCAATATTTTTGCTTCACACTTACATTGTTCTTAATTTAAAATGATTATGAGTTAAAATTTTAGGGATTTATATTAAATATTTTTCCTTATTTCAATTCTCATACTTTGGTAAATATTAATATATTTTGAATGCTTGAATTTTCTGTTATCAATGTTCTAAATTCTATATCAGCATTGACCCAAAAAATGTAATGTATATCAAAGATTAAAGAGAATTTGAACATGTGGTAAAATAAAATAAATAAAAGGGGAGGGAACGAGCTAGCTCACCTCGAAGCCAGCTAGGTTTATGCGTGAATTTGGCAGTTTGACAGTGAACCAATTAGTTTAATTTTATTTCGAGTAACTAATTATTAATTATTATTTTTTCATAATTACTTGATCTGGTTCCTAGATTAGATTTTGGATTATTCTATTTGTACAATCATGAATGACAATATTATTGACAATGTATGAAGTGTCAAAACTCTGTTGCTTGCAAAATCAAGGTGTTCTTCAAAATGTTCAATAACATTTTACGTAGGATGTTGTCAACAATTTTGTTATTCATGATTGTACACCAAACACGAATCAGTATGTTTTGAGAGTAAATCAATTAATTTATCTCAATGGATTCTAAATTTCTCTTCCTTTAATTACATATTTCTGGTTAGATTTCGGATCCATACTCAAAATTTCTAATTGAATGAGCACGGAAAATCTAGTTAACATCTTATTTATTATACACTCTGTTTGATTTAGATAAACATCAGATTTTTAATTGATTTTGATAAAAAATAATAATAATAATGAAATATATGATTAAAAAGTTATAAAATGTATGAAAAATATGATTTAAATTAATTACTAATTTAAATTTAAATTTTTAGTGAAACCAAATTGGGACAGTCTTCCATCCTACTGATAGTAATTAAATGTGAACCTCTCGGGGCATAATTCAGTGGTACAAAGGACAATAGTGAGATAGTCTCAGTTGAGCTGACGTCGCATTGTGAATGTTCGATTTCTGTCTCTAACAAAGTTTGTAATTGGACTCTTTGTGGGCACCAGTACGACAGCTCTTGTACCCTGACCTACTAAGGCACATCCCGCGATTTACCTCATCTACGATGCTATAAGGGTGGAGTGGTGGGGCCCTCAAAGTTGGGGTTCAACCTTTAATAGTAATTAAATTTGAACTTTGATGAAAGACAGTCCATAACTTAATAATGTACTAGAATAATTGGGATTTGGCAATATGAGAACTAGGGCTGTAAGTAAAAACTGTCAAATCGGAAAATCAAATCGAAACCGCATTTTAGAAATCGTCGGTTTGGTGCCACGTGAACCCGTCAACGAAATGATTTTGAACCAACCCAAACTGGTAAAAAACGGTTTGGTTTAGGTTTGAGAAATTTAATTGCTGTTTAAAACCAAACCGGACATGCAAAAAAATGTATAAAAATAAAAAAAAAATAATGATTTTTTTTTAAAATTCATCCAAATATGTAAAATTCAATAATTTTGTCATTTGCATGTATTTTTGTCAATTTATAATTTTTTATCACATATATATTATTATTACCAAATAATCCTAATTTATATATAATAATCTTAAGACTAACATAATTTATCAAAAATCATTTTCCTCTTTAGAATTCAGATTTCTACGGTTGCTTCTGAGTGTGCATTCTCAATTGAAAGTTGGATACTTGATTCCTTTAAGAGTTTATTAGGTGCAAGAATGATTGAGGCTTGTATATGCGGAAATAATTGGTTGCAAATTAAGAATGAACCTATAATGCTGCACCAATATTTAGATGAAGTTGGAGCATTTGGCGATTCAATGAAAGTTGTGGCGGGTGGTTTATATTTTCTATTACCATATTTTTAAAGATTCTCTTATCTATTTAGTATCCAATACTATGATATTGTAACAAATGTATTTATTTGACAATGTAGACTATGAATCATGTGTGGCAACAATTGATATTTGAGTATATGTGAGAAACTGAATTCGTAGCAATATACAACGGTAAGTTTGTGTAATTGTTATATTTAGATATTATAAACAATTGATTTATTATTATGGTTGGTTATTCTCTTTATCTAATCAGTAGTTTTGTTTTTCAAATATGATGATCACGAGATCTTGTTGAACATCATTATGTTTTTTAGACTTTATATTTAGTTTAGTAGACTTGTATTGTAACGTTATCGTATAACGTCTTAGCCTAAAATAACAAACAAAAAACTATATTTTATTTTATTGTGATTTCATTTTAATTTAGTTGGTATTTAAATTTGTAATGAATATATTTAGTTTGTTTTAGATTTATTGTTAGTAAGATATAAATATATATTGAATTCAATGAATTAATGTCATAAAAGTAGACCGACAAAAAAATATACGGCGAAATCGGCGGTTTAAAACCGTTAGGTTTAGGTTTGAGTTTTTTCCAAATCGTTCAAAATGATTTGGTTTAGGTTTGAGTTTTTCTCAAATCGATTTAAACGATTTGGTTTGAAAATTTGTCAAAAATTGATAAAATCGGACCGCTTACCCCCTAATGAGAACCAGAGGGAAAGTGTCAACTTTGGATCCACCCCATCGATCGCACCCCACTCAGATTTTTCTTCTTCGAGATCAGGTTAAGGGACCCCACCAACTAAGAAAATGAGTTAGTGGGCCACACATTAAAGTAAGGTAATAGGGCCCCATTAAAGGATGCCAGTTACTGGATATCATCATTCAATGTCTATTTGTTGGGTCAATCAATTATAATTTATAATATAGGATCTCGTTACTTTGACAAAAATTGTAATAAACGCAATCACATAATTTTAATTGGATTTGATGAGAATGTTGACTGTATTTAAAACAATCAAATGATGAGATGTTATATTATATTATGTCAATCATTATATTACAGAAGCATGATTCTAATAACATAGGTGCACCTTAGTTTTATATTCATATCTTTGTACTTTAGTCCACATTTGCTGTCTCATTTTTTTACTAATTACTTGGTAATGTCCCATTAAACCTCACTATAATTTCTTTAAAAGTCATATCCAAAAATTTTACATTTCAAAATTGTAGTAATTGTACTCATGGAATAGTAAATTTCACAATGTTCTTTCACTTTAAATTTTGGCCATATTAGTTTCCAGACAAAATATTTTAATTGTTCATTCATGTAATATTTATGGATGGATAAGAGAATTCGGGCTAGAATGGAAAACATGTTCTCCATTCTGAATCTTATTTTCATTTCATATTATTACATTTTAACATTTTATATTTATATTTTATTTAAAAAATAAGAAAGTAAATATGAGTAAATGGGCATGGGAAATAGAGATGTTTTTAACCCTGACTACCCTGCCACACTTAGTCCTTGCCTGCCTACCAAAATTCCACAATGAATTGGGTGATGAGGAGGGTCACCCTATTCCCATCTTGTCTCATTGTCATCCTTAATCATAGTTTATATGTTGTGTTGAAATTTTATAATTACGATAAAAAGAGTAGTAATTTTCATAATAGTTTAATTTTACACGTAACAAGAATTATAAAAAAAGGATAGCTTTTGTAATGCGGGTTAGTCCCACGATGAATATAGGAGATAAAGGGAAAGTGTTTATTTAAAAGGAAAAGTGCTATTTTTATGGTTTTGATGACCAATAAAAATAATATTACTCATATTTCTTGAAGTCATTGTTTTGCAAACCTTGTATGAGAGATATCATGGTTTTGTGATATATATATATATATATACACACACACACTTGAATTAATGTCTTCAACTTTTGTTTTTTGAAGTATGCATGGATTGATATGCTTTCTTCTTCTACTATATGTTAGAAAGAAATTTATTTTCTAAAGATGATGCTTTTGACTATAAAGATGTTAAAATTCTTCCCTTAGAACCTTAGGTGCCATATTTGGTTGCTAGCATAAAGCCTAACAAAGTAATTATCACCTTTTCCTAAAATTTTGAACCAAATAAAAGAAATATTTTTTTTTCCTTAAACACTTTCACCATATAAAATCTATATTGTTGCACATAGTTCCCCACAAATGCGGATGAAGAAAATATTTTCATTTTCCTTTAGATTTCATTGTCAAAATCTGAATCCAACATATCTACCAAATAACTATTCTAATTGATGTTTTTCCCATTGTAAATATTCAATCTTATTTTATTTTTCACTTTTAAGACATATACTTACTCCTAATGCCCTTCTATATTTCTTAAAAATAGAAAATAGAAGCTAACCCGCCATCAACACTTAGTACATTGAGCACAGTCACGAACTACGAGTGTGTAGCAGAGGTAACACCTTTCTACTTGAGACATGACTATGCGGGGAATGCCTATGAATGTGTCCATGGAAAGATTGATAACATAAGGGAGTTTTCAATAGGTTGTGTTGGAATTGAATCGGGTTCAATTGGTTGCTCCCAAATTTGGCAAAAACGTGTTATTGAAAGTGCAACTTCACTTATACTAAAGATTACACTGGACGGTTGACATGTGGGCTTATTGCTGCCATTGGATTAAGCTTCTGGATGATTCTATTTGATTGACTTTTCACTTGGTTTCTTGCACACGAGAAGTCATTTATTTAGGGTTAACTTTCCATTTGTTTTCTCTCTTTCTCTCTGGCTGCGTGATTCTTCATACTTCTCTCTAATTTCTCTATAAAACCAAAATCAAATCTCTAATTTGATATTGTATTGTGATATAGAGTGGTTCTTTAGTGGTGATATTTTGAGTGAATATTTGTGTGAAGTATTCGAGTGACTGGGTTTAAGGAATTCGAAGACCTATCACCAGGTTTAAGGCATTCAAAGACATCGTGCCGGATGTGATACCAAGTAAATTGCCAACAAGGAGGGCAAATGATCATGGGATTGGACTTGTTCCGGGTGCCAAACCTCCCACCAAAGAACCATACCATATGAGCCGGAGCTTGAAGAGTTTCAGAAACAAGAAGGAGAAGTGTTGGGAAGTGGGACTATTATGGAGTACACTTCCACACTACTACAACGTGTATACTACTGGCCTCAAAGGCGGGACGACATTGCAAGTTATGGGAAAACTTATCTTGTTCGTCAGCTAGATGTGGCAGATCATCAGAAAAAGACAGGATTACTGGAGCCCCCTTCCATCCCGAATAGATCAGTGGAGAGTGGATCGATGGACTACATTGGTGGATTGCCTAGAGTTGAAGACTTTGACACTATTATCATCGGGGTGGACTGTTTATCTAGAGAGACAACTTTCACCACAGCGCCAAAGTATATATCAGCCGAAGAGACAGCTCAACTCTTCTTCAAACATATTGTCAAATATTAGGGACCGCCTATCGTCAATGATCGATTTATTGGCACATTCTAGACCGAGTTGTTCAAACTTCTTGGTTCAGCTTTGAGTATGAATTTTAGTTTTCACTCACAATCAGACGGACAGACAGAGCGCTTCAATTCCATGCTGAAAGACTACTTTCGACAATTTATCTTTGCTTCGCATGAAATTTGGGTGAAACTTGCGAATGTGGCTCATATGTGTTTCAATGCTCAAAAGAGCTCTTCTTCCAATGAGAGTCCTTTTGAAATTACTACTGGCCAGCAACTGTTACTCCTCTATACTACAGATACCGATCAGATGCTGTACAAAAAGTCTGTAGATTTGAAACAACTAGTGCTTAAAGTGAAAAGATCGAAAATGAAGGTTGCTGAAAAGATTCTTGACTACCAAACTACTCGAGCTTCTAGAAAATATCTTCAAGAGTACTTGGTCAAATAGAGCGGATGCAACAACGAGAAAAATACTCAATGGATCCGAGGACATCGCTAAAACAAATGTAGAAGAATGTCACGGGCAGTAGCTTTGCTTAAACCCCGTGATCCTATCATTGTAAATAATTTATTTAAATAGTTAGAAAATCTTAGTATGATTCTTCGGCCAAAAGATGTCTACTCCCGTCGGTTGGGTTTTTGTTCCGAAATCTATTATAGGAGGTATTATTTTTTCAAACATTTTCAAGCTTTCTAGTGTTCGCCCCCTACACTAGCCATTGTAATTTTCTGCTTTCGTCGATTGTAATGTTCAACTTTTTAGCAATCAATGATCAAGTTTATTTCAATGCGTTTCAATTTCATGTTGTAAGCTTTCTTAAAATTGAATATGACAATGGAAAGATATTTTGCATATTTAATACCATGTTTCGTTTGTAGTCATTGATGTCTTTCCGGAAAGGGAAAACTTGATAGCATCGTACAACGAGCTTTGATCCCCCACCTTAGAATTCTTCGCCGAGCAGCATGATGCAACAATGAGCAAACACTCGAACGTGAAAGGCGATCGACAATACTCTCACCTTCTACTTCACGGTGGGGTCCCTTTTTTATTGCCTGAGAAGAGGATCTTGGTGATCTTATTGCTTGATTCAGAGAGCACTTGTGTATGTGATGCAAGCAAACATTTAGCAAGAACCACATTTCTTAAAGTATACCCAAAATTCAGAACTTTCTCTAGAATGGAGCAATCGAGAAGAAGTAGCTGCAGCATAGGGATATTGTGTTGTTAGGTCTTAGACACCTTAATATCAGCAAAAGAAAGTCTAATATGGAGCGATGTTGACCCAGTGCGCACTCACGGATAGCGGCTGCGGGTTCCTACGTCTAAAAAAAAAGTCTGATATGTGAGTTGCACAAAAAAATGGCGTCGATGCTTTTTTACCCTTTTATTTAATTTAGTTGAACTCGAATTGAACCGACTAGTTTGACGGTATACTTGGCCCCAGTTCGATCTGGTTATTGGTATTAGACCAGGTTGCAAAGGATCCAGTCAAACCCGACTGATTTTTCTGAAAACTGGCAACTTGGTTCACATGAACCGATCGGGTTGTAATATTCTCCAAAACAGTCAGTTGAGTATCAAAGCTTGAATATCAAGATCAGGATAGGGTAGTCCAACCATCGTAAAAGGAGTTTTCTTTTAACCCGGTTGATTATGATACAAAATTAACCCAACATTGGCAGTCAAATTGTTTTAGGGAAAAAAAAAAGTTGGATGTTGGGTTTTATCTATATAATTTGACTACCAATGTCACTGGTTCTACGTCTAGTGCATTGCTACTAAATAGATTATCGTGCTAACAATCCAAGTAATTAATTATGTTCCTGTTTGACAAATTTTTTTGAGATTATAAGCTGGTGGATCTAATGAATTTATTATTAAAATGTGAATAAAAATTATGAATCCATGATTTTGTGGTTAAAAATAAAGTTTGACCAACTTATAATCTCAAAAATAAAAAATATCAAACTGGAGATAAATTTTGAGTAATACCATGATTCTACTATAAAATAGATAGGCAGAGTTTATCACTTATATAATTTTTTTGTCGAGTTCCTTAAATCAACAAAAGAATCGGTAAGTACACCTCAAGCATGCAAGAAAGTTGGGGTTTATCTATAAAAATTGACTGCCAATGTTACTGGTTCTATGTCTAATTCACTGCTACTAATTGGATTATTGTGCTAATGTTGCAAAATAATCCCGCAAGCGTACGATTTCGTTGTACAAGGAATAATTGTGATGAGTGAGTTATCGTCCCACGGGGAATAATGATTAATTCCAGTGTGACCGATATATCTAAATTCAAAACAATAATAAGATATGGTGGAATTTTTATTTAACTATGTTCTAAAACTACGAAAATAATAAAATTATGGTTTTTGAATCAAATGTGATTGAGTGTATTGGATTTCTGATTCTACTAAGTGACTCTAGCATTCAATTTTCAACTTGTGATAATTACTTCGATCCTTACATTCGTGACGATCGATAATTTCACTTTTATTTACTATTCGTTTCCAAGATATAATAAACATATGCTGATCACGACATGATCCTATTCCTAGTTAGCATTCATATGATGAACATGTTGGGAATCTACTTAATCATGCACAGCAGAATTAGAACAAATTTCAATTCCCAAACAAGGATCTGTTTTATTTTTAGATAAAAACTGTGATAGAAATAATACCTTAGATGAATTCTGAAAACTCTTTTGCTGATTCACGAACTCCAATGATCACGATCTGCAATCCAAGCTGTCCAATTGTCCAGCCTCCAATGGTAATCCACACAGAGAACAAGAATGACGGCTATGGTTTTATTATACATCTAGCATGCAAATAAACATACATATAATATTGTGGACGATTATGGACTTATACTATCTAGTCCTCCCGAGCCATAAGGAAGACTAGTTGGTCAGTTCCTAGGGAGTATAGCATTGATTCATACAATGTTCCATCTCTATGGTCTCCTCCTTTTCTTGTATCTTCAATTAGTCAAGTTGCAACTTATATCCTATACTAGTTGGCACGCAGGCCTAAATAATATTGGACGCGCAGTCCCATAATAATAACGGACTCGCAAGTCTAAAATAAATTAGAGCTCGCAGGCCCATAAAACAACAAGAATAAAACTAACCATTCAACACATCCACATGGTCGAGTCAATAATCATCCACAAGTAAAACATCCATCATATAAATACATTCTTATATAATATATAATATTATATGCAAACATGTTTCAAGTTTCTAGCAATTAAAGTCGTCTAAACTAATTTAGACAAATGGATCAGAATAATTAATTAATCAATTAATTTAATTAGTGGGTATATTTAATTAAAATCAAATTTTAATTTTATACATACCAAATTAGAATCTAATTCTAATTCCACTATTATATGGCTGAACTATTTAATTAAAATCAAATTTTAATTAAATATCAAATTAGAGTCCAACTCTAATTTCAAAGTTTTAAAATAAGATAATTTAATTAAAATCAAATTCTAATCAAATATCAAATAAGAGTCCAACTCTAATTTCAAAACTTAAGGCGATTGAATTTAATTAAAATCAAATTTTAATAAAATGCAAAAATTAGAGTCAAACTCCAATTCCAAAATATTAAGGCGAACTTATTTAATTAAAATCAAATTTTGATTAAATATCAAATTAGAGTCCAACTCTAATTCAAGAAAGATTTTAGGATGAGAAAATTTAATTAAAAATCAAATTTCAATTAAATGTCAAATTAGAGTCCAACTCTGATTTCAAGAATATATTAGGGTGGATAATTTAATTAAAATCAAATTTTAATTAAACACTAAATTAGAGTCCAACTCTAATTCAAAATTGAATTAACATTTTAATTTAGGATAAAACTCCTAACTAAAATAAAATTCAATTTAGGGCCAAAAGTTTAATATTTAAGTTAAAATCCAATTTTAACGAAAATATAAAAAATCGTCAATTTTAAATAAAATTTTAAACGGGTCAAATTTGAAATTTTAAAGTCAAACTATTTTAAAATTTAATTTAAAACCATTTTAATATATAAATTCAAAACTCTCTTTGAAAATTGTAAATTGACCCAAGTTAAAATTATAATCAGGACCTTCCAATTTCATAAATTGCAGAACAGGTCCCCTTTTAAAATTTGCAAACTTAACCCTTATCAATAATTGTTGGTTGGGCCCCTAAATTTCTTATATTACAGGAGAAGCCCCCGTCCCCAATTCAATCGAAAAACCTGACTGAAACCCTAGAATAAAAAATGCCCCCATTTTTCTTGGAGTTCGGTACCGACGCTTCCTCCACAGGGAACACCGGCTGCGGCGGGAACCACCGCTGTCAAGCGGTTGTGTCGCGCCGCCTGCAGCAGCTCAAACGAGCTGCAGCGCAGTGGCGACGCTGCCGCTGCGATTTCAGTGGCAGCGTTAGCCGCTGCAACTGGACAGCAAGCGCCGCTGCGGAGCAGCGCCTGCTACTGTTGCAGATCGTGCAGCAGCGAGCCGCAAGCTGCTGCACCTCCTTCGCGCGCGGTGGCACCACCGCGACACCGCCGCCTTCCGCCATTTTTTTTCTTTTCAGATCCAATAATTTATTTTCTTTTCAAAAACAGAATTTTGAAAGATGAAAAATATAATTTTAAATTGCTAGATTCAAGAAAAATTAAACTATCAACTTTTGACTATTTAATCATGCAAAACAATTTCTAACAAACACAAAGTAGGCTTTGATACTACTATTGGGAATCTACTTAATCATGCACAGCGGAATTAGAACAAATTTCAATTCCCAAATAAGGATCTGCTTTATGTTTAAATAAAAACTGTGATAGAAATAGTACCTTAGATGAATTCTGCAAACTCTTTTGCTAATTCACGAACTCCAATGATCACGATCTGCAATCCAAGCTGTCCAATTGTCCAGCCTCCAATGGTGATCCACACAGAGAACAAGAATGACGGCTGGGTTTTATTTTCTCGTGCTAGCAAGAATAATGAAAATTTCATTACTGTTTTCAAACCATAGCAGCCTATTAATATAAGTCCGAACGGGCTGACCCATCTCTTAACTTAACCCGGTCCAACATTTAATTAATCAAATTAATTAAATCCAGTCCATGAATTAATTAATCCAATTAATTAATTCGGGTCTATTAATAAGCAACCCAATTAATTAATTATCCAACACTTGTCAATTAATTAATTGACAAATCTCATTCTTCTGATTCTCTTTTGTGTGTGACCAATTAGGTTCCCGATCACGATGCCTAACGACGTGAATTATTATTTTAATCTAATCAAAACTGATAAATTAAAATACCCTTTTTTTAATTTATCATCAATTCATATTTGTCGTCCCAGATTGACATCTAGCAATGTATCAGGGCAATACATGTGACGGAAAATATCACGTGACATGACAAAACCAAATTTGTTCGTTTATCGTGAAACTATAATCCCTTCGTCAATATGATCCGATCAATTACGAGATATGGACGTGCAATCTCAATTATCGATCGTATCTTTTATCCTACTGTTAAGTCAATGTAAGTCGAAAACTCATTTTCGACTTATGAGTTCACCTTGGCCAATGATTTCATTATCAACTTAATTGGATGAAATGTAGATCATAATCTCTTACTATCTAAGAGTGGCGAATCCTCTATTGATAATTCACAACCTTCATATGATTCTTGACATACCCGAACGATGCCGTATTAGCGACCCTTGACAGAGCAACATCCGACATCACCAAAAGCATGACTGTCCTCACATAAGGCACTAAGATGACCTCAAGTCAAAGGACCAATTCCACTACCGAACATTAGAGATTAACCACTGACACTCAGATAGTTTTCCATGTGGAATCTCTCAGCGGATCTCCAATGTTTTGTTCTATAACAAAACATTCTCGTGTTCATTCAAGTGTCACCACACTTTAGATTGTGAGATCAATTACTTATTTCATAAGTAAGAAATGTCACACGTGATGGTTTATCCGTAATAACGATATCCGTATCTCGTTATTACATACGACCACAGAAGATTTAAGATTCAGTCATATGTGATTTGTATCTCACAATCACAACTCTTTGTGATTAACAAATCACCAAAACTTGAATCTACGGATTCTATTATTTAATTAATTAGAATATTAATTCAATAATAAATCTTGCCATAAATATGCATCTGTTATATATACATTAAAAGTGCTTATGTCCAAAGTTGATTGGACCTAGGGCATAACACTTACAGAACATGTATTAATATATAGGATTATCACACAAGATCGCACACTTCACAAATATTATTCCTAATATTTATTCTTCATGTGTTCCACATATAGTGTTCTACCTATCGTGAGTTTTTCAACACTACAAATCAGCAACTCATTGCCCTAATGGTGCTGAAACATTAAAATAATATGAAAAAACATGTATATAGAATCACAATGCAATAATCAAATTAAAAATCATAAGTTTTGAATTAAAAACTAAAAATCAAATAGTTTCATCATCCATCCAATACAAGAAATAATTTGCCTAGCATAATGTTCTGGAAATTACACAAAAAGATTTGGAAAAACATCACCCGGAATGACAAATAATGAATGGAAAGTGAAAACTCAATTTCTTTTTTGTAACTCTTCAACCCGGCTTTTGAATCTTCAATCTCTTGTGATAATCGCATTTGAATCTTGTGTTAAACTCTTTCTTGTGATGACAATTTGGATTTGATATGCTTTTAGTCGTTCACGCTGTTCATCTCCCTTAGAAAGTATGTTAAATTTGATTTTTATAGGAATTTGAATAAAACTAGAAAATTGGGCCGTTCAGGCCCAGAAATAGCCTGAGTGCGTGTGCCGTGTATTTCCTTGCCCTCGTACCGTTCAAGTGTTTTACTCTCGGTAAATAAAAATTAAGCATGTGCACGCGCGCAGACATAAAATCTTCTAATTGTTGCACTTTGGTCCTCGAATTGCATTATTTATTTATTTTGGTTATTTATTTGTATTTTCTTGACCCTCCATCTTCCAATTTCGTGTAATTGATTCCACCATCTCTCCAATCATCGATACTAGGTCTGAATCACTTATTAGCACTTTATGATTTAGTCCCCAAACTTTGGATTATGTCCACTTTAGCCAATTTTCTTCAATTCTATGGTTTTGCATCGAGATGTACCTAGCAAATAAAATATATACAAAATTAAGCCTCAAATCATTTAAAATAACGACAATTACTTTAGTTTAACGACACAAATAAGTGTATAAAATACACTTATCAGCTCACATTGCAAGTAATTCATTAAGTTCTTGTTTGATAAAGCTTTTTGAGATTACAAGTTGGTTGATCCAATGAAGCCCCTGTTTAAGCCACATTGTTTTTCTCATTATCATTTTTCTACTTATTTTCAACCACATATTTTTCAATAAAATAATATTTTTCATCATATAAATAACTTTTTTTTTTCATTTTCAACAACACATTCCCAATCAAATCAACAGTAAAAATGTATTCATACTCCCAAAATGTGCACCAAACAAGCTCGAAATGTATGATTAAAATGTGAATAAAAATTATGGATTCAAAGATTTGTGTGTGATAGAAACTGAATGAGGTTATACGAGACGATATGAAGCATGATAACACCAACAAGAACATAAGAAATAAGAATTTGATTTAGCAAAAGGAATTAGAAATTTTATTCGACTAATAATGGAGAGAGAAATTACAATAGTAGTATGTTTCGTACACAACTCTGTAATAATAAATTAACTTTTAAAGAATAGTCTATTATTTATAAAGGTACTTGTCAAATCCTAATAATAGTCCTAAAGATGAAAACTATGTAAAAAAAAAAAAGAATAGAATAAACAAAACAAGGAAGACTCAGACAACAATGGAGTTTGAGCACTAGGCGAGCGCCAATTGAGTGGTAGGCGTGGTAGTAGGTCCTTTGTTGAAAATTTCGTCTCGCCGCTCCAATCCCTTTTTTGTTTTTTCCATGGATCCTATTTAGACATTTTTTTAGACATTTTCAAGGCCCCAAACACCAAACTATGCAAACCTAGATGAATTTGGGTCATAAAACCAAACAATCTCCACCTTGATACAAATTCTAACATAATGAACAAAGCTCCAAAACTTTTCCACTTGGAGAAAAATTCCGGCCGCAAGGAATAAACTGAACTCTTTAACAAGAACCAAACTAACTTTTCCAATGAACCAAAAATTCTCCACATCTTTTACAATATCCAACTAGGATAAATGAATCTAAGCACTACTTCGCAGAATTAACTTAGGTTCCCAAAAATCACAAATAATTTAAAATTTACCAAACAATGCTGAAATATACCCTGAAATAGAATCAAAACTAAATGCGTAGAAGACCCTTTACTAGACTGAATACATTCAAATGTACTTAAAGTATGCGCAACAAAATCAGCATCCCCATGCCTTTCTTCAATAGGTCTATCCCTAACAATTGAATATGATGGCACCATAGATGATGGTGGCAAAGTGGTATTACCCATATCTTTTGAACTCGACTGAGCTGTATTCTTCAACACGGTCCATAAACCAAATCCCAATAGTATTGAATATCCGCTACAGTACTAAACATTTTCTGATTGTTCTTCAACAAGTTTGCACGACATTGTAAGATGTATAACTAGGACCTTTTACGCCTTTCCAATACAATCCAAACTCCTTTGCAAACCTTCAAATCTCTACTCCCACCAATGAACTCGTATCCTTTTGAATCAACAGTAGCCAACGAGATGTGTTATTCAAATCTGGAACATGTCGAATGTAATCCAATTGTTCTAAATGTCCCATCCAACAGTTTAAGCTTTACTTTACCAATATTAGTTACCTGAAAGGATCCGTTGTTTTCATGACCATGACACCTTTCGAATCTGTTTCATATATTGCAAACAAATTTCGGTTGGGACACATATGAAAAGCACAAGTTGAATTCAAAATCTAATCCTTGTTAGGTTTAGATTCATCGTAAAAAATAGCCATCACTCAAATAGTCCTATGTGACATTGGCTTTGCCTGAAGTATCTTATGACTTCCCTTTTTGATTTGTAACCAAATTTTTTTATTCTGCAATATGTTGCAATTCCTCTTGATGTGTCCTTTCTTTTTGCAATAAAAATATAATTGATTATTGAAATTAGATTTCGACATGCCCATTCTATGACCATCATGAACAACAAGATATTCTCCATCCCTAGCTTAAGATCCAATTAGATGCTTCATTTTCTCCTTTGAAAACAAAGTATTGTACAAATCTTCAATGGTAGAAGTATAACAACTATACAAAATCTTATCTCTAAATGATGTAAACGAAGCATGTAATGAATATAAAAGAGTTAAGGCCAAATTTTCTTCATCATACTTTACCTCCAAAGTCTCCAAATCAGCGATGATTTTCATAAAAATAGCCAGGTGATCTTCTAAAAATCCACCTTCTGTCATGCGATGAAAACACAACATCTACTTTAAGTTAGATTTTCTTCTTAGACTCTTAGTTTTGCACAGTTGCTTCAATTTCAACCATAATGCATCTATAGTTTTCTCCTTCAAGATGTGCTGAAGAATATTATTTGAAAGATGAAGATAAATTTGTGAAAGTGTCTTCCAATGGCATCTTGTCAAATCCTAACAATGCATTATCCAAATCCATATGAGTGAGTGCTACTCGTATCTTCACATATCGCATCTAGAATCTAGTACTGCGATCCAAAAGTGGAATGTCATACTTCATAGTTGCCATCAAGAACAAGAAAGCTCAAACAAATTAAATCAAAGCTTTAATACCAGTTGTTAGAAATAAGACGAGGTTATATGAGAAGATACAAAGTATTAATCGAAACAATAAGAACACAAGAAACAAGAATTTGATTTGGTAGATGAATTGGAAAATTTATTCAACTAATAATAGAGAGAAATTACAACAATATTGTGTTCTACACAATTCTAACTTGAAGTAATAAATTAACTTGTAAAGAATAGTCTAGTATTTATAGGGATACATGTCAAACCCTAGTAATAGCCCTAAAGATGGAAACTAGGTCAAAAAATGCGTGTAATAAACAAAACAAGAAAAACTTTAACGATGGCGACACTCAAGGGATAGGAGAGTGCTAGGCCTGCCGCTCAAGCATCGAATAGAGATATGCAGACAGTGATCCTCTGCTGAAAATTTTATCTCGTCGCTAGATCGACCAACTAGTAGTAGGCTAGCACTGTTAATCCATTTTTCCTCTATGGATCCTATTTAAACGTCATCAAGGCGCAAACACCAAATCACGCAAACTTAGATGAATTTGGGTCACAAACCCCAAGTAATTCATTAAGTTTCCATTTGATGAAGCTTTTTAAGATTACAAGTTGATGGACTCAATGAAATGTATGATTAAAATATGAAAAAAAAAAAAATTATGGATCTAATGATTTGTGTGGTTAAAAACAAAGTTTGACCAACCTGTAATGTAAAAAAAATGTCAAACGGGGGATAAATTTTGATTAATACCGTGATTCTATTGTAAGATAGATATCTAGTGTTGATCACTTATATAACTATTTTGTCGAGTTCTTTTAATCTAACGATGGCGACACTCAAGGGATAGGAGAGTGCTAGGCCTGCCGCTCAAGCATCGAATAGAGATAGGCAGGCAGTGATCCTCTGCTGAAAATTTTATCTCGTCGCTAGATCGACCAACTAGTAGTAGGCTAGCACTGTTAATCCATTTTTCCTCTATGGATCCTATTTAAACGTCATCAAGGCGCAAACACCAAATCACGCAAACTTAGATGAATTTGGGTCACAAACCCCAAGTAATTCATTAAGTTTCCATTTGATGAAGCTTTTTAAGATTACAAGTTGATGGACTCAATGAAATGTATGATTAAAATATGAAAAAAAAATTATGGATCTAATGATTTGTGTGGTTAAAAACAAAGTTTGACTAGCCTGTAATCTAAAAAAAATGTCAAACGGGGGATAAATTTTTATTAATACCGTGATTCTATTGTAAGATAGATATCTAGTGTTGATCACTTATATAACTATTTTGTCGAGTTCTTTTAATCTACGAAAGAATAGGTAAGTATATCTCACTTGAGGCTTGTTAATTTCTCAAAGGATTTTTAAAAATTATTCTTTCCCAAAATCATTTTCAATTATACAATCTTTAGGAGTCACAACTTTTCCTCACTATTTAACCACACATTCTCTAAAAGAACAAAATATTTTTTTTCCTCAAAAATCTGTGCCAAACAAGCCTATACTCAATATGAATTGATCCATGATTTTTTTTAAGAGCAACACCTCAAAAGTTATTCAAGTATCAAATAATATAGATTTATATATGTCGAGCCATTTGTTAAATTGTGTAATCTAATTATTGTTGATCCTAATTATTGCCACTTCACAAAGAGACTATGTTATAGTCCTTTTGGAAGAATTGGGTTGCAAATATGGGAAGAAAGTGTTGTATTGTGACAGTCAGAGCACTATTCACTTATCAAAGAATCTTGTTTATCATGAACGGACAAAGCATACACATGTCTGTTATCATTTCCTCATATCGACTTTGGATGATGAAATCTTTACACATTGAAGTCAAAATCCGGTTGCCATGTTGACAAAGCCTATTATGATCAAGAAACTGAAGTTGTGTGAACCTTCAGTTGGACTCTCTTTTGAGGAATAAAGAGTGTTTGCTTCTACAGAGGAGTCATTGACGGTAAATTAGTCTCCAAGTGGGAGATTGTTAAGTTGTGGAGCCTAATTATTGTCACTTTGTGGAGGTAGTTGTAGATCGACCTCAGAGGTTAGGTTACCATTGATGATTAGAAGGGGAAAGAAGTCCCCCATCTCGAGGGGTCCATCCTAGACCAAAATTTCATTAAGGTATGTTTATAAATTGGTACTCTTACGAAGAAATTAGAGTTATTGTAAAATTCGATTATGTTTAAATTTATCTTATAAATAGGGAGTTGTTGTTAGGCTTTATTATTATCATCAAAAATAGAAAAAGAGAAGCTAGAAAAATAGGGATGCTATTTTCTCTTGTAAATCTTTTTTCATAATATCGAATTACACCAGTCGGGAGAGATGATGTAGTCTTATATTGAGATGATCTTCTATAAATCTTGGGTGTTCTTGAGTGTTTCTTTTTCTTTCTTCGAATTGGTTACTCTCGGTGGAATATAATTAGACCTTATAATTCTCAGTAACGAATATAAGAGGTTTTGGTTTTGATTGAGAGCAATGACAATGCAAGAAGGAACGTCAATGTGAATCCATAAGTTTGTTGGTAAGAATTTTGCTTTTTAGAGAATGCAAGTTGAGGATTATCTTTTATTTTAAAACTATACCATCCTTTTATGAATGAAACGACGGAAGGAATGAAGGATAATGAATGGAAACTATTTGATTGTTAGGTATAAGGTGTTATCTGATGACAGTGTCAAAGAATGTTGGTCACAATGTGGCGGTGGAAAAATCCACGACAGATCTGATGAAACTATTATTTGATACGTATGAGAAGCCCTCTACTTGTAATAAGGTACATCTGATGACAAAATAACTTAATTTAAAGATGGGTAAAAGTACTCTATAGTAGAACATCTCATTAAATTGAATACAATTATCAATAAATTGTCTTAGTAGAGATTACATTCGTTGATGATGTTTACCCGAATCATATTGGCGTCACTACTGAATAATTGGGAGTCCATGAGAGTTGTGGTCAGTATATCTATAGGCAATGTGAAACTAAAATTCAATGGTGTTTGTGATACTATTCTTGTTGAAGAAGTCAACAGAAGAGATTCTGGAAGAGACTCAATATCGAGTTTTGCCCTTAATGTTAAGAATAGGGAAAGAGATTTCGAGAAAAATTCCAAAAAAGGCAATAATGGGAATGGAAGAATGGTATAAGCAAGTACATAAAGAATGTGGAATTTTAGAACTGTGGCAAAACTATCCACATGAAGAAGAATTGCAAAGTACCAAAAGAAGAAGGAAGAAAAGAATAAAAACAATGCTAATGTGGTGACCGAAGATGTATAAGATGCTTTATTCTTGTTGGTTGACAGCCATATTGATTCTTAGATGATGGATTCATGAGTTTTTTTTATACCACTGCACATCATGAGATTATAAAAAACTATATAGTCAGGAATTATGGAAAGGTATATATTGCTTATGGAGAACCTATGATATTATTGGTTTGGTAATGTCACTTTGAGGGTGTCAAATA
>CM032629.1:18373731-18477187 GCA_019097785.1 Fraxinus excelsior | reverse complement strand
TTGACCTATCACAGGCATAGTCAATATGCTGTGAACATTATCGAAGAAGTCCTTCATATCTATCTCATGCCTCATAATAGCACTTCAAATCAAGCTAGGAGAATGTAGTGATTTAGTCCTTCAACTTGGCAATCCTTTTAGGTGGGAAGAATTTGTTCAAAAACTTCCGACTTGAATTGTTCCAAATGGTGATGCTGTAAGTTGGAAAAGTGTCCAACCAATGCCCTAACTAATTTCTTAACCTATTTGAAAACAACCTCAATCAAATTGCATCACTGGAAATCCCTAGTTATTCAATTGTTGCACACACGTCAAGAAACCTCGAGATATGAACGTTTTGATTGTCAGTAGGTCCCCCAAAGAATTGTAAGGCATTCTGGAACATATTTAACACATCCGTCTTCAAATGGAAATTAACTTGCCTAGATATTGTATAAGCTATGCTAAAGTGACTTTCTACCACTATTGGAATCATGTATTCCCCTATTAGTATCCCGTTTTCATAATTCGCAGCTATAATTGGATGTGCTGCATTTTCATTTACCTTAACAACCACTTGATTTTGTATGTTTTCTACTATTGATTATACTTGCTATTATTGGTGTGCTTCTATCCATTCTTTTCTTTTCAACCTAAATGTTCATTTGATTTTCGAATCAAATTGAGCAAGATTGTTGTGTCTTGAACTTTGCATATAAGATTAAGAAAGAATTGGGAGAAAATATTGTAATTTTCTCTAATATGAGTTTAAAAACTAAAACATAATAAAATATTCAGATTAAAACTCGAACTAACTAAAACTAATTAAATAATATAGTCCCAAACAATGGTGCCGAAAAGTTGATCGTACGAAATTTCACAAGTACACTGTATCATAAACAAGTAATATAATGATAAATAAAGCTTCATCCCACGGGGGAGTATGTACTTAATTTAGGATCAGTTAATTCTAATTTTAATCAAATAGCCAATTTTTGATTATTACTTCTATGCTAATTTTACTAATTAAACTAATTATTCCTAATGAGGAAATTATGACGATTTTTGTAAGATTATGTAGAATGATTACTAAAATTTCGAACCCCCCTTATTAATCCAAATTAATACAACTCAATATTATGACAATATGTATGCATGCTTGTTGGTCAATGTTCTTAAGGTATCTAATAATCTCTCTCGAGTTGAAATAAATTTATTCTATCATGTGACCACCCTATATCTCTATTAAAGATCCGAACATGAAATCATGCATTCAAAAATTGAAAATATAAAGTATAGGGATATATCTCTATCTTCTATAGGATATCACAACAATTGTAATAAGTGCTATTTATCACGTCTCCCGAGAACAATAAAAATCACAAATCAATCAAAATGGTGATTAAATAATTGAAAAATATTAAACATTGTAACAATCGCCCAGGAAGCCACACATATTGAGTGTCAAAATATTGAAATCATATTAAAACTTCATAATAAGGGTTCATCTATGTCCTAGTAAATAAAGTCATAGCCTATCATTACAAAATCATAAGAAATCATCTTTGATTTATGGAGGATTTTTAATTAATAAAAAGGAAGAGGAGAAATCTTGAATCACTTCAATCGAGAACTAAGGGGTTTGGTTGTGTTTTCGGTTCTAATTTCTTTTTTAATTAAATAAGCCAAATTGATGGAATTCTTGTATTTGCCTCTTGATTTGCTCAAAAGTGTGATGAATTGCCTCCATTTAATGAATAATTGATAAATTATATAACATGAGAGGTGTATAGATGTCTTGCCCACGTTCTTTACTTAAAAGTCTTGAAAGTAGACCAAAATTCAATTTCATAAGACTGCAGCCGAAAAAGGAAACTGGCCCATCTAGCTTGAATGCTACCGTGCGCACACATGGTATCTCCCGTTGTACACACATGGTAGACAACATTGTGCCTTGGGTTCAAAATTTTCAGCAAGGCCTGATCCACAGGCACACACACGGCTTTGTTTTGATGTAGTTGGTCCCTGAACTTCTTCTAAGGTATTTTTGGTCATTTTTCAGTGCAATTTTCATCATTTGGCTTCAAATCTCATTAAATGATCCAATATAATCTTCAATCCTCGTTCTACATTCTGACCCAACTATTAAATATTTACAATTTGGTCCCCAAACTTTGGATATCATCATTTTTCATTTCTTTCTTCCAATTTCACTTCTAATCATTGAGTTATACCTAACCAACGTAATATAGAATATATTAAGCTATATTTTATCAAAAGTAACTCAGTGGTCTAAGTGGGTGTTTGGCCCCCATTTTTTTAGGAATAATTAGTTTTTGAATAGTGATTGGTGGGAAAATGTGTGGTGGAAAAGTGATGAAAAGTTTTAGATTTGTGTGTAATATTATTTTATTTGGAGAATGTGTGGTTGAAAACGAGTACAGTAGAAAAATGAATGGAAAAAATAAGAAAGAATGGGGCTCAAACATGGGCTAAATAAGTGTACAAATTACACTTATCATACATCAAGCTATGTTAAATTTAGAGTACCTCTATCTCTTAAAATATTGTACTAGGTTTTTATTATAGTCAAATAGTAACTTTCTTTAGATGATTAGATCTACACATTATATTTGCCTAAACTATTTGAGTTTATTCCTTAGTTTTGTTGAACTACGATTCAATATAACTCCACTTGTTTTGATTATAACAAATAATACACTTATATTTCTAACAAGTCTTGTTTTTTGAGTTTTTCATGAATAAATCTTCTTAAGCATTCAAATGCTCAAATTTTCATCCGTTGAAGAAGAAGCAATTAAAAGAGACTCGAAGAGAACAAGAACTTTGAATATTAGAGTTTAGAAATTGTTTATCGAAACTTCAATTTATATGTAAATGTTAATACTCATCGATTTTCAGCAAGTGCATAAAGCTCAAACTATTTTTCATAATTCATCACTTGCATAAAAATGTTTTTGATATAAAAACGATTTTGGAAAAATGAACATTTTGATATAGAAAATTAAATTTCAAAATCTATATACTTCGGTCGATTGATCTGCTCAACCGAAGTGTCGGCTAAAATTTCAACGGTTTGAATTTTACAACAACTATATTCACACTTTGGTCAACTGAAATTGATCAACCGAAACTTCCTAATTTTCAATCTTTTGATCTATAAATAGCCATCTCTTTTGCATTCAATTCCAACAACTTACAAGAGCAATTAAGAGAGCATGTTTATTGAAAATCATTGAGCTTACTTGATTTTACATCCTATTTCATTTATTACAAAAAATTTCTTGATTGATCAACCTAATTTCATCTATCTTATCAAGAATTCTATTTTGCAAAGAAATTTTCTCAATCTTATCTATTTTTATTCTTGATAGAAGTTTTATTTACCAACACTTATATTAAAGTGTAAATCTCTCTTCATATTTAACTTGTATTATTTGTTAAGAGAGATCATAAGGTTGAAAACTTTGATACAAAATACAAACTATTTCATTATCCATTATTCATCAAAGTTTACATCATAAACACTTGAGCTTTATTATTTGTTATCTATTGGAGGGTTAACCTAACTCTCTAATACTTAACTTGATTATATCATTTGTTAAGAAAGTTCTTTCAATTGTAAAATCATCACTTACATTTTGGTGGTTTCAAGAGCCTTGTTAAAACTCGATTGTTGTTAAGGATAAGCGCTCCTTGTTGTAAGCCACCTAAGTATAAGTGCTCCTTGTTGTAAGTCACTTAAGGATAAATGTTCCTTGTTGTAAGTCACTTAATGATCAATACTCATTGTTTGTAAGTTACCATTATAGTGCATTTGACCTTACTCATGACGGAGAGTTTGGTAACGGGGACGTAGAACACATTGTGTATCGTGCCTCATTAAATCCCCTTGTTATCTTTACATCACTTTACTTTAAATTGCTAATTATATTGTGCTATATCCATACTTGAATTAAGTTATCGAATTTGCATATTTACTTCTCGTTCTACAATTTGTATTTATAACTTGTGTATTAAATAAGTTTAAGATTAATTGTCGAAAATTTTTCAAAAACCAATTCACCCCCCTCCTGGTTAGTTATACTTGGGTTATCAATTGGTATCAGAGCCTACGTGCACATTTTAAAAGATTTTACTATCTTGTGTTATGGCTAATTTTAATATTGAGAGTCATTCTACAAATCGTCTTCCTTTATTTGATGGTAAATATTATAATTATTAAAAAACTAGAATGATGATTTATATCCAATCAATTCATTATAATGTTTGGGATGTTATTATATTTGGTCCTCATAAGCTTACTAAGGTGATTAAAATTGATGAAAAATTGGACCAAATTATTTAGAGAAGAATATGATGAGAATGATAAAAGAAAATTATCTTTGAATGCAAAAGCAAAAAATCTTCTTTATTGTGCTTTAAATATAAACGAGTTTAATCGTATTAGCACATGTGATTCCGCATGCATTAGAAATCACACACATGGGTACAAACAAAGTGAAAGAAACTAAGATAAATCTCTTATTTTAAAACTTTGAAAACTTCTTTATGAAAAAGCTGAACTCATTGCTAGCATGAGTATTCGATTCACCGATATTGTTAATGGCCTTAAAGGCTTTGATTGAATTTACTAATGGTGAACTTGTTAGTAAAATTCTTAGGTCTTTCTCGGAAGATTGGGACTCATTGAGGATGTTGATAGAGAACACCAAAGATGTCGACACATATCCTTTGGAAGAGCTCCATGGAACATTGATAACTTATGAGCTAAATCATGACAAAACAAATGAGAAATCTAGAAAAGCAAAAGAGGAAGGAAAGAAGGATTCTCCTAGAAGACAAATTGCTTTGAAATCATCAAATGATGAAGAAACCTCAAACTCAAACAAGAGGGATGAGGAGTTTGATGATCTTGTTTTCCTTGTAAAAAGTGGAGAGGCTTTCGCAACAACCGTCGATTCCAAAAGAAAGAAGATAAAGGTGAGGAAACGAACAAAAAAGTTGTATGCTATGATTGTGACAAATCCGATTACAAGAGAACCGAATGTCCAAACAAGAGAAAATTCTTCAAGAAGAAAGCTTTACAAGCCACTTGGGATGAAAGTGATGATGAAGTTGCAAACATGTGCTTCATGGCCATTGAAGATGAGGTAAACACAAATGACACTCCCTTTCTTATGATGAACTATCTACTTCATATGATGAAATCATTGGAGTTTTTGAAAAACTTGCTCTCAAACATTATACTCTCAAAAAGCAACACATTTTATCAAAAAATGAGACCAAAAAGATTTTAGAGACTCGAAAGGATTTTGAGAAAGAAAAAGATGATCATGAATCCCTAAAAGTCCTAGATTTAACCAACATTGTACACAAATTCACTCAAGGAAAGAAAAACTTTGAGTTAATGCTTGGGAAACAAAATATTTTGGATACAAACCTTCTCTATAGAAAAAAATCTCTCGAAAATATATTTGTGAAAGCTTCTAAAACCACATGTAGCTTTTGTAACAAATTTGGACACGTAGCTCTTAATTGCTTAATCAAAAGGAAATTACACTTTCAAAGAAATAAGTAGGTTCAAGAGTTCACTAGCACAAACTATCAAGGATCCAAAGTTAAATGGGTACCAAGATATAAAAAAAAAAAATTGAATCAATTCTTGTATGTGTCTTCAAAGATAAAGAGCAATTGGTTATTGGATAGTGATTGCTCAAAACACATGACTAGAGACAAAACATTATTGTCAAACTTCAAAATGAAAGATGCGGATTATGTCACATTTGGAGATAATGCCAAAGGAAGAATCATGGGCATTGGAAATATTGGTAATCATTCATCTCCTTCTATTGAAAACGTTTTGTTAATAGATAATCTCAAACATAATTTGCTAAGTTTTAGTCAACTATGCGATGAAGGTTATCAAATTAAATTTGATTCTTCAAAATGTCTTATTAAGGATGCTACATCGAAAGAGGTATTGTTCATAGGAAACTGAAGTAAGGATGTTTATGTCATTAACATTGTATTTGAAAAAAGAATTAAAATATTGTCAAGTTTTAAAGATGATACTTGGTTATGACATAGAAGATTATGTCATGTTAGTATGGACCTAATTTCAAAAATCTAAAAAAATTGCTTTGTGAAAGGTCTACCAAATTTAAAATTCGAAAATGACAAAATTTGTTATGCTTGTCAATTTGGAAAACAAACAAAAAGCTAATTCAAAACTAAGGAATTTTCTACAACCACAAAACCTTTACTACTTCTTCATATGAATCTCTTTGGACTTTCTAAAACCACAAGTTTAAGCGGTAAGCACTATACATTTGTCATCGTTGATGACTTCTCAAGATTTACTTGTATTTTGTTTTTGAATTTGAAAAATGAAGTTTTAAAAGTATTCAAACATTTTTGTAAAAAGGTTCAAAATAAAAAAGGATATTCTATCACAACCATTAGAAGTAATCACGGTGGAGAATTTGATAATATTGCTTTTGATGTTTTTTGTAACGAAAATGGATATGAACATAATTTCTCGGCTCCTAGAACTCCTCAATAAAATGGTATAGTAGAAAGAAAGAATCGCACATTGCAAGAAATGGCTAGGACCATGTTAATTGAAAATAATTTACCCAAATATTTTTGGGCTGAAGCCATTAACACCACTTGCTATGTTATGAATAGAGTTTTGGTAATTCGAAAGAACACCAAAACTCCATATGAGTTTTGGAAAAATAGAGTTCTAACATTACTTATTTTAAGGTTTTTGGTTGCAAATGTTTTATACTAAATACAAAAGAAAATTTGGGAAAATTTGATTCAAAATCTGATGTTGGAATATTCCTTGGATATTTACCTACTCGCAAAGTTTATTTAGTTTTTAACAAAAGAACTCTAGTAGTGGAAGAATCCACGCATGTTACATTTGATGAAACAAATTCTCTTGATCAAAAGAAAGGTATTGATTTATGTTTGGAAATTCCTTTTGAGAAAATAAACATTCAAGATCAAAACAAGGAAGGTCCTAAAGATGTTGAGGATAAATATTTGGAAGAACAAATTTCTCAACAAGGAGAAGGAGAATCTTCCAAAAATCAAGATGATCCAACACTTCCCATTGAATGGAAGTTTGTACCCTCTCATCCAAATGAATCGGTGATTTTTTCAAAGGTGCAAGTACTAGAAATTCTACCAAAGGTTTTCTAAATAATTACGCTTTCATTTCTCTAATTGTACCAAAAAATTTCAAAAAAGCCGAACTTGATGAGTCTTGGATTCTATCAATGCAAGAAGAACTAAATCAATTTGAAAGAAATCATGTTTGAGATTTAGACGATAGACCAAATGATCAAACAGTTATTGGTACGAAATGGGTTTTTCGAAACAAATGAGATGAAAATGGTATAGTTGTGTTAACAAGGCTAGATTAATGGCCCAATGTTACAATCAAGAAGAAGGTATAGATTTCGAAGAAACCTTTGCACCGGTTGATATATTAGAATCTATTCGCATGCTTCTTGCTTTTGCTTGCCATAAAGGTTTTACTCTCTATCAAATGGATGTAAAAAGTACATTTTTAAATGGTTTTATTCAAGAAGAGATTTATGTTGAGCAACCTCCCGATTTCAAAAATCACAAATTTCCAGAAAAAGTGTTTAAACTTAGAAAATCTCTATATGGTTTGAAACAAGCTCCTAGATCTTGGTATGAAAGATTGAGTAAATTTCTTATCTCAATTGGTTTTCAAATGGGAAATGTGGATACTACACTTTTTATCAAAACCAAAAAGGATAACATGATTATTGTACAAATTTACGTTGATGATATTATTTTTGGTGCAATTAATATTTCCATTTGTGAAGAGTTTTCAAAGTGTATGAGCAAGGAATTCGAAATTAGTATGATGGGAGAACTAAAGTTCTTCCTTGGACTTCAAATCAAACAAACTAATGAAAACATCTTCATTAGTTAAACAAAGTACATCAAAGACATGCTCAAGAAATTCGATTTTGAAGACTTGAAGCCGATGAATACTTCAATGAGTTCATCAATCAAATTGGATAAAGATGAGCACGTCACTTCAATCGACGTAACAAGATATCGAGGTATGATCGGATCGCTTCTTTATTTAACCGCTAGTAGACCCGATATCATGTTTAGTGTTTGCTTATATGCTAGATTTCAATCCAATCCCAAAGATTCACATCTAAGTGCCTTAAAACTAATTTTTAGATATATATATATATGTGGTACTAGAATTTTTGAGACTTTGGTATCCTAAGGGCACACACATTGACCTTATTAGCTATTCGAATGCCGATTGGGCGGGTTGTACAAGTGGAACTTGTCACTTTCTAGGCTTTGCCCTTGTATCATGATTTATCAAGAAACAAAATTTTGTTGCACTATCAACCGCCAAAGTCGAATATATCTCGTCGCTAGTTGTTGTGCTCAAGTTCTTTGGATGAAACAAACCCTTAGTGACTATCATTTAACTTTTAAAAATACTCTTATTATGTGTTATAACACTAGTGCTATAAATTTGTCTAAAAATCTCATCTTGCACTCTCACACCAAACATATTGAAATTTGACATCACTTTCTTAGAGATCATGTGCAAAAATGTGATATTTATTTAGAATTTGTTAGTATCGATAAACAATTGGCTGACATTCTTACTAAACCTCTAGCTCTCAATAGATTTCTTATATTCGAAGATGCTTGGGTATTATTGATTAATCTAAAATTTGTGGCTAAAATTTTCTTATATGCATGATCAAAATGTATTTACATTACTGTTTTCAGAGTTTCAGTCCACCATTTCACTCGTTCGATCGACCAATTGATCAATCGAAGTCCTCCTATTGGTCGACCATCAGTCAACCAAAACATACTACAGCCCCCGTCTAAATATTCTGTAGATTTTTGATCGACTGAAATTAGTTTGGTTGACCGAAATTGTCGCGGCTCAACTCTTTTAAAACTCAGATTTTATCCCCAAATCCTCACTTGAACCCTAAAATTGCGATTTTCTCTCCTCCTCTCTTCAAATCATACAAATCTCACCATTCATTCAAATAACTTCAAAATTTCAACAAATCAATCACACTCATCTAAAATTCATATCAAATTTCAAGGTTTTTCCTCCATTTTTATAAAAAATTCGAAAATCTAGGATTTTGTTTCAACACTTGAAAATCTAAATTTTTCTTCAAAATATCCTTCCAAATCACTTACCCACTTCAAACATTTGTATTCCATCAATTCACACTCATTTTTCTCACCAAAAATTTTGACAAAAAAATAAAAAAATCTCTCTCACTCATGTTGATATCATCTGAATCGACTATGCCACCAAAGAAGAAATCGAAGAAGGGAGAAGTAAGCTAGTCCAATGTTGAAGTTGACACGCCCTTACCCAACTGTTTCACTGATTGTCCTATTCTAATTGGTCAGTCTATTGATTTTTTTGAATTCTATCTTTTACTCCATCGTATAGGATATAAGAATATTTTGAGGGTATTGGGTGGAAAAATGTAGTCTCTGTCTCCGAAAAGACCTACCCTAAGTTAATTCGTGAGTTTTATCGAAATCTCTCTTTTAATTCACACTATGTTACTTGCACTATCAAAGAAAAAAGAATTACCCTCAATAGGGCTACCATTCAGGAAATCATTAGTTTAGAAGAATGTGAAAACTATGCTCACGTCCAAAACTATTTCGTTAGGTGTGAGGGCTATAATGAACCTGAAGCTTGTTTTTGTGTCACCGACTGACCATTAACCACCAAAATGACCTTGAACCTAAACCATCTTACTATCCCATGTAAAATTCTTCATCGTGTAATTGCACATATCGTCGTCCCTAGAAGTGGTCACTTCGAAGAAATTCATCACTTTGACTTTGACTTATTTATTCTTGATTCACTTCTTGTTTATCGTCAATTGAATTTCTCCTACATTTTCTTGAAACACATTCGACGTGTCCACTCATCTCCTAGAGTCTTATGCCTACCTTATGGCATGCTTCTTAGAAAAAAATTTCAACACTTCAATGTGTCATTAGACGGTGAGCCTATTCTTTAACCAAAACACACATATGTCTTTAACCTTAACACCCTTAAATGCATGAAAATCGTTAAAGGTGACGGAAAATGGGTGTATCATACTCAAGGCTTCGACATTATCTCGGAACCTACTAATTGGCCATTCATCGAAGAAGATGCGGAAGAAGAATGGGTGCTAGTGATGATGGTCGTGATGGTAATGATTTATCGCGATCGAGAGTAGGTCTACTACTCCAAAAATTGTACCTATCCTCAGCCGACATATGTTCGAAGATCAATTCAACAACCTACAAGGTCGAATTGAGTCCTTTGCTACTCTTGTCAATAACCGAATGGATGCACTTGAACAAAGGATGGAGCAAATGAACTTATCACAAGAGGCCTTCTTTGCACACATGTACTCCATTTATTCTCGAAGCCCTTCTCCACCGGCGGAAGATTGAATCATCATTTTTTTTGTTATCTTTTTCATTTTTGAACTTATAATTAGTTTCATGTCATGACCTATGATCAATTATTTTTCTTCTTTCCTTGCACCTATGCCTTGATTATGGGGAAAGTTTCTTTTAACTTCATAGTCCCCATTCTTTTTTATGATGACAAAAGGGGAAAAGGAAATGTGATTTATTACTATGTATTATGACTTGACTTGAAATTATGACTTAAAATTGTGAATTGTGACTTCCATTATTTCTATGAATTATGATGACTTCTAATGTGATTTATTTTAATGAATTATGGAAATGCGTGTCTTTAAATATTATGCTATGAAAAATGATAAAAACACAAACTTAGTTCCCATTAATGTGTAAAAGATAGGGGGAATATCTTGTATATTTCTACAAATCACATATTATTTGTCATAATCAAAAAGGAGGAAATTATAAACCTATGATTCAATATAGCTCCACTTGTTTTGATTATAACAAACAATAGACTTATGTTTCTAACAAGTCTTGTTTTCTTGAGTTTTTCATGAATAAATATTTTTAAGCATTCAAAGGCTCAAATCATCATCCGTTGAAAAACAAGCAATCAAAAGAGACTCGAAGAGAACAAGCACTTTGAAGATTAGAGTTTAGAAGTTTTTTTATCGAAACTTCAATTTATATGTAAAGGTATTAACTCACCGATTTTTAGCAAGTGCATAAAGCTCAAACTATTTTTCATAATTCATCACTTGCATAAAAATATTTTTGATATAAGAATATTTTTGGAAAAATGAACATTTTTATATAAAAAATTAAATTTAAAAACCTATATACTTCAGTCGACCGAAGTATAAATCAGTCGACCGATCTACTCGACCGAAGTGTCAGCCGAAACTCCAACGATTTGAATTTTACAATGACTATATTCACACTTTGGTCGACCGAAATTGATCACCAAAACTTCCTAATTTTCAATCTTTTGATTTATATATAGCCATCTCTTTTGCATTCAATTCCAACAACTTACAAGAGCAATTAAGAGAGCATGTTTATTGAAAATCATTGAGCTTACTTGATTTTACATCCTATTTCATTTATTACAAAGAATCTTTTGATTGATCAACCTAATTTTGTCTATCTCATCAAGAATTCTATTTTGCAAAGAAATTTTCTCAATATCATATATTCTTTATTCTTGATAGAAGTTTTTTTTTTACCAACACTTATATTGAAGTGTAAATCTCTCTTCATACTTAACTTGTATTATTTGTTAAGAGATCATAAGGTTGAAAACTTTGATACAAAATACAAACTATTTCATTTTCCATTATTCATCAAAGTTTACGTCATAAACACTTGAGCTTTATTATTTTCCATCTATTGCAATTTTAACCTAACTCTATAATACTTCACTTGATTATATCATTTGTTAAGAGAAATCTCAATTGTTGTTAAGGATATGTGCTCCTTGTCGTAAGTCACCTAAGAATAAGTGCTCATTATTGTAAGTTACTGAAGGATAAGTGCTCCTTGTTGTAAGTCACTTAAGGATCGGTACCCCTTGTTTGTAAGTTATCGTTATAGTGCATTTGACATTGCTCGTGACAGAGAGCTTGGTAACGGGGATGTAGAACACATTGTGTATCGAACCCCATTAAATTTACTTGTTATTGCTACATTATTTCACTTTACTCTAAATTACTATTTATATTGTGCTATATCTATACTTGAGACTAATTGTCGAAAAAGTTTCAAAAATCAGTTCACCCTTCTCTTGGTTTGTTATTCTTGGGTTATCAAGTTTAACTTCAGTTGGCACAAGAAGTCACACATCCTTTTTAGCATACTGAATACACATCATTTTTATCAAGTTGTGATATTTTAGGGAGGATCCATTACTCAAACTTTGGCAATAGGTTCACAACACATTCTTTGAATTCATACTAATTAAAGTGTAAGACTAAGATCCAATGGCTTAGCTGTGAGTTATGTGGTGATAATAGTGCAATTATCACATTTTTCACTCACTAATAATTGCATTTCCATGATTTATTGGCGCCTAAATATTCTAAGTACACTTATATTTTGATTTAGGTTGCAAATGAATGAATACGGTGGAAATTAGAAGAAAAGAACGAAAAGGGCCAAACTGGAACAAAGTGAAGGTTTAAGGACTAAAGTGCAAGTAATCTAAACCTATTTCTAACCTTGTGATGAAGATTCAAGAGTTTGAGATCAATTGGATGAAACAATGAGTCAAAGGGGTGAAAGATAGCCAAAACATGATCAAATATCAACTTTCAAGCTGAAAAGTTTCACACCGATTTTCAGCCTCATATTGAGATCGATTTTTGACATATAAAACGATTGAATTTGAAGATGGTCTCTGAAGTAAAGTTGTATCTGTTTGAGTTAGCTTTTCAAAGCAAATTTAATCAGCTCAATCCGACATGGGAAGGGAAAAATATGATTAAAATACTAAAAGCTGTCCGACGGGTAAATATTATAACCAAGTGGCCGCATGGTTCTAAAACCATGCGGCTGTATGATCATCTACCGAGAATATAAGGATTGCAATTCTTAGTTCCATGTGGCCGATGGGTTTATACCTTGCGACCGTAAGGGTCATTTCCGTGACGAAATTTCTGGTTTCCTTCTATGACTCGAACACTTATGGTAACTTATTTTTGCACGACTTCTCAACCCTAAAAGACCCTAAAACGTCCCACAACGCATCATTCTTCATTCTACACCATTCTTCCATACTTTTAGCTCAATAAACTCCATGAGGAACTAAATTCATTGGTGAACCTACGAATGAACTCAATTGGATTTGGGGATTTCAGCATCTTTCATTCATGTAACGTATTTTTCATTGTTTAAACAATTCTAGGGTTTATGTTTGCTTTCTTTATGGACCATTTTGAGATTTACTTATCTTTTATTCAGTTTTTCATGGATTTAATCATGTTTCTTTCATTGAATAATTAAAATACTTGTTTAAGTTTCAATTTCAAATACTTTATCGATGTGATTTAATTGCTGCTATATGTTAGACATATATAGTAGCTCTTTGAATCTGATTTCGATAAATTAATGTGAGAATGTGAATTAGGAAACTTAAATTCTAGAATTACATTTGTGAATTAAATTGATTTTATGGTTTATTCTCCTCATCATTAATTGATTTTAAGATTGACTTAATTTTATTCAATTGGTCATAGAATTAGTCATGCTCTTTCTATGGATTGATTGAAATAATTACTTAGGTTTTAATCTTAATTATTTAAGTTTATTGGTGTGATTCTCTACTGTTTTATGCTTTAGTATATAGTTGATTTTGAATCTGATTTCGATAAACCAAGTGTGAACATTACAATAGGAAGATTAACCATTAAGATTATGTTAGAATAAAATTGATTTGTATTGATAAATCCTCCGATTAGAAAGTTAGGATAAAAAGTTCTAATTGAGTAGAAAATGCATGAATAATTGATGTGATTGATCCAATCTAATTGAGGGAACTCCGACGCTTCACTGTTTCAAATTACTGATTTTAATTTCACCTTTTAACATTGAATCTTACTACACATTTAAGAGAACAATTCATCCATTTTTTGAAGCCTTCGACAACATTTCCATCTCCCTATGGATACGATACCCCAAAGCTACACTACAACTACCGCGTTATACTTTGGGTTTAATCATGTGGTCTGAACAGTTGTTTGGGGAAATCATCGTTAGTAATATTTTGCAAAATTAACATATATTTAAGAATAAAATAGAAATGAATATATGCAAAGGAAAAATAGTTAACAAGCAAACTTGATAACAAAATAGCAATTGATACCAATGCAAATAGCAAATACAGTTGCAGAAGTAAAAAAAAAAACAAATAATGGATCAGGTCAATTTAAATAGCTAGCCCAATTAAGTTTACTAAATTAAAGCCTACCAAGGCCCATAAAATTTTAAAAGCCCATCATACTCTTTCAAAATACACAATTATTCAATTATAATCAATTTAATTGAATTAATTGAGTGGTTACCAAAATTGGTCTCAAATTTCTCGTATAAATAGGACCAAAGATTCATAATAAAGGAAAAAAAAGAGAAATGTAGAAGAAAATCATGAAGTACTGAAGAAATCCCCTTAACTCCAAATTCGAAAAACAAAGAGATCAAATCTTCTTTAAATCAAACAAACCCAAGAAGATCAAAGTCTTCTTCGAATTAAATCAAGATCAAGTCCAAGTTTCGAAGTGCAAATTCAAGCTCTGAAATTCAAGTATCGAACAAGTTAAGTTTCTGGCAAATCAGATTCTCAACAAATCTCGAAGCCCATTCAAGCCATGTGGCTCCTCATTTTCAAACATTCAGATCATTAATCAAAGGATTTTTGAAATTTTGCAATTACAAGAAGATTCAAATCATTTGTATTTCTCAAAATACAATTTGTAACGATTTCTGTATTTTAATCATGAAATCCGTCCTACAATTTCTTGGCATGCCCGATTGGACCTTCTTGTCCTTTTATCTTTGGTCTCAGAATCTTCAACTTTCAACTGCATCAACAATGGTAAGCGAACAGGCGAAGCAAACCATGACTTATCTTGAAGAGACACTTTCTGAACTATTCCATACGACTAGAGCCCAAACAAAACATGGGAAAACTCAACTAGTCCAACCACTAAACAAGTTCTCCGATAAAGGCAGAATGAAAATTGCTTTAACAAAGTCGAACTCTCGTTCAACAGAAAAGACTAAGAATGTGATGAAAAATTCTCTTTCGAGCTCTATCTCCAGTGGCAGATCCTTGACTGGATCCCCTTATACCACTTCTCTACAAAGGTGAAGAGACGATACTTCATCTGAAGAATCACTTGAGCTGGTGATGGTCACGAAAGTGATGTCAGGTTCAAATGACTGGATCCAACAAAGGGCTTTAGCTATTGAAAAGTTAACAAAGTCACTAGAAGAGAAAGACGCAGGGGTTGCCACACTCATGCACAAGCTAGAGCTGCAAAATTCGTCAATTAAAGAACATCAAGAAAGTCTAGGATCTTCCAAAGTTAAAGATCTAGAAGTTCAAGAATGATAACAGCAACAAGATATACATGATCAGACAGTTGTTCAAAATGTTTTGTGTGATACTACTCAACTCTCTATTGGTTCTCTATCTATCACCGACTTCAACATTTGATTGCGGACACCATTCGTGCCTAGTATTGTGGTTCAATGCAATCTTCATTGGTGTATACCAAGCCTTATAGTCGTCGAATCAACAAAATGAAGATGCCACTCGGTAACCAACCTTCGAAATTCTCGTGTTTTGATGGGAAGGGCAACCTCGAAGCAACATGTTGCTCATTTTATTGAGACGTGTAATAACGTAAGTACTTACAATGACACCATGGTGAAACAGTTCGTACGCTCCTTTAAAAGTGTCGCATTCAAATGGTATACCGACTTACCGGCTGGGTTAATTGATATTTGGAATCAACTTGAATGAGAATTCCTGATACATTTCTACAGCACCAAGCAAACTGTCAGCCTTCTAGAACTTACTCGAACGAAGCAGAACAAGGAATAGCCCGTTGTAAAGTATATTGAATGCTGGAAAAATCTCGTGCTCAATTGTAAAGAATGAATAAGTGTAGCACCTTCCATTGACATGTGTGTACAAGACATGCATTTGGGGATTACTCTATAATCTCCAAGCAAATATGCCTCATTTCTTTGAAGAGTTGGCGACACGTGCTCATGACCTAGAACTCCAAATTGTAAGGCATGGGAGTTAGTTACCAAGTGATCCACGTGATAAGAAATATCCTTAGAAAGAAGTAAAGAAGGACATAAAGGTAGGTAAGTCCAAAGAGGGAATGACGATCTCCACTATCCCTGCAAAGATAACCTTCCAAGGGTTGAGATCAAACCTAAAACCAAAACCAGAGTTCAGACTTAACAAGGGACAAGTTTAAAGAAGAGGTCATGTGACTCTAAAAGAACTTGAAGAGAAGGAGTACCCATTCTCAGCTTCTGAAGTTTCTGGAATTCTGGATCAACTCGAGTAGAAGATAATCAAACTTCTAGCACCAAAAAAACTTGAGGAAGTTGGTAAGGTCGATCATCCTAAAAATTATAAATTTCATAGAATCATTAGTCACCTGGTGGAAAATGTTTTGTGCTGATAGACATTATTATTCGCTTGGACAAAGAAAATAAGATAAAACCTGAAATCAGAGAAAATCCAACGGTCGCTTACTCGATGATTTTGTTTGGATCATTTGATCCAATTCACATTGCAAAGAAGGAACATACATCTTCTCATACATACGATGCCAGTAAATCATCGATTGAGGAGTTTGGACCCGAACTTCTAGAAGGAGCCATTCTAGTAAAGTTTGAGGTAGATGGAGAAATTACTATCAATTACGTCTACCCAAGAATGGATGGACCACGACACCCAATTGTCTGACCTTTTATGAAATTATAATAGATGATTTGGATGTTTGGGATTCTAATTCGGAGTCCGAAGACGAGATCGGTGATGGTTGGTTTACCTTCATAAGTAAGAAGGAGAAATATCGAGTGTCAAATAAAACAAGTAAAATATCACATTCTACACCTCTTGTAGGACCGAAATTGGGGATATTGGGTATGAAAGTTCAACCCAATAAAAAAGCAACACTAGAAAAAAATCAAGAAGAATTGACCCTTGTGAAAAGACATCATCAAAAGATTCCACAATTTTCAAGTCCTAATGTTTGTAACGAGAAACGAAAACCAAGAAACAACAAAAGAAGAAGGTCTAAATCCAATTCAGAAATGTCTACTAAATCAACGGGAGTAGAAATTACTTCACGCGTTCCTCCTAGACTATCAACCATAGTTGATTATTTTCCCAAGGGATTCATCGACGATGAATACTTTACCTCAAATGTTATCAACATTGCAGATAAAAATGAAGCAAAGAACGTATCTAAAGAGAGTTCAAAATAAAAGACAACCGGTCTCGCGACTCAATATTCCTTCCAATACGAGTTTAGTAGAGTTTCTTAGTCTTCCTTTCGATGATTGAATGGCCTTAGTTGCAACATTGATTGATCCGGAAGAATAACAAGACAAAGTTTTAAAACAAGTTGGCTCCACAACCCTACAAGAATGTATGGTCACCATTATATTTGATGATGAAGATTTACAACTGGGCTCTCATTTACATAATAGACCGTTCTATGTTAGTGGTTATATTCGAGAATGTAAGATAAATACATAATGATCAATTGTGGATCTGCTGTGAACATCATGCCAGTCAAAACAATGAAGAGGATTGGAATTAATGTTGGTGATATTTCAAAAAACAAGATCATGATTCAAGGATTCAACCAAAAAGGTCAATGAGCCATTGACATGATTCGTTTGAAGCTTCAAATATGGGAGTTCATTTTCTCAGCTCTCTTCCATGTCATCGATGTTAAAGCATCGTACGAATTATTCATTGGGCGTGTTTAGCTACATGAAGTTGCAGTAGTAGCTTCGACTTGGCTCCAATACTTCAAATATAGTCGAGATGGAGACGTTAAATGTGTAGTTGCTGAGTCCAAACCATTCCTCGAAGAAGAATCTCATTTTGCTGATGCCAAATTTTACGTGAAAGATGAAGAGTATAATTTTGTAGGGTTGACCATGCCCGGATTCAAAATTAAAGGAATGCAGATGATGATGATGATGATACATCTGGTGTTGCTCAATCTCATCAACTTATCAAAGGTAAATCAAAATCTACATCTAAAAGATTCTCTAAATGTAAAAATCCTCAAATAGAATCAACCGATGTTGAGGTATTGAGAAAAGAATTAACTCTTCCAATACCTAGTGTTCCAAAATTGTTTCTACCCGATCAACTCACGGCAATCCTAGGAGAATGCAAATCAACATTGGAAGCTTCGATATCTATTCCAAACATATCAAATCTCAGCATTTCTAGCTCGTCCAAACAAGACAAGCCAGGTACTAAAAGAGCCGATGAACCTAAACAGACTTTCAAATGATGTTATAATCCTCGAGTCAAAACGTTGTTTGAGAATGCCGAATTTGGGAAAGTAGAGCCTCGCAAATTAGATGATCTGATGTTGTCCTTTTGGGTTGGCGTATTTCCTTTAATTTTGATAGAACCCTTATGTCACAACCCAGGTATGGTTTGGGATATGATACAAATCCACCAATAAAGATTAAAGTCAAGAAGGTTTCCTTGAACCTAATCATGACTCAAATTTACAAAGTTGTAGAAGAGAAGTCTAAAAAGCCATGACCTTCAGTGTTTGATTGAATTGAAAATGAGAATGCTAGAATTTCGGTGTTTAAAAGGTTGAAAGGAGAGCCCTCCCGAATGGTTGAGGTAAAAGATAAAACTCCCGTATTCCAAAGGTTAAGTGATGTTCCTTCTTCTTATTCTTCTACCTAAATTGATAATAATGCACAAGCTCATCGGAAGTCATCTCAAAGACAGTTTGCATTTTCTCAGCTTGGAACTAAAACTTCTGATCCAAGTCAAAAGCCTCAATGATCAAGGAGAAGACTAAAACATCAAAAAGTTTGCCCTTCTCTAAACAATAAAGAGGATGAAGAAGAAGTCTATGTTAATTACATAGCTTTTGAAAAAGCTTCCAACTTAAAACCTGAGTTTGAGAACTCTGCCACAACAGATGAACCTAAACCTGCCCTACCTACATTTGAAGAAGGGGGACAAGCTACTATGGATGACCTAAAGCAATTAAACTTGGGGACTAATGAAGACCCAAGACCAGTTTTTGTAAGTGCTCTCTTCGGTAAAAAAGAAGAATCAGAGTACATCCATTTGCTTCAAGAATACAAAGATCTATTTTCGTGGTCTTACAAAGAAATGCCAACTTAGATCCCAAGGTTGCAGTACATCACTTTGCAGTAAGATATGAAGTTCGACCAATCAAGCAACCTCAAAGAAGATTTCAACCAGAACTGATTCTTCAAATTGAACTGGAAGTCAACAAACTTATTAAAGATAGATTCATACATGAATTCAAATACCCAACTTGGATTACGAATATTTTTTTGTCAAGAAGAGGAATGGAAAATTATGAGTCTGTGTTGACTTTCGTGATCTAAATCAAGCATGTCCGAAAGATGATTTTTTGCTTTCAATAATAAAGTTAATGGTAGATACAACTAGGGGTGTCCAAAAGTCCCGAACCGAATTGAACCCAAATTGAAAAGTTCTTCATAAGTTAAATACCCGAATGGGTACTCGAATCGAGAACCGATGAGTTTATGTCGAGTCTCGGGTCTAGACCAAAAACCAAGAACCCGAAACTAAATAATTTTTTTATTTTTTATTGAATTAATTAAATTATTTTATTTTTTCTAAATAAATCAAAAAGTTAATTAAATAAATCAGGTCATTTCATAATTTTAATTTTAACTTAATTGAATTGGGCTATGTTAATTTGTAAAAGTTATGAATGAAATTTCATTATTTATAAATATGTAGTGTTGCTGTAAATGTAAAAAAATTTAATTATGATATGGAACCGAACCCGAACGGTTCCATTTATTAAATACCTAAAAATCTTGGAATCGAACAGAACAGAATCGATACACGGACAGTCCTAGATACAAGTACAGGATATGAAGTCTTATCTTCGGGGACGCATTTTTTGGATATGAACAAATACGTATAAATCCAAAAGATGATGAACTTACAACATTTCGTACCCCATAAGGGCATATATTGTTATAAAGTGATGCCATTTGGATTAAAAAATACGGGGCAACCTATCAAATGGCAATGCAAATGATCTTCGATGACATGTTATATAAAATGAAGAATGCCATGTAGATGACCTTGTCATTAAAATAAAGAAACGTGATGATCACCTGCAAGATTTACAGGATGTTTTCGAAATACTTCGACGACATCAATTAAAGACGAATCCGCTGAATTGTGCATTTTGTATCACATTTGGAAATTTTTTGGCTTCATTGTTCGACATAGGAGCATTGAAATAGATCAATCAAAAATTGACATCATAATCAACATGCTGAACCAAGAAATGTGCATAGTTGAAAAGTCTTCAAAGAAAACTCGCATTTATTCGAAGATTTATCTATAACATTGTCGGACGTTGCCATCCATTCAACAAATTGGTAAAGAAAGATGAACCATTTGAATGAGATGATGCATGTCAAAGTGCTTTCCAAAGCATTAAGTAATATTTGTCTCATCCACCAGTACTCACAGCTCCGGTCCCATGAAATCTACTAACTCTTTATGTTGCGGTACAAGAATATTCTCTAGGAGCACTTCTTGTCCAAGCCAACTGATATGATCCGGGGTAGGCAATCACTTGTTTAAGTTTTGGAGTCCATATTGAAGAAGTTGACAAGCCAATGTTCAAGTTTCGTGAAGGGCTTGGGAGCCAAAACGAGTTAGATTCAAGGTTTGGAAGATATTTGGAAAGAAAATGAGCATCGTTGATGAAAACAGGCATAACTTTCAGCTCGATTGTCGGATAGTCAAAGTTATTTTTGGAGCTAATCTACCATCCAAATCAACTTCCGGTTGTTGCATTGATATTGTAGTCAATTTTTGAGTTTACAAAAAAAACCGTTCACGGGTACTGTTCACGACGTCACTATTAAAAAAAATTGACTTGATTTATTTGGAAAGTTGACACTATCATATTAACTATCCAAAATCCAATTTTTTTTATTCATTCCAATCCAAAAATTCAAGAACCAGTTTCTTGAATTTAAATATCACTCATCCAATTGTCCAATTCTTTTTTTGAGTCTTTCTGATTACGCATACGTAAAAGATGGATGATGATTGGAGATTTATTTTTCAAACTCAGTATTTTGTAGGTAGTATGGTATGCAGTTTGGCTATTGATAAGGAGTACACGTCAGACTTGGTTAGTATCATGATGGTGGAAAAATTGGGATTACCTTTGGAATGACACCCAGGCCTTATATGATGACTTGGCTGAAGGAGTGTGGGAAGGTAGATGTGACCAAGCGGGTTTTATTGAATTTCACCATTGCGAGATGTAGTGATGAAGTTTAGTGTGATGTAATTCCATTAAAATCTTTTCATATCTTGTTTGGGAGGCCTTGGAGGTATGAGAGGAAGGCTATTTATGATATGGAGAGGAACAAGTATATATTTCTTCAGGACATGGTAAAAATCACTTTGGCTGGGTTGACACTAGAACAATCCTTTGCAGACTGATGGAAGGTGAGAGGTGAGGCAGAACGGAAAAAGTAAGAGAGGAAGATGACCACACCTAAGGAGAACACCCGAGTAAAATTTTTGGAGGAGTCCAGAAATAGAGAAGTTGAGATAGAGGATGGTTGATTGAAAGATACATTTGATATTGGGGAGAGTTGACCAATTAAAGAAGAGGAGCATGAGCAGGGTGGTATAAAAATTGTAGAGATAGTTCAGCAAGAGAGTGGGCAAATAATGGCAGAATGTGTTCAGCAAATTGTTGAAAATACTATGGGGAATGAAGAGCAGAGTTCCATTGTTAAGCATGATATGGTGGAGATGATGCATTATGAGTATGAGGACCCATATCTCATTGAGGATAAAGCTAACAAATTCAACCTTGTTTTGCTTAATGTTTTCTTTCAAGTAGATTGTTGTACGTGGGAGTTCATACAACAACATCTATGGGTGATTGTGTTTGTGTTGCAATACATCCATACCTACAAAATGGATGGGTACTATGTATTGATCCTATGCTATGGAAGGAAGAATTTTCCATTTCATCCAGGTGGTGCAGTGATGCGTTGTGTAACACGCTAGTTATCTCATATGCGATTACAAGACACGGATTTAAGGACGAGTCCTTTTCGAAGAGAGAGAGGATGATATGATTCAGGATATGCAATCACTTGGTCGAATTTTGGAGTCCAAATTGAAGAAGTTGACAAGCTAAGGTTCAAGTTTCGTGAAGGGCTCGGGAGCCGAAACGAGTTGGATTCAAGGTTTGGAAGATATTTAGAAAGAATACGAGCAGAGTTGATGAAAATTGACATAACTTTCAGCTCGGTTGTCGAAATTTTGCCCACGAGTATATTCCAGAAATGACACAAAAATTTTCACAAGGTTTTGTAGGTTCATGGTACTTTTAAGCTTGTGATCAGATAGAAACATGCCGAGAATAATTTGGTAAGAGTTTTAATTTTCTTGAATTTCCTTATTTTGTTATAGTCTTAGTTTAGGTAAGATTCTTGTAATCTTTAAGTGATATTTTCGTTTTCCATATTTTCTTAGGTTTAGGATAAATAGGAAACTTTATTTCATTATAACATAAGAACCTTTTTGACATTATGAATTAAATAATATTTCTCTATTTTTGTTCTTGATTGAACATATATTGAACTTATCAAATATTGTTATATTAGTGGCGTTCAACCCTTAGAACTTATCAAAGAATTAGACACCCTTTGTGGCGTTCGCGGATCGAGGTTTGTTGATTTTTGTAATCAAGAGGTCATTCAAGCTTCATTTTTGTTTAGTTGTTTGGTTCAACAATTTGTGGGTCGAGATTCTACCGTCTATAACCTGAATTTGGGCTTTCCGACATTTTCAATTAATTCCACGATTTCCACGTTGATCCTACTCCTGGGTTCACATCAATGGTATCAAAGTTTGGGCTCCAGATTCTGATTCTATCCTTTTTGTTTTTCGTGTTCGTCGTAAATTTTGAGTCTTTAATCTAAAAAATTTCAAAAAAAGAGTCAAAATTATTTTTTTGAGCTAATCTATCATCCAAATCAACTTCTGTTTGTTGCGTTGATATTGTAGTCAAATTTGGAGTTTAAAAAAAAAACTGTTCGCAAGTAATGTTCACGTCGTCACTATAAAAAAAAAATTTCCACTTGATTTATTTGGAAAGTTGACACTATCATATTATCTATCCAAAATCCAATTTTGTTTTATTCATTCCAATCCAAATATTCAAGAACCACTTTCTTGAATTTAAATATTACTCATCCAATTGTCCAATTCTTTTTTTTTAGTCTTTCTGATTATGCCTACGTAAAGGATGGATGATGATTGGAGATTTATTTTTCAAACTCGGTGTTTTGTGGATAGTATGGTATGCAGTCTGGCTATTGATAAGAAATACAAGTCAGACTTGGTTAGTATCACAATGGTGGAAAAATTGGGATTACCTTTGCAATGACACCATAGACCTTATATGATGACTTGGTTGAAGGAGTGTGGAAATGTAGATGTGACCAAGCGGGTTTTATTGAATGTCACAATTATGAGATATAGTGATGAAGTTTGGTGTGATGTAGTTCCATTAAAATCTTTTCATATCTTGTTTGGGAGACCTTGGAGGTATGAGATGAAGACTATTTATGATATGGAGATGAACAAGCATAAGGTTTCTTCAGGATGGGGTAAAAATCACTCTGGCTAGGTTGACACTCGAATAATCCTTTGTTATGATATGGAAAGGAACGCTCGATTTCCATGCTGATCTTGCTCCTGGGTTCGCGTCACCAACAATGAAGGAAAAGAGAATGCACTCTATTACTTGAGCCGGACATTGGTCGGCCCCGAAATGAAATTTCACCTATTGAAAAAATATACCTTGCACTAATATTCGCAGCTAAAAAATTAAGATATTATACGCTATCACACACAATCAGTCTTACTTCAAAGATTGATCTATTAAAATATATAATGTCCAGACCGATTCTTTTCGGAAGGATTGGAAAATGGACACTGCTATTGTCTGAGTTTGACATTAAATTCATTCCACAAAAGGCCATCAAATGACAAGGTTTGGAAAATTTCCTTGCTGACCATCCAATTCAAATGGAATGTGAACTACATGAAGACATCTATGATGAAGAAGTTCTATATACTGAAGTCATACCGTCATGGAGGCTGTACTTCGATGGGGCAACCCGAAGTTATGGTATAGGAGCAGGAGTTGTCTTCATTACTCCCCATGATCTTGTCATGCCATACTCTTTTGTCTTAATAGAGATATGTTCAAACAACATGATGGAATATCAAGCCTTATCATTGATTTCAAGATAGCTATAGATATGGATATCCATCAGCTTGAAGTCTTTGAGGATTGTAAAGTGATAAGCAACAAACTTTTAGGTGAGTACGAAGTCCGTAATTCAAACTTGAAGCTATATCACGAATATGCATCAATGCTTATGAAATGATTTGATTTGTTAAAAATCAAATTCGTACCTAGGACTGAAAATCGGGAAGCTGATGCCTTCGCTAACTTGGCGATGTTTTAGCGAAGTCAGATGAAGATTTTTCCCATTCCATATCAGTTGCTCAAAGATGGGTGCTTCTGTCATTGCTACTTAGTGATATGGAAGAGAACAATAGCGTTGAAGTAATCGAAGATGAGGAAAAAGAAAGTTGGAGACAGCCAATAATCGATTTTCTTCAACATCAAAATCTACCAAACAATCCACGACGAAAATTTGAGATCAAAAGGCGCGCATCCCGCTTTGTCTTTTATAAGAAAATGCTTTATCGACGATCAGTTGATGGAGTTTTCCTCCGATGCCTAAGTAATGATGAAGCAACACGTATCGTGGAAAAATCCCACTCTAGAATCTATGGTGCTCATCAGTCTAGACCCAAACTCCATTTTCGAATAAAAAGGATGGGGTACTACTGGTTGACTACAATACAAAACTCCATGGATTATGCCAAAAAATGTGAAGCTTACCAAGTTCACGCAAACTTCATCAATCAACCTCCAGAACCATTCATCTGACGGTAACTTCATGGTCATTTGATGCTTGGGGTCTTGATGTAATTAGACACATAACTCCAAAGTCTTCAGTTGGACATTTATACATCCTCGCTAGGACTGATTACTTCTCTAAGTGAGCTAAAGCCATACCATTGAAAGAAGTAAAGAAAGAAAAAGTTGCGGATTTCATCCGTATCCAAATCATTTATCGATATGGGGTCCTACGATACATCATCACTGACAATGAAAATCCCTTCTGCAATAGTCACATAAACAATTTATTTGCAAAATTTGGATTCAAAAAATACAACTCATCCATGTACAATGCAGCAACTAATAGGTTAGCAGAGGCGTTCAACAAAACTCTATACAGTCTACTAAAAAATGTTGTCTCTAAATCAAAAAGATATTGACATGAAAGAATTGGTGAAGTTCTATGTGCTTATCGAACTACAACACAAGTCTTATCAAGCCCGGATGGCAAAATCCTTCAACCAGAAGGTGCGGCCAAGATCATTTCAAGTTAAAGAATTGGTACTTTCTGTATGCAGACCAATCATAATTACAAGAAAAATAGGGGGCAAGGTCCAACCTAAATGGGATGGTCCATTTGTTGTTACTCATGCATTCACCAATGGAGCATACAAGATCATCGACAAAGATGGACTACAAATCAGACCTATCAATGGAAAATTTCTAAAGCCTTTTTACGCTTGAAGTTCTTTATTTTATAAATTTTTCATTGTAATAAAATGTAATACTCCTGGCCCGCGAGAGGATAAACTGTGAACGACCCCCAAATAAACAAAAAAAAAATTATGTTCTTGTAATGAACTATATTCGACTTGATTCCGTTTGGGCACGTAGATAGTTTGAATAAATTATAAATTGAAGTTCAGGCACAACTAATAAATTCATTCAATTTGTTTATCATTTTTTGTAGTAAGAAAAATATACAAGAAATAAGAAAAAGAAAAGTTCATCATAAAAAGAAAATGAATGATGACAAATGAAAATTCATACAATATGGTCATAAAGAGTCTCGACTTTGTCAAGATCACTCGCTATTGATCTTGCAGGAAATTATCTTCAAGGGTCTTCTTTCTCTGGTCAATGGATATTGCGCTAGAGAGATCTCTAGTGTGTAATTCTTCTAATGCGGCTTTTGTAGTTCCAAGCATACTCGGTTTGAAGTTCATCACAGAGTTTGTCCAGCTCGAAAGTTTGTCAACTAATTTTATCTTCTAATGAAGAACAAGTGGAGTTCTCTACTTCCAGCTGAATATTCAAAAGCTTCAACTGCTCAGTCTTTTCTTCGGTAGTAGGACACTATAAGTGTTGCTTTCTTTCAGATAAATAAATGTCAACTTCTTTAAGAAATACGTCCATGCGTTCCATCAAATGTGCTGGATCTATGCAAAATGAGCTGGTAATCAGGTTTTGAATAATCAAATTATTTTCATCCTACCAAGATCGAATGTTGGAAAACCCATGCTTCAGGACATCCCTAAAACACTTCTAAAGATAATTAGTCATGGCTTCTTGCAAAGTAGCCTTCAAGTAAGGAGACTATCGAGTTATCCCAGGTGGGGGACCAGCCATGGAAGAACAAATTGGAGGTGCCTAATGATTATATGTTTCTAAAGGTGGAATGTTAACTAAAGCCAATGAAAGTGGAGCAGCTATAATTTCTTGATTGATCTCTGAAATGTTAGCTCACATAGTCTCGGAATTCACTTCATCTTCATCTTGGAAATCTTCTACGTTTAACGCCAAAATACCTTCATTAATAGTATTCATGTATTTGCAAGGTGGGTCATGAAAATCATGAGTACCATCTATCCCTTGAAATGCATCGATTCTCCCATCATTCTCGACACTCTAATCTTGCAAAAAGTTTGGATTCATAGAGAAATTCAATCATTTAGGAATACTTGGAAAACCTACAAAAAATGGAGATATATAAAAAAAAGAGATAAATAAAAAAAATCATACCTATGTTCCGTGTTCTAGGCAACATATCTAAAAATTCACCATCTGATGGTGTATTCAAGCGACTGATGTTAATGTGTGAAACTCCGACGTCACATTTTGAAGGATTTGGAACAGTTTGAAGTGGTATTGGTTTTACTGTTCATTTAATCTTATAAATTCGAGAAGAGGAGCCTGAAACTGAAGTTCGTTGTATAAGATCAAATACAAGTAGTATGCTGAAAAAAATAATAATAATAACTTTCATCTACCAGAGTTGAAGTCTTTCCAGGTTTGTGGGATGCTCGATCTCCGGGACAAATGTGGTTTGGTGATTCTTTAGGATTGGATTGAAATCTATCACATAAGCAAACACTAAAATAATATCGGGTCTACTAGGGGTTAAATAAAGTAGAGATTCGATTATACCTCGATATTTGGTTATGTCAATTGAAGTACCTTGCTCATCTTTATCCAATTTGATTGATGAACTCATTGGAGTATTCATTGGCTTCAATCTTCAAAATCAAATTTCTTGAGCATGTCTACGATGTACTTTTTTTGACTAATGAAGATGCCTTCATTAGTTTGTTTAATTTGAAGTCCAAGAAAGAATTTTAATTCTCCCATCTACTCAACTCAAATTATTTTCTCATAAGCTTTGAGAAATCTTCACAAAGTGAAATATTAGTTGCACCGAAAATAATATCATCAATATAAATTTGCACGACAATCATGTCATCCTTTTTTATTTTGATCAAAAGTGTAGTATTCGCATTTCCCGTTTGAAAACTATTTGAAATAAGAAATTTGTTCAATCTTTCATACCAAGCTCTAGGAGCTTGTTTCAACCTATATAGAGCTTTTCTAAGTTTAATCGAAAATTTGTGATTTTTGAAACCGGGAGGTTGCTCAACATAAACTTCTTCTAGAATAAAACATTTTAAAAATGCACTTTTGATATCCATTTGATAGAGAGTAAAACCTTTATGGTAAACAAAAGCAAGAACCATGCGAATAGATTCTAATCTAGCAACCGGTGCAAAAGTTTCTTCGAAATCTATACCTTTTGCTTGATTGTAACATTGAGCCACTAATCTAGCCTTATTATGCACAATTATATCATTTTCATCTCATTTATTTTGAAAAACCCATTTTGCTCCATAATGGTTTGATCATTTGGTCTATCAACTAAATCTCAAACATAATTTCTTTCAAATTAATTTAGTTCTTCTTGCATTGCTCAAATCTAAAACTCATCAAACTTGACTTTTTTGAAATTCTTTCGTTCAATTTGAGAAATGAAAGCACAATTATTTAGAAAACCTTTTGTAGAGTTTCTAGTACTTACACCGTTGGAAGGATCACCGATAGTGAGCTCCTTTGGATGAGCGGGAACAAACCTCCATTCAAAGGAAAGTGTTGGATCACTTTGATTTTTGGAAGATTCTCTTCTTCTTGTTGAGAAATTGGCTCTTCCAAATATTTTTCTTCAATATCTTTAGGATTTTCCTTGTTTTGATCTTGAATATTCATTTGCTCAAAAAGAACTTCCAAACCTACATCAACACATTTCTCTTGATCAAGAGAATTAGTTTCATCAAATGTAGCATTCATGTATTCTTCCACTACTAGAGTTCTTTTGTTGAAAACTATATATGCTTTGGTAGTAGGTGAATATCCAAGAAAGATTCCAAAATCGGATTTTGAATCAAATTTTTCCATTTTTTTTTTTAGAATAAAACATTTCCAACCAAAAACCTTAAAATAACTTAGATTGGGAACTCTATTTTTCCAAAGCTCATACGGAGTTTTGGTTTTCTTTCGACTTATCAAAACTCTATTCATAATGTAGCAAGCGGTGTTAACGGCTTCGGCCCAAAAATATTTGGGTAAGTTGTTTTCATTTAACATGGTCCTAGCCATTTCTTGTAATGTATAATTCTTTCTTTCTACTACACCATTTTGTTGAGGAGTTCTAGGAGCCTAAAAATTATGTTCATATCCATTTTCTTTACAAAAATCATTAAAAGCAACATTATCAAATTCTCCACCATGGTCACTTCCAATGATTGTAATAGAGTATCATTTTTCATTTTGAACATTTTTACAAAAATGTTTGAATATTTTAAAGTCTCATTTTTCAGGTTCAAAAATAAAACCCAAGTAAATCTTGAGAAGTCATCAACAATGACAAATGCATAGTGCTTACCACTTAAACTTGCGGTTTTAGAAGATCCAAAGAGATCCATGTGAAGAAGTTGTAGACGTTTTTTAGTTGAAAAAAAGTGCTTAGTGTTGAAAGAATTTTTTGTTTGTTTTTCCAAATTGACAAGCATCACAAATTTTGTCCTTCTTCGAATTTCAAATTTGGTAGACCTTTAACAAAATAATTTTTTGAGATTTTTGAAATGAGGTCCATACTAACATGGCCTAATCTTCTATGTCATAACCAAGTCTCATCTTTAAAATAAGACAAACATTTTAATTCTTTTTCAAATTCAATGTTAATGACATAAACATCTTTACTTCGACTTCCTATGAACAACACCTCTTTCGATGTAGCATCCTTAATAAGGCATTTTGAAGAATCAAATTTGATATGATAACCTTTATCACATAGTTGACTAATACTTAGCAAATCATATTTGAGATTATCTACTAATAAAACATTTTCAATAAAAGGAGATGAATGATTACCAATATTTTCAATGCCCATAATTTTTCCTTTAGCATTATTTCCAAGCGTGACATGACCCCCTTCCTTCCTTATGAAATTTGACAATAGTGTTTTGTCTCCGATCATATGTTTTGAGCAACTACTATCCAAGAACCATTCGCTCTTTATCCTTGAAGACACCTACAAGATTTGATTCAAAGTTTTTTTTGATCTTGGTACTCATTCAACTTTGGGTCCTTGATAGTTAGTGTTAGTGGACCCTTGAATCCACTTATTTCTTTGAAAGTGTAGTTTCTTTTTTATCAAGCAATTAAAAGCTATATGTCCAAATTTGTTACAAAAGTACATGTGGTGTTATAAGCTTTAACAAATATATTTTCAAGAGATTTTTGCTTTAGAAAATGTTTGTTTCCAATTCTTCCTTTATCAAAAACACATTTTTGTTTCCCAAGCATATTAACTCAAAGTTTTTCTTTCCTTGAGTGAATTTGTGCACAATGTTGATTAAATTTAGGACATTTTCTTTTAGAGAAACATTTTCTTCAATTAGAGATTCATGATCATTCTTTTCTTTCTCAAAATCCTTTTGAGTTTCTAAAATCTTTTTGGTCTCATTTTTTAATAAAATGTATTGCTTTTTGAGAGTAAATTGTTTGAGAGCAAGTTTTTCAAAAGCTTCAATGATTTCATCTTATGAAGTAGATAGTTCATCATAAGAGGGACAATTTGTGTTTACCTCTTCTTCAATAACCATGAAGTACATGTTTGCAACTTCATCTTGACTTTCATTTTCTTCTTGTTCATCATCACTTTCATCCCAAGTGGCTTTTATAGCTTTCTTTTTGGAGAATTTCCTCTTGTTGGGACATTCGGTTCTTTTGTGACCGGGTTTGTCACAATAGTAGCAAACAATCTTTTTATTCTTTTCTTCACCTTTATCTTCTTTCTTTTGGAAGCGACGATTGTTGCAAAATCTCTCCATTTTCTGACAAGGAGAAAGAGATCATCAAGTTTCTCATCACTCTTGTTTGAGTTTGAGGTTTCTTCATCATTTGATGATTTCTAAGCAATTTGTCTTCTAGGGATATCCTTCTTTTCTTCCTCTTTTGCTTTTCTAGACTTTTCCTTTGTTTCGACATGATTTAGCTCATAAGTCATCAAGGTTCCATAGAGCTCTTACAAAGGATACATGTTGACATCTTTAGTGTTCTCTATTAACATCCTCAATGAGTCCCAAGCTTTCGAGATAGACCTAAGCATTTTGCTAACAAGTTCACCATTAGTAAATTTTCGATCAAAGCCTTTAAAGCTATTAACAATGTAGGTGAACCGAGTAATCATGCTAGCAATGATTTCATCTTGTTTCATAAAAAAAAATTCAAAATCCTTAAACAAAATATTTATCTAAGTTTCTTTAACTGTGTTTTTACCCATGTGTATGATTTCTAATGCATGCACAATAAATAAGATTTTTGGCTTTTGCATTCAAGGATAATTTTCTTTTATCATCTTCACCATATTCTTCTCTAGGTTTTGAAATAATTTGGTCCAATTTTCCATTAACTTTAATAACCCTAGTAAGCTTATGAGAACCAAATTCAATAACCTCCCAAACATTATAATCAATTGATTGGATATAAATCATCTTTCTAGTTTTCCAATAATTATAATGTGTATCATCAAACAAAGAAGGGCGATTTGTGGAATGCCCCTCAAAATTATTATTAGTCATAGTACAAGATAGTAAAATCTTTAAAAATACACACCTAGGCTCTGTTACTAATTGATAACCCAAGAGTAACGAATCAATAGGAGGTAAATTGGTTTGTGAAACTTTTTTGACAATTAGTCTCAAAATTACTTAATACACGAGATGTAAATGCAAAGTGTAATATGAGAAGTAAATATGCAAATTCGATAACTTAATTTAAGTATTGTCACTTAAGTTGATATAGCTAAATGTAAATAGTAATTTAAAGTAAGTGTTCTACGTTCCTGTTACCAAACTCTCTGTCATGAGCAATGTCAAATGTACTATAGTGGTAACTTACAAACAATGAATACCAATTCTTGAGTGGCTTACGATAAGGAGCACTTATCTTTAAGTGACTTACAAGAAGGAGCACTTATCCTTAGGTGACTTACAACAAGGGGTACATATCTTTATCAACAATCGAGTTTTCACAAGGCTCTCGAAACCACCAAAATATAAATGATAATTTTACAATTGAAAGAACTCTCTTAACAAATGATATAATCAAGTCAAGTATTTAGAGAGTTATGATAACACTTCAATAGATAGCAAATAGTAAAGCTCAAGTGTTTATGTTGTAAACTTTGATGAATGATGGATAATGGAATAGTTTATATCTTTGTATCAAAATTTTCAATCAATAATCTCTCTTAACAAATAATACAAGTTAAGTATAAAGAGAGATTTACACTTCAATATAAATGTTGACAAAGAAAACTTTTATCAAGAATTGAAAATAGATGAGATTAAAAAGTTTTCTTGCAAAGTAGAATTCTTGATGAAATAGATGAAATTAGTTTTTAATCAATCAAGAGATTCTTTATAATAAATGAAATAGAATATGTAATCAAGTAAGCTCAATGATTTTCAATAAATATACTCATTGAATTTCTCTTGTAAGTAGTTATATTGAATGCAAAATAATGAGCTATTTATAGATCAAGATGTTTGAAAATTAGTAACTTTCGATTGAGCAGTTGAGCATTTCGATCGATCGAAATAGTGAATATAGCCATTATATATTTTAAACCGTTAGAGTTTTGGGTCACCATTTCGGTCGAACAGATCAGTCGATTGGTGAGTTTCGATCAACCGATCAGGGACTTTTGAAATCCGATAAGTAATATGCAAAATCGATCACCATTCAGCAAAACCAGTAAGTACTTGCAAATCCGATAAGCAGCCACTTTCGGTTGACCGGTGTATACAAATTTTGGAAATTGATTTTTATATCAAAATATTCATTTTTCCAAAATCTATTTCATATCATGAATCAAAACATTTTTATGTAAGTGATAAATTATGAAAATAATTTGATCTTTACGCATTTGCTAAAGATTGATGAGTTGTTACATTTACATATGAATTGAAATTTCAATAAAGAATTGATCATTTGTTCTTCAATAGATGATAATTTGAGCCTTTGAATGCTTAAGAAGATTTATACATATAAAACTCAAGAAACAAGACTTGTTCAAAACATAAGTATCTTATTTGTTATAATCAAAACAAATAGAGTTATATTGAATCATAGGTCAACAGATATTTCATTTGATTCGTGGAGTTTTAAAAAATTTTGATTTGTGTTTTCGTGTTGCTTTATAGGTTAGGTAAATTAGTGTGAATTCTATAAAACTTGGAAACAAGAGTGATATTGGCATAAATCAAGGATAAGTTGATGTTGATTTGGTGAAACTCAATGATTGGAGGCTAAATTGAAAGAAATAAGTGAATACAAACGAAAAATGGTGAAATCCAAAGTTTGAGGATTCAATTGTAACTTTTAATAGTTGATTCGGACCACCAAATAATAATTGAAGTTTCTAAGAGTCAATCAGATGCAATTAGAAATAAAAAAAGAGTGAAATATGATCAAAAACATTTTTCACAAATAAATTTTCAACCACACAAGTATGCTCTAGATTTTTAGCTGGAGATTGAGTTCCATTTTGACATGGTAAATGTTCGAATTTCAAATAAACTAATTCTAATATAGTTGTAGCCCTTTTAGTTATTTTTCTAACATATTTTGAATCGTCTCAATCAGATATTGAAAGAGAAAATTATGATAAAATACTAAAAATTGTGTAGTACAAATGAAGTTGGGCGAGCGCCTATGCGTTATCCTTCAGCGCGTACGTGCCACATTTTTGATTTCTTTTTCCCGAAAGTGGGCACTTATATGCCATGTCCAAGCGCCTAGCCACCGACCTGACCTAGAATTGTGACGCTCAGGCACCCAACTCATCAGAGGACTTCAATAAAGCATACCATTTTTACGAAGAATTTAACGGGATGAAAGCAAGATATCAAGAAAGAGATTGAAGGCAGCAATGCGAAGAAGATCAATTCAACTCCAGATTTTTTTTTTATCTTTTTCTTCTCTATATATTTTTGATTATTAATTTGATAGTTTCTCTTTCATCCAGCATGAACTAATTCTTGTATCTAGAGTTTGATGTAACCTATACTTGAAACTATGTTTTGATAGTTTTTAGTTATTTCTTTGAGGTTTTCCATTAACGTTTATTTGTCTTTTTTATTCTTAATACTTTCAATTAACTGGCCATCTATTGAATGATTTGAATATTTAAGTTTCTTCGCTTGAGAGAGGGAAACTTAGATGTGATCATAGAATAACATAACCTCCGTTTATAAGTTTTGAGAGAAAGTACAAACCCTTTGAAGTGATTCCACATAAGATCTATAAAACTTGACAATTCTTAGACTTTTAATTCAGAATAGAGATATTGAAATTGAATTTTAGGAATAACTTTTACTCGGCACTCGAGAGATAGAGTAGAATCACATTAGGGTTCTTGCTTATAAACTTTGAAAAATAAAATTGGAAATAGTTTGAAGAATTTAGAAACATTTTTGATAGTCAAATGAAATCAAAATGCTGTACTCTTTTTATATTGATTAATCCTTTAAACTTGTATTAAAATTGTTGGGTTAACATTCACGATAGATTTAGGTAGAAACGTTGATCTTATAATTCGATTGTCTAGATAGAATAAGAGCTATTTCATTATAGTAATTATTAAAAATTTAAATTTCAATCCATGTGAGTTCCTAACTTCATAGTAATATTACAAAATTTGAAAACCGTGCACTTGTGGTAGAGAAAACACGTAACATTACCTTATGTATTATGTCAACATTGTATATGTCTAGACTTACTATTATATATGTTACTCTATGCTCTTCTAATCCCAGATTGATTGTTATAGTGTATGTAAATGGCTAGCACATGTTTTGACCATCGCGGAATATGCTCTAAGAAATAGTGCAACCACTTAGCCTCATCCCCTTATTTGTCCAACGCTATATACTTAGATTCTATAGTAGATCTGGTTATAACTGTTTTTTAAGAGGATTTTCATAATATAGTTGTACCTCCAAATATGAATACAAAATCACTTTTAGACTTTGAGTCTTTTATATTAGAGATAGAGCATCGTCATATCTTTCAATAACTATTAGATATCTGGTATAGTGCAAACCATAGCTACGAGTATATCTTAAACACCTCAGTACTTTTATTATTTCTTTCCATTGATGAGCACTTGGATTGCTTTTGTATTTGCTCAGTTTACTAAATGTGTAAGCTACATTTAGTCCTGTACGACTTATCATATACATTAGATTTTCAATATTTTTAGAGTACTCTACTTGATACACTCATACCATTATTTTTAGATAAAGATTGGCTTGTATCTATCGGTGTTCTAGCCATGCTAGAATTATCTTTTTTAGATTTTTCATGAATTTTGTCCACATAACGTGATTCGCTTAAAAGGAGTTCATTCGATGTTCTTTAAATTTCCAAAAAAACATATCATAGTAATCAAGGCTTTTTTTTTTCTGTAACCTTTCATCACCAGCCTAACCGTATACTTTTCGAATGGTCCATTTGCTTTTATTTTCCTTCTAAAAACCTATTTGCATTCTAGTTAGTGATGGCAATGGGCCGAGCCGAGCCGGCTCGGCCCATCAACCCACGAGCTCACGAGCCGAGCTAGCTCATGGCTCATTTTACTCGTGGGCGAGCTCGGCTCGGCCCACGAGCTCGCGAGCCCACGAGTCGAGCCGAGCCGCGAGCTTTTTGTATTTTTTTTTACTTTTTCACGTTTTCTTTTTCAATTTCACGAGCCCACGAGCCGCTCGCGAGCTCGACGAGCCAAGCAAAGCTCGGGCTCGTCATTTGACGAGCCCGAGCGGCTCGTTACCCATGTTTTTACGAGCTGAGCGGCCGAGCCGACGAGCCGCTCTACTCATTTGACATCACTAATTCTAGTTGTTTGCTTCTAGAAAGAAGGTCTACCAGCTTCTATGTATGATTTTACAAAATCAAATCTATTTACCTTTTAATGGCCTCTTTCCACTATAGTCCTTCCGAAGAATTCATAGCTTCTTGGAAGCTTTGGAGTTTGTTTTCTACCATATAGATAAAAAAACATGGATCATAAAATTTTTCTGTCCTTTCTCTTTTACTACGTCTTTCTTCGGCCTCGACTTCATCTTCTAGTCCTTATTTCTCTTTTGCTACGTCTTGGTCCAACCTCGACTTCATCTTCTAGTCCTTGATTTTGACTATTTTTGACCATAGTCTCATGCGTCCATTTAGATGAGCTTGCTTCCTCTTTGGATTTATATGGAAATACATGTTCAAAGAATGAAACAATTCTCGATTCCATTGTCGTGTTTTTGTGGATGCTTTGAATTTTAGACTCGTGCACAAGAAATTGATAGGCACTACTATTATATGCATAGCCAATGAAGCTCAATCTATAGTGTTTATGCCTATCTTTATCTTCTTTGGTGTTGGTATAACTACTTTAGCAAGACACCCTATACTCACAAGTATTTATAGGAAGACTTCATTCCTTTCCATAATTTAGAGACTCTTTTCTTTTCTCTTCAGGGTACCTTATTTAAAATATAATTTATTGATAGCACAACTTCCTCTCACATGTTCTGAGATAACCCAGAACTTTATAACATTGCATTCATAATTTCTATTAAAGTATGATTTTTCCATTCAACAAAACCATTTTGTTGCGGTGAATAAGGTGTCAAGGTTTCATGTATGCTTACATATTTTGCAGCGAATACATGTTGCTTCACACTCATCACCTCGATCACTTCTCAACACCATAGTTTTCATTTTTTAGTTGATTTTCAACTTTATTATTGTAGAGAACAAATTTCTCCATTAATGAAGTACTTGTTGTAACCTCTTGTTTGTACAAATTCTAAATCATATACGTTATTGTGAATTAAATCAAGTAGTTCCGTATTTCTTTCAATTGATTGAACTCAGAACCTTGTCAAATTTGCTTCGACATAACTTTCACATTTATGTTTAGAATCAATATGAAATATGATTATGTAATTCAAGTTAACTAATCTATAGAAAGTATTATAATTAACATGTCCTAGTTAATCATGACACACATGGAAAGACTCAAACAAGTAGAATAATTAACTTTATTCATTTTCGGCTTGAACATCTTGGACATGTTTATATATATATATATATATATATATATATATATTGTTCAATAACCAACATGTACAATTTTTCATCATCGTTCAAAACTACAAGTTTCCCTTATCTGGTTTGTGACAGCAGCCATTGAAGGTCTCTTATTAGGATACTGAAATGTACAACACAAAGAAAGCTGTAACAGTTGTACCATTTTCTCTCCTATGCCAGAAGCGTTACAGTAGCCGTGTAATGCATTATCAAACACATCAAGGAGGGGCTTCTCTTGAAACATCGATCTCACCCAATTGGGTAGGTCAGTACCCTTTTCCTTGACATTCAGTGCATTTGTGGGAGCCTTACCAGTAAGGAGCTCAAAGAGAAGGACACCAAAGTTGTAAACGTCGGACTTCTGAGAAACTTGGCATGCATTTGTCACCTCGGGCGCACAATAACCAATTACGAGGTTTGGTATAGGTTTAGTGTCTAAGAAAAGTTGGGTGATGGCGTACTCGGAGAGATATGCATCGAAAGAACTGCTAAGAAAAATGTTGGATGATCGAACATTTCCATGGAAAACATGTTGTGAATGGAGATATTGGACAGCACTGGCAACTCTATAGGCAATTCTACACCTTACTTCCCAAGTGAGAGGAGTCTTATGTGCACCTCCATTCCCTATATATACGTAGCATCGGAAGAGCATATATAACTATATGTACCTTCAAATCTGATACTTTAGATAGGAAAATAAAATGTAATTATGTGGAGAATGAAATTTTTTGTTAGGGTACTCTAATCCTACAACATAAGCACTTCATATACCAAATCAGAGATAAAATGAAAAAGTTAAGAAATGCTCACCCAAGGATAATTTGGTAGGTATGATATTTAATGAAGAAAATAAAGACAAAAAATACATAAGCATGGAATATTCTTTTCACCTATCGAAATGTGAGAGCTAAATATAAAGAAATTTCTCGTCACAGAGAATATTGTCAGCTCTTTACATATTCAACTCATCTGAATGGTTTATAATTGTACTATTAAATTCAGGACCAAACAAGCTGACTTTGTAACTCTTCAAATGGAAAATTAACAAGAAATTCTCTCTCCCCGTTAATGTTATTTATTAGGGATATATTTGGTACGTAATGCTAGAGAAGACCAATAAAGTTTAAATATGAAAAAGTACTTAAAATTTTGTTTGTTAGATTGTTCAATCTTATCTAATGTTGATTATCGAGCATGTACTTGGTTACTACTTATTTTTGTTGAAACACGTCTGTTCCCTAAACAACTATCTTTAATTTGACTGGATTACACTCCAAGAAGAGTATTAGCACAGACAGAACAACATCATAGCTTTTTCCCCTAGAAAAGAATAAATTAATGCAATACTAAGCAACGGAGAATTTCAAAAGAGGTAAATATAAGCTCCACCTTTTCGCATGCTCAATCTCAGTGAAAAAAATCTGCAATGAAACCCATCTGGAAATCTATTGCATAAAATCTCCTTTAATGTACCTTCCTCGATTGAACCTTGCTACCAGATTCCTTGACATAATGCCATGTGACATTTTATCATTTGACTGCAGTTAGAATTATTTCCAGCTGGCGGCATATGCAAAGGAAGGACAGCAACAGAATTACACTTCCTTATATCTAGGGATTGGAATCAATTTGTTAGATATTTGTTAGAGTTTGTTAAGTTAGTTATTCCTCATTTATTCTAGAATATTCTTTGTAAACTATCTCCTTGTATATATCATGGTGTATCTTGGCAATGAAATATATTGAAACTTATATACACCTTCTTCCGGTTTTTTAACTTGGTATCAGAGCCAACATGGCCAACACTGGTTCAGGCTATCAATCCGAGTTTAATACAGCTCCAACAGTCAGCACAACAGCAAGCCAAGGAGTAACGTATGGGATGAACATCACACAAACCTCCTCAGTTAAATTGAATAAAGACAACTTCCTACTATGGAAGAATATGATTATGCCCATAATCAGAGGGCATAATCTTGAAGGATACCTTTTGGGAACAAAGGAATGTCCCCCCGAATTTCTGGCCACTCAGACTACAGTCAATCAAGGAGAAGCAGTTGAGATGACCCAAAACCCGAAGTTTCTGAAGTGGAACTCAGCTGATCAGCTGCTTATGGGATGGATATATTCATCCATGACTCCAGAAATCGCCATGAAAGTTATGGGATGCAATACCTCAAACAAACTCTGGGTTGCAGTGGAGGAAAGCTTTGGTATACTGAACAGGTCACGAGTTATGTTTCTGACTGGTGAGCTGCAAAGAATCAGGAAAGGATCCATGACAATGGATCAATATCTAACTGCCATCAAGCAGTTGGCTGATAACCTGGAGATTGCAGGAAAGGTTATTGATCAAAATGATCTTATCACACAAGTTTTATCAGGTCTTGATGAGGAATATACACCCATAGTGGTTCAGATAAGTAGTAGGGAAACCATTTCCTGGCATGAGCTATCGTCAGTGCTTCTGACTTTTGAGAGTCGACTAGAACACTTGAGTCAAGTGAGGAATAATTTCACTCCACTAAGTGCTTATCAATCAAGTGTGCAGTTAGCACATCGTGCTGGTTCAGGCTTTGGCAGAGCTTCCAGAGGAACCAATGGCAGGTTCTCAAATTTCAGAGGTAGAGCAAGGGACAGAGGCAGAAACATATCAGGAAGGAAAAATGAAACCAGGGGACCTTGCCAAATCTGTGGCCTGAATAATCACTCAGCAAGTTGGTGCTACAACAGGTACGATGAGAGGTATATGGCAGGCAAAATCAATAACCCTGGGCAGCAAAATATCAATCCAACACCATCAGCCTATGCAGCATCACCAAGCCTACACAAAGATCCAGCCTGGTTTGTTGATTCTGGTGCGAGTAATCATGTGACATCGGATAAAGGTAACTTGAATAAAATTGAAAACTATGAAGGCAAGGAAAATTGGTTGTTGGAAATGGTGATAAATTACACATTGCTCATTTTGGAAAAGGTATTATTCCGGTTCAGCATGATAGATCACTTGAGTTAAATAGGCTCTTACATGTTCCATTAATTAAAAGGAACCTGGTTAGTGTGTCTCAATTAACTAATGATAATCATGTATTCATGGAGTTCTTTGCTAATTACTGTGTTGTGAAGGATCTCCAGACGAAGAAGGTCTTGCTGCAAGGAACACTTAAAGACGGATTGTACCAGCTGCAGTTGCCAATTCTCAAGCCAGAAAGAATCCCACTCGAATCACCCTACCAAAATAACTACCACTGTTATGCAACTCATTCTAGTTATGATAGAGTGTCAGCTAATCAAACCTCAGCTTTAGAATTAGATCTTTGGCATAGAAGGCTTGGACATCCTTCAAATCATGTTATGAGTCAAGTCTTGAATTACTGTAATAGAATTTTTAAAGCTAATGAATTCCCTATTTTCTGTGATTCTTGCAAAATTGGGAAATCTCATGCTCTTCCCTTTAATACTTCATCCTCTCATGCCTCTAATCCACTTGAACTCATTCATACCGACGTTTGGGGACCAGCTCCTGTAAACTCAACCACAGGTTTTAGATACTACATTATCTTTGTGGATGATCATAGCCAGTACACATGGATTTACCCCATGAAACATAAATCTGAAGCTCTAACAGCCTTCTCCCAGTTCAAAAATCTGATTGAAAACAAACTAGATAGGAAAATTAAAACCTTACAGTCTGATTGGGGTGGGAAATTCAGGAACTTTAGCAAATTGGCCCATGAATGTGGTATAGAACTTAGGCACACATGTCCCTATACCTCAGTTCAAAATGGTAGGGCTGAACGCAAGCACAGACATATCACAGAAACTGGGTTGACACTCTTAGCTCAGGCTGGAATGCCACTCTTCTATTGGTGGGAATCCTTTAAAGCAGCCACCTATCTGATTAACAGACTACCTACCTCTGTTTTGGACCATAAATCACCCTACAAAACTCTGTTCAAAAATGATTTTGATTACAAACAACTCAGAACTTTTGGCTGCACATGTTTTCCATGCCTAAGACCTTATCAAAAAAATAAGTTTGCATTTCATTCTCAGAAATGTGTTTACCTTGGCTATGGTGACACCCACAAAGGCTATAAGTGTCTAAGTCCTAGTGGCAGAGTTTACATTTCTAGGCATGTTGTTTTTAACGAGTTTGAGTTTCCATTTAAGCTTGGATTCCTAAACAAACGAGCTCCATCTCAAACCAATGATTTTGACATAAGCCACCTTCCCTTCATCGATTCTATCAATCATAACATATCCCAAAATGCAACTGCAGCTCCTACAATACGGCCTGAGGTAACTCATGCACTTGATCAGGTCACTGGAGAGACTGGAACTGAGATTAGTGGGGCTGAAATGGGTGATAGAGTAGAAGATGAAGTGGTAGCAGGCAATGAAATGGTAGAAACTCAACCTGTCATACCTGAAGCTCAGAATGAAGCAAGTGAAACAACTTTACCAGAAACAAACTCACCTCAGTGCCTTGGACATCGAATGATCACCAGAAGCAAGGCTGGGATATTTAAGCCAAAAGTCTATGCAAGTAACATAACAGATGAGTTGGCTGCAGTTGAGCCAACTGATGCTAGTGAGGCATTGACAAGTGATAGCTGGAAGAATGCAATGAAGGAAGAATACAATGCCCTGATGAGAAATGACACTTGGACACTAGTTCCACCTGAGGCTGGGATGAAAATCATAGGCAATAAGTGGGTTTTTAAGCTGAAGCTTGATGCAGATGGGAAGGCTGCAAGGCATAAAGCCAGACTTGTGGCTAAAGGTTTCCTTCAAACCCCTGGAATCGATTTTAGTGAAACTTTCAGCCCTGTGATTAAGGCAGCAACTCTTAAGATCATTTTAACCTTTGCTGTGTCTAAAAATTGGGAAATCAGACAAGTGGATGTTAATAATGCCTTCCTCAATGGCAGCCTGAAAGAGTTGGTGTACATGAATCAGCCACAAGGATTCATTGACAAAAATCATCCTGATCACGTGTGCAAACTGAAGAAGGCTTTGTACGGGCTGAGGCAGGCACCTAGGGCCTGGAATGACAAACTAAGACAGACCTTGCTTGATTGGGAGTTCAGACAGTCCAAAGCTGATAACTCCTTATTTTTCCTGGCCAAAGAAACTGATGTTTTGTTTGTCTTAATTTATGTAGATGACATTGTGATCACAGGCAATAATGGTCAGCATTTGCAAGAATTTATTGACAAACTTAATCACACATTTGCACTCAAGGATATGGGCAAGCTAAGGCAGTTCCTGGGAATTGAAGTAACAAGAGATGCAACTAGACTACATCTAAGGCAAACTGGTTATGCTGCTGAGTTGCTGAGGAAATTTGACTATGAAAACTTGAAATCTAGCGTCACACCTATGGCTGTTGGAAAGAAAATTTCCAAGACTGAAGGGCAACCAATGAGTGATCCCACTCCTTACAGAAGTGCTATAGGTGGACTTCAGTATTTAATTCACACCAGACCAGATTTAACCTTTGCCGTGAATAAGTTAAGTCAGTATCTTCAGGCACCAACAGATGAACATTGGAAAGCTCTCAAGAGAATTTTTAGATATCTGAAAGGAACACTGAACTTTGGACTAACTATCCAAAAGAATGACAGCCTTGAAATCACTGCCTTTGCATATTCTGACTGGGCTTCTTGTCCAGATGATAGGAGGTCGACTGCTGGATACTGTGTATATCTTGGAGACAATCTTGTGTCGTGGAGCTCTAAGAAACAGCATGTGGTAGCAAGGTCCAATACAGAGGCAGAATATAGAGCCTTGGCTCATTGCACTGCTGAGATAACATGGGTTCAGTCCCTGTTGAACGAATTGGATATCTCCCAGCCTTCAGTCCCCACAATATGGTGTGATAACCAAAGTGCTAGTGCCTTGGCATCTAATCCCGTGTACCATGCTCGTACCAAACACATTGAATTAGATGCACACTTTGTCAGGGATAAGGTACTTGAGAACCAGCTGAGAATTCTATATATTCCTTCCTCAGATCAAACAGCAGATGTCTTAACTAAACCTATGTCACACTCTAGATTCCAAGTTCTTAGAGACAAGCTTGGAGTTCTTGAGTACACTCCACCTTGAGAGGGGGAGTTAGAATTATTTCCAGCTGGCGGCATATGCAAAGGAAGGACAGCAACAAAATTACACTTCCTTATATCTAGGGATTGGAATCAATTTGTTAGATATTTGTTAGAGTTTGTTAAGTTAGTTATTCCTCATTTATTCTAGAATTTTCTTTGTAAACTATCTCCTTGTATATATCATGGTGTATCTTGGCAATGAAATATATTGAAACTTATATACACCTTCTTCCGGTTTTTTAACTACTGCTATAGTCAGTTTCTACATCCAATAATTCTGTCAAGGAATCTAACAACATTTTCTGGAAAATGGCTTAACTCTCCTATATTAAGCCTATGTTTGACTCATGAATTTAAACTACTTACAAAAACTTAAGTAACTTTTTGTCCACACACTTCAAAAAATTCATAAGTAGTACCCAATTATTCACTGCTTGATTTTAAAATTCAAAACAGTTTATAAACACCTTCCAATCGTACTTTTATTTGCCACAAAAATCGTCCTTCTTTCAGACTTTGTTTTCCAAAGTCGTAAGTTGTCTTTTCATCCCAGGCTTTTGGAGAAGGCTACTTACTCCATCAATAAAATGATCTATTATGATATGCTTGATCAATAGAAGAGAAAAGGGGCTATTTATTTCCTTGAATGAAAAGAAAAAACATATTAGATATGTACTTACCGTGCAAAACAAAGGCCAAGCTTCCCATTTGCATATGATCATACAGAAGAAGTCTCTCATTCTGATGACAACAAAATGCTTTAAGAGGAAGCAAATTTTGATGCAGAAATTGAGATCCCAACTCTTTAACTTTTTCTATGAATTTCATCTCAGATAAACAGCCAACAATCTTCAATCTCTTGACAACCACAGCATATTTTGGAACCTTGTAACTAGTTCCAAAAGTCCCCTTTCCCAACAACTCGGCCGATGATCCTAGCAACTCCTCTAGTCCATATTCTCCAGAGCCATCCTCTCTAAAGAACACCAATTTACTCTTTATAATATCTGTTGGGCTCCAAGCCATCGTATAAATTCTTCTTGGATCGACTCCTACTCTCGTTGCTCTCCGGGTGATTCTACTCGATGATAAAAAAGCAACAAGATCTTAGCAATCGCAATCGGCAATAGCTTCAATGAGATTTGAACCTATTATATGATGATCCAAAGGCGAATAGATATTCATTGACTTCTTCCTTTCTTTGTGTTTTCATCAACTTAAGAAGTTCCTATGCAGACAAAATGATGCTGCATTTAGATATCATGCCAGGGTGGACGAAGACATTGACATATATTCTTGATTCTCACTAATTTTCATTTTTTATTTCATCACTATTGTTTCTACCTTTGAACCATTCTTTCATGCTTATCAACTAAGGAACAACTAATTGAGAAAGTACTGCCACTTCTAATTGGGTGCTTATATTAATTGACCCCATGCCTTTCTTTTTGCTGCATTAATTTTTAATTGAATTAAAGATTTTTAATTTTATTTAGTTTCGCACCTTCATATGTTTCTAACTTTTTTGTCACATTCTTATGCTCAACTTTTTATTAAAAGAGTGATTAATCACATCACATTTTTTAATCGATGCATCACATTTTAATTATATTAAATGTTATTAACTTTAATTCATTATCACACTTACAATCTTAAATTTTTTTCTTCATCAAATTCTTATTTTTAATATTTCATTGATTATAAAATCAAGTCCTTAATCATGGTTTTCGTTATAAAATGTTGTTGATGTGCTTTAAAATTAGAGTCAAATATATAATTGCATTTTTTGAATTTATTTGTTTTGTTTATTTAAAAATATAATAAACAAATAAGTCTTTTTACTATATTATAAAATAAATAAATAAATTCAGAGCAACCATAATCATGAACATTTTATGTTAATTTGAAAATAACACTGCGATTAAAAACGTTTGATACATAAATATGATAATATGTAAATGTTACGTACTTTTTATGAAATCAAAATATAGTCTAGTAATAAAAAACTGTGGTGTGAATATATTTAATCATTATTAAATTACACATCTCGCGTCTAATGATGTTTTTCATTCAAATAATATGTTACAAGGGTGTAAAAAGACTTATATGCCTCTCATATTTTTAAATAAGCAATATATATATATAAGTGGATTGCCACATTTATCCTTAATGATGCCAAAAATCGTACTTAGGCCATCCCGAGCCAGATGGAAAAACTCCGTCAGATCCGATCTCTAATACTTGAAATAAAGGTGTCAAGGTGTGTCCTCGTCGCTCATCCGATGCTTAAGTCAGAGAAAGAATTATGTGAAAGTTGTATATTGGGATATTATGTAAAACATACCTGAATAATAAGACTAGGTTATGCATTTATAGATGTTAGAGGGAAAGTCCTGGAATGACTTAACTTCCTGTAGGTCTAGTTATTTTAGGTGCTTGTGTTGTGTAGGGATTGCACAATTAGAGTTAGAGCAAAGTTCGTATGAAGTAGGAGTTTGTATCTAAAAAGGACTAACATGACTTTATGTTGGGCCTCGAACTCGACTCTACGTTGCAAAATGGCCCAATATGGAGGCCCAAGGTCGGGCCCAATAGGTTGGATTTGGGCCTATCGATATTTGAGCTCGAGATATGTTACGAGGCCGATGGTAGGCCAAGTAGCTCAAGTCATGTTGAAGGAGCTCGAAGCGTGTTACGAGATCGATAGTAGGCCAAATAGCTCGAGTTACGAGGTTGATGGTAGGCCAAGTAGCTCGAGTTCTATTGGAGGAGCTCAAGACGTGTTTCTCATTTTGAGCTTATAGTCTCCACCTCTTTTTCTATCGTATCTTCTCATGATGATTCTTATAATGCATCTGGTGATTCAAATTAAAGCAATTTGAGAGGTGATTCTTCTGAGAATTCTTCTTCTTCGATAGAAACTTTACGTTTTGATGTGCTCTCTTATAGGGCTATAACTCACTTTGGTATATGCATTAATCCCACATCGTTAGGTTAGCGGGAAATTTTCGACCTGGGGCTGGGATTTCCAATGTAACAATCCTCTGGAGTGCTATCTAATTTTAGTGAAGCTATGAGGGATGTTTTAAGGCTTCGGGGATCTATAGTAACCTTACTAGATAGGACTTGGCCAACATTAGAACTCGTTTCAACATTCCTATTAACATAGAGCTTTTGTGTCTTGAGCCATTTCAAACAACGGTATCGCCTTCCCTTGGGTTACATCGCTATCCACAAACATTCATTGGATATGGGACTTTGAATTCCATTTCATCCCTTTTTCCGAGATATCCTTTCTTCTTTGGATATTGTTACAACCCATTCTATCTAGTCAAAAGTCAATATTTTATTTCAAAGTCAAAAGTTGAATTGTCAAAGTCATAGTCATACATGACTTAAATGAAGCATATTATTTTAGTGGGGGGTTTATTTTGGCAATTGACAATACTTGAGGGTTTAAGTTGGATTAAATTGGGAGTTAAGGATTTACTTATTTAGTTTTGGAAGTAAAGGACTTAGTGTCATTTTGTTTGATTGATGAGGGACCTCTTGTGCTATCATTCCAATTATTTGGCCATTAAAAACCAACTTTCCATCTATTTCACACACAGACATGGAAGAAGATAGGAAAATTGAGAAGAAGAAGAAGAGAAGGGAAAAAGAGAGGAAAATGGGAGGAAGCTACCAACGAAATTAGAGTTTGGGTTCTCAATTTCTTCTTCTATTTTGAGGTAAATTTGAAATATATTTTGGTTGAGTTTTGTGGTGAAATTTTAGGGTTTTTAGTTTATAGCTTATACTTAAAAAATATGATATGAGAGCGAATTTGGTTTTTTTGAACTATTTATTATAGTTGATTGGAAGAAATAATATTTGGATATTAGGGTTTTGATATGCGGTATAATTCGAAAATTTGGGAAAATGGCATTTTCGTTATTTTTCTTTGTGATTGTTATGTGAGTTCTTAGTTGGATGAATGTTGAGATTATATAAAAGGGGTATTTTATAAGATTTATGTATTTAGCTAAAAGAAATTTGAAATGTGGACTGTGGATGATTTTTGATATGGAAATCTTGTTGAATCTTGTCGGAGGAGATGGGAAAAATTAGTATTAATGAGTTAGGATAGTAAAGTGATTCGAAAATTAAGTGAATGTATGTTTAAGTTGGCCATATGAGATGGAAATATTAAGTATTAGCTTATTGTGTGTATATATATATATATATATATATATATATATATATATATATATATATATATATATATATATATATATATCACTACAACAAAAATAGCTTTTTACGGCATATGTTTACGACGTGCAATTGACGCGTGCTGTAAAAAGTCTCTTTTTACAGCGTGCAAAAAATGTGTGCCGTAAATGATCAATCGCATAAAGCATTTACGGCGTTCATTTTATGTACGCCGTAAAAAAAGACTTTTTACGGCGTGCATTTTCTACACGCCGTAAAAAGTGGCCCAATTATTTATTTACGGCGAGCATGGTGTAGACCGTAAAAAGTGGGCCACAGTATTTACAGCGCGCACAATGTAGCCGTAAAAAGTGGGCAAATTATTTGGCCCACTCCTCCCCCCAGCCCCATTACAACCAAACGAGATTTGAAATCGAGAAGCCCTACATCCACAATTTCGCACGCCGCCGACCCCTGCATCCATCATCCATGCACGTTCTTGTTGATGCTACTGGTGGATTGGTGTGAAGTCTGACCCACAGTCCACAGAACCAGGACCAGCAGCAGCGAACGCGACGGCAACCAAGTCCGCAAGTCGGTAGGTGAGTTTTCTATAATTTCTATTGCCTATTGGTATTCAATATTCATCTGCTAATGGTTGTACTGCTGTAGAGTATATGTATATGCAATGGGTAACTGTCCGTTTGACTTATGAGTTTTGAGATTTGGGGAAAATTTCGATTTTGGCATGATGAATCCCAACTTTCTGGTTTCATTATAGTGCACTAAAAATAGTGCACCTTGTAACTAGCTATATCTACATAGGGTAGCTTTACTGCTTGATGATTCTTGCTCCAGAGCTCACCCATCTGGGAACAGGTTCGTTTAGTACATTAGAGATTGTTGCTCAGGGTGAACACGAACCAGATTACATTTATGCATTTGCTGCTTGCAAATCACTGATTTGCCTCTGAGTTCAAGGACATTTTCCTTGGGCATAGACCATAGTTAATGAAGATAATCATGACATGATCCTTCAATACGTTTGCAGATAGTTGAATGCATGAGGGTACTAAAATGGACCTATGCATACTGATACTATATGTCTGAGTATGAACCCACTAAGCAGCAGTTTTCTGAGTACTTGCAAGCAATCTTGTTCTCTCTGATCTGTTTGAAGTTCTCTATATGCTACTTGCAAGTCTTAATAGTGTTGTTCTAATTGCATTGTTGCATATGCCATATATGTAGGTGAAGCTAAAACTGGTTTGGAGAGGCTTCATCAGTGTACAGAGAAGGACATGCAGACTTACCTTAATGCCGAAGGTCAATCAAAAGATTTCAACGACTTCCGCACAAAACTTGCTGGTGTGACAAGGTAAAAATAGACGCCGATTTTTCCGAAATGCATTTTCTTCAGTTTTTTGCTATTTTCCCATTATTTTCATGTGTACTTGAGTTAAATATCTCAAGTCACGAGTTCTTTTCAATCTCAACAATATAAGCTGCTTACATTTAATTTACACGTCACTCTAAATTTATTAACCATATATTTATTGTTTCTATGGTATGCAGGGAGTTACTATTTCACGGGATAGCTAAATTGTCAGTCGAAGAAATTAACTTTGATATGATTCAATCATTTTTTTTTTGTAGTAGTCTTTTGAGAAGTGTTGAGATGAACTTTACATTGACTTATCGTATTGAACCGTATTCAATATTTTTATTTATTGAAACAATGGAACTTTGATTATTTATGGATTAATTTTGTTTTTTAATTATTATAGATTTGATGGTAATCAAATGAATAAATATTTTTAAAAAAATTAAATTGATATTTACGGTGTGCATAAGCATGCCGTAAAAAGTGAGATAATTGATATTTACAGCGTGCATAAGTATGTCATAAAAAGTGAAATACTTTATACGGCGTGCAGATGCACGCCGTAAAATGTACCTACACCACTTCTTACGGCGTGCAGCTGCACGTCGTAAAAAGTATCTCACTTTTTGAATATGTGTTATTATTGAGAAATCTCTTGTAACTTAATATGGATGAAATTGAAGTGGTTGGAGTGTGATCATTTCTGGAGGGGACTTGGACGTGGGAACAGCATACCAGCCCCGTTAGTCTTGCCTATATTTGTGAGTGGAGAACTTTCTTTTCTAAAAATAATATTTTTAACTTATAAACTTATAATCATGTTTACTTAATATGAATGTTTAAATGATTCCCAATTTTAGAAAAGCATATTAGTTGGATGAAATGTCTTATTTTTGAGAAATTAGCAAATGAGCATGATTATGTTGATACCATAAGAAAATACCCCAATGTAGTTATCTTACTGGTGTGCTGTCGTAGGCACCAAAAAATAGTCCTTAAACCTCTAAAACTAATGTAATAGTGAAAGTAAGGGTCGATCCCACGAAGAATGTGTAATTCAATATTTTATGCTCCGTACAATGATTGAGGGGAGTTTTTGTATGCAAACAATTGTAAATAACGCAATTAATAATAATGAAAATTAAATTAACGAAAACAATCAAAAGGCTAACTTTTGTCCAAGTCAATATCCACCTCCGGAAATTCACAATTGATCATAGATGCAAGGATAATTCAATTCATATTTTGAATATTCTCATTAATTTTAGTTAGTTAGAAACCAGCGTTCTAATTAACCATAATTATTAAATAACTTCATACCAGCGCTCAAGATTCAATTTAATAACAACTTTATATAATAAAGAAATCGATGAACTAGATAACACAGACACCAGCAGTTGCATTTAATCTATTTAAACATTCTTCTTAAGATTTAATAACCTCTATCGCAGAAAATCATCAAATCCTAGTGCTTCACAAGTTAAATGAATCAAACAATTACAGATTTGATATTTAACTTAGCGGTAGATTGCAACGAATAATAAACTAGTAGGTCTCCTAGAAATTAAACATAACAATCATAGAAATAAGTGCAGAAGAATATTTAATACTCAACGTGAATTAAATTAAGAAAAATCATTTAGATCTCACAATATGTGGTTTCGAGGCTTCAAACTCCTTCGACCAAGTGTAAAAGTTTAGTTACACATGATAAATCTAAGAAAAATAGAGAGAAAATAGGTTGGAGGCATTCTGGTACGTTCTGGTTGTGTTCTAGAGTTTTAAAATATGTATTTATAGTTATTTTCATAAGTAGTTGACTTAAATTCGGAAACCAAAATTCGCGGACGGAAATGAACCATGCGGCCACATGGTTTAGAGGTTTGCGGCCTCAAGGAACAAATGAACTCAGCACTTTAACTCTCATGAGTGGTCCATGCGGCCGCATGGTTTTAAAGGCTTGCGGCCGCAAGGAATTACGAAACTTCCTCCCGGACAGCATTCAATATTATGGCCATAATTGTCTCTACCAATGTCCAATTTAGGTTATTCAAGATGCGTTGGCAAGCTAACTCAGAGGGCTACAACTATTCTTCAGAAACTATCTTCGAATAAGATCGTTTACCATGTCCAAAATTGGTCTCAATATGAGGTTAAAAACCGATGCAAAACTTTTCAGCTTGAAAGTTGATATGTGAAAATGTCTTTGTCATATTTCATTCCTTTGAATCCTTTCTTCATCCAATTGGCCTCTAACACTCAAGTCTTCATCAAAAGGTTAGAAACAAGTTTAGAATATTTTCACTTTAGTCCTTGAACTTTCACTTTCGTCCATTTTGGTCTCTTTTCACCTATTTCTTCCAAATTACGCCATATCCATAGAATTACGACTTAAACCAAAATATGAGAATACTAAGTACATTTAGGCACAAAATAAACATACAAGCGCATAAAATAAGGAGGAAAAAAAATGCATTTTACATTCCTATCAAATTTCCCAACACTTAGCTTTTGCTCGTCCAAGGGCAAAACTCAAATTTAATTCCCTAAAAACACTAGGTCATAATGTCAAGATCGTAGAACCATCAAACTTTTTCAAAACACATAAAATATCATGAATTAACCTTCCACACAACTCATAATCAATTAGCAAGCATCGTCATATGAAGATGGAGTAAACTAAATATGTAGACCCTCACGGATATAAGCACTCAACTCTCATGTGTTTAAAATATACTACACCAAAAACAAGCTTTCGCAACATATAAAAGGCAACATTCAATAGTTAAGTGTTGCTAAAGGGGTCTATCGCAACATTTTGATAAATGAATGTTGTAAACAAGTGCAAAAATTGAGTTTTAGCAACATTTTGTAAATAAAAGTTGCAAAAAAAGTGCCTTTCGCACGTTGCGAAAAGTTTTACTTTTTGCAGCGTTTATTGAACGTTGACAAAGGTTGACTTTTTGCAACGTTTAATAAACGTTGCAAAAAGTCAACCTTTGTCAACGTTCACTAAACGCTGCAAAAAGTAAAACTTTTCGCAACGTTCGATAAACGTTGCGAAAGGCACTTTTTTGCAACATTTAATAAACGTTGCAAAAAAATCTCTTTTGACAACGTTTATTGAACGTTGCGAAAGTAAAAAGGAAGCAAACGTTGCCAAAGTACAAAAATGAGCCAATTGGATTGGGCCAATTTTTAATAAACGTTGGAACCCTGCCTCTTCCTTCAATTGAACTCTCCAAAGCGAATCAGCCGACTTCACGCCGTTCTGGATCCAATTTCATACTTCTTCCCTAGTTCCCTTCCTTCATTTCCGGCTTTCCCTACACTCTTGCTAACTGCGCCATCCGTCCGCGACTGAACACCATTTTGGCCCGTCATAATCAAGCAAATGACTGTCGGAGGGATCTCAAAACGAATTAATCCAACCCAAAGTTTTATGTTTACAAATTCCCAATTCATTTGTGTTTCCCTCACAACCATAACCTAGTAGCCATCTTCCTTCTGCTTTAAACTTCAAAACATCTTATGGCTGCTTTCGACCTCAGGCGAAATATTTGGATTTCGGTGTCAAGGGAGGAGATCGATGAACCCTGTTCTACTTCAGAGTTTACCCTCTTCGGGACCATGGTCTCACTCTTCTATTCGCCCGCGTTTCAATCTCTTGGGCCCGTGACAACATGCTCCGTGTCTCGTTCATTCAGTCATAAGTCAGTTCTAAGCACCAGACTGGCGGAGAAGTGGTGGAAGTGAAACTAACCAATATGGAAGGAGGAGAAATCACCGATGCGCAGTGGCGAAGAATCACATATGGGTCTGTTACTCCATTCACGCTTCTACAGAGCCGGAAGAACTCAATGGACTCTTCGCACTATAGTAAAGACTGGTATTGGTCCAAGAGTTTTTCCTTTTGAATTAAGGCAATGTGAATTGGGAATTTGATTTATCTTTTAATAATGTGCATCATTTACAGATTCTGAATTTTATGTCATATTTTACCATTGGTCTAGGTCTTCCCTGTGTTGATTTAATAATTATTTAAACAGGTTCATGGTGTGATAAATTTGTGAGTTGGGGTATTTTGATGCCTGTGGGTGCAATGTTAGCATACTACCTTCTTCTGGGTTGTTTCTTGAGGTATAGAAGATGGACTATTTGAAAATAGGGAATTTGAGGCTTTTTGTTCCATATCTAAAAACCGCATACATGACATAATAAAGATGTTCTCTTGGCTGAAGGTGAGAAAAATCTTGGGTGTTAAAGTATGTGATTCAATGAGATTCAAATGGTCTTCATTGAGTTAAATAGTTGATGGCATCTCTCTCAATCATTAGTGATGGTGTTCTTACGTTGAGTTTATTAATTTGAATGGACTTTTACACTCACAGAAATTTGCTAATATATTTGCTGATTACACTTGTTGACAATGCTCATTAATTATAATACATAAACGGCTTGTAGTAGTATGTGTAATTGGTTTGATTGAGAAGGTCGATGGCCTGATGTGGTTGATGGAAGGAGAACATGTAGGACCTTTCAATCTTGGAAACCCTGGTGACTTGAACTTGCACAGGTACATGCTTCTATTTCCTGACACATTTTAACTCACATGAATGAGATAGACATACTTTAAGAAAAAAACATTTGTTATATATTATTCTGCCCTCAAACAATAACAAGAGTATGTTATTTGATATTGGAGATTAGTATTAAAATTAGATTTTTTTTTTTTTATTTTACTAGAATTCTTATTAGCTCACAGACAAACTGCCCCCATCGCCTTGCATTTAGAAAGGGCACTCATTCTATTCTTGAAGACATGCATCCTTAAAAAAATTGAAGTTAGTATAATAGTCTCTCCTCTGACCCATTGTGTTATAACATTCATATCTTCATTGACCTTTTGGCCTATTTAGAATTCAAAATTCAAACGTTTGATGATCTTTTCCATTTCTAATATTGTCATTTACTGTAAGTGTGTGAAAGGAAGTTAAAAAATGGTATTTACTTGCACAGGTATGTATATTAAAGACCTTATTATACTTAGTTTTTGGTGTAATCTCTCTTAGAAATTTTTTCCCTGAAAAATGGATAAGGAAAATTCTATGTCTAACTCTTCTTTAGTTATACTAGATCTCACTGTCAGCTCGATTATGGCCATTGACATGTGTGTTGATGTGCAATTGGATCCCTGTTGATGTTTTCTTAGTATTTGTCTGGTTTTATTTTAAGTGCCACTGGCACATCTGCCATTCAGTTAAGAAATAAAATCTAACAAGAGGAAGGAAAACTAATTACAAGAAAAAGTGAATGGATTATAAAGAATGAAAATCATTGAAACGGTTGAATAAATTCAATATCTGGAAACTGAAAATATAACAAATCCTGGCATTTTATAGCGATATAAAGGATTTATTTTTTGTTTAGGGGAAAAGATAAATGGCAAGGAATTCAAAAGCAGGTCAAGATTGTTGAAATGTGTAATTTGAACTAAAGTGCACATACCCTCAGATATCCAAGCAAAAAATAAACAACGATTGTTGAAATGTGTAATTTGAACTAAAGTGCACATACCCTCTCATGTCTTCCAACAAATGCCAAGAATTCTTATTTGCCATGTTACTAGCAGCTACATGAAGAGTATAATCTGGACCAAAATACTCGTAATATTCATGTTGTGGCATCTTATCATCAAGTTCAATTCCAAGTGCCACACCTGTCTGTTAAATAAATAAACTATTTAGCAAAAGTAAAAGAAACTGGAATCCACAACAGAAAATAAATTGATAAAGATCACACATATGAAACTAGGTTCTTGTTCAAAGAAAACTACAAGAGGATTGAATAATCATGACAGGTTTTTCTTTTTCTGTTTTTCTTTCCTTTTGGTTTCTTGCGGGGACGGAAATTCCTTTCTTTTCAGGATAAACAATGATTTGTTCATTATTAAATTATGAATTTACATTTATCAGATAAACACTCTACTCTGTTGTTCAATCATGAAAGCTTGCCTTACAAAGATCCCAATCCCAAGAAAGAAAGTAGAATATCGGCTTGGTCCATCTCCTCAGAGATTTCTGCCATCATATTGGTATTATTGAGAAAAGGTATCCTCTAAAAAAAAGAATAGAAAGAAAATCAAGAACACAAGGCATTCCACCTAAGAATGACTAGGGAGAAAGAAAAATCCTTTACTCCTAATCTATAGAAACCCATGAAGACACTACAAAATTTCCTATTATCCCATAGGTCGCTACTGCTTCCTCTTTCTCCTTCAAAAGTTATGTTGTTACTTTCTGTTTAAATTCCAAATCAGATAAACGATTCCTTTGTTTTGAGTTCAAAAAAGGGTCATAAATGGCCATTTTGTGCTAACAGAAATATCAAATCGGTTTTCATCTTCACTTTCTTTTAACTACAGCGAAGTTGGTTTTGTAGAAGTTGGAAATGTTCATTCAGATGAATTTTACACAGATTGGATATAGATCCATTTTTTTAACATGAAACTACTTCAGTGTCGTCATTTCTTGATGACACCTATCCCCTTTTGGTGAACACATAAGTTCTCCAGACACCAGCAGAATGCTTTACAAGCTCTAGTCAGACAGTTTGGAAGCAAGCACGGTCACACAACAGTATAACTTCGAAAGGCATCATAGTATAAAAATAATTTAAAATGTTTCTAATACGTCTGCGATGATATCAAATTTTCTTATGAAGGTAAAGGAAAGATAAGAATAATCATTTGCTGTCCTAGTCTAGTTGCATTGTAGTTGTCGTCATTATTTTTAATCTAGTCATGATACCCATGACTTTCGTCTAGTCTACCCATACCATGTCAAAAGTTCGAAGATGTCTACAAAAGCACAAATGAGATGAGTAAATATAGCTTCTATCCTCTAGAATGTCATACATACAAATGTCAGGAGGTGGAAGAAAAATGAATTCATTCTATAGAAATAGGCTTAGGTGTGTCCTATTTTAATGAATTTTAAAAGATTATAAATTTTATTATACTCAATTGGTTTATATTCATAAGAGTTTCATTAAAAATAATAAAATTTCAAAAGAGTTTGATATGTGTATTTTTAAGTTTAAAAGTCATCCAAATCACTTGAAATTCTTTTATTAATAAAATCCTTATAAATTCTTTACGGTGTTCTCTTTTGCAGCTGCTGGCCTACATTCCCACAGATATTCATCAATGGTGAGTTCATTGGAGGATCATATATCATTCTAAATATGCATCAGGTAATTATTTCTAGTAATCTCCTTTTAGAAGGTGAAATGGTCACTTATGTCAAACTGTTGTGAAAAGAGATGTTATTGTCTATGGGTTATTTATCTTAGCAGTCTTATAATGTTGAATTGGTAGTGGTTTATCGTAAAAATGTTTATTTTGCTCAGTTTATTATACTCAATTGTTGCTGAGGATCTTACATGATTTGCTTTGGGACATTTTTCAGTTTTCAAAAGCAACTGGCAGAATAAAAGAGGCCATATCTAGTCTTCCTGTTGCAAGTGAGAATGATGATATGGAAGAATCTGTTGCTTTGAAAGAAGAGTCGGGGGTACCAAGTACAGATGGACATACAAATGAGGAAGAGCCCGATCCATTTGGACTGGATGCCCTGATAACAAATTCTAAGGACAATAGTTCATAGGGGAATTATCAATTTTTAGTTAGGTTGTGCTGTAACTAGTTTATTATAGTTTCGCTCTTTAATCATTACTCATTTTTAGATAGGTTGTGTTGTAACACATTCTGATGTTGTATTGATTCAAAAATTATATTTATAATGAAATTATCAATTTTTATGCAATTTTAAAATTTGTTCACAAAGTGTCATTTTCAATTTTATCGGTCAATTACCATATATAATTGTAAAAAAGAAAAAAGGTTTACGACAACGTTGAAAAAACGCTACAAAAGAGTCTATCGCGACGTTTAAAAAACGCTGCAAAAGGGTCTACCGCAACGTTTAAAAAACGCTGCAAAAGAGGTCTACCGCAACGCTGAAAAAACGCTGCAAAAGGGGGTCTACCGCAACGTTTAAAAAATGCTGCAAAAGAGGTTTACCGCAACGCTGAAAAAACGCTGCAAAAGGGGGTCTACCGCAACGTTTAAAAAACGCTGCAAATGGGTCTACCGCAACGTTTAAAAAACGCTGCAAAAGAGGTCTACAGCAACGTTGAAAAAACGCTACAAAAGAGGTCTACCGCAACGTTGAAAAAACGCTGCAAAAGGGTCTACCGCAACGTTTAAAAAACGCTGCAAAAAGTCTTCCCTCAACGGCAACACCGGTCTTCGCAACACTTGGAAAAACGCTGCAAAATGGCTTTTGCAGCGTTTTTTGGCTGCTACAAAAGCCATTTTTTGGTGTAGTGATAGTAAGTGTTTCGCTCAAATTCATTTCAATGGAGATGTTCTACCATATGCTTGCATATCTTCACATTCACTACCACTTAGATTACATGTTTTACAAGAATCATAAGGACTTTCAAAGGTTGTACTGTGGCTTATGGTCAAGGTGAGAAATATTTGGGTATGTGACTCAAAAGCCATCGAAACTAATTGAGTAAAGATAAATAGACTTAGCTCAAACATATACATAAGACATGTAAACCAACCACTCCACGTGATAGTTTCATCATTTTTGCATCTATCCCACACAAATCGAAATCTTTCTTGAGATGTAGGAAGAGTTATGAATATAGATCATTTTCACATTAAAATCACTCACATTCATCACTTATTTTCTTTTTTTTCTTTTCTTTTTTTTTTCTTCAATCATTCATTTTTTTTCTTCTTCTTGTATTTCTCTTACACAATGTAAACTCCAATTTATACACCAATACTGGAACTCCCTAAATTGACATAGAAAATTTGTTCCAATTCACCAATAATAGCACTACCTTAAATTTTGATACCCCCACCCACACTTATTTTCTTGCATACCCACACTTTTCATGACATTCAACAATACTCTACTAGTTCTAAAACTTGGGTAAAGACATTGTTTTCCAGTTTAAAGATTGTAATGTGAGTTTATACAAAGAAAATGCGATAAGGCCCAAAGGGGCTCAACAATGGAAAATTCAATTATAGGGTCGGCTATTTGGCTAATGAAGCTCATTTATGTAACAAAGATGGTCTTAATCATGTTCGTGCATGCATGTATCAATGTGATGTTGAAGAGAATCAAGGCAAGTTCTAGAGAAACAAAATCATGGAAGAATATCACACATGAAAAAGAATAGTGAGACTGTTATGGATGTATTAGTCTAAAGGCTCAAAAATTTCAACGATTTTTGTCTACAAAATATAGTTACTACCATCCTCAAAGAAAATAACTCCACTAATTAATTGTAAGTTGGAGGATTATTCATTCAATCGTGAAACGTGAATTAAATTAAGAAACATCATTTAGATCTTACAATATGTGGTTCCGAGGCTTCAATCCCATTCGACCAAGTGTAAAAGTTTAGTTACACAAGATAAATCTAAGAAAAATATAGAGAAAATAGGTTGGAGGCATTCTGGTACGTTCTGGTTGTATTCTAGGGCTTTAAAATATGTATTTACAGTTGTTTCCATAAGTAGTTGACTTAAATTCGAAAACCAAAATTCATGTCCTAGAAATGAACTATACGGCCGCATGGTTTAGAGATTTGCGGCCGCAAGGAACAAATGAACTCAGTACTTTAACTCTCGGGAGTGGTCCGTGCGGCCGCAAGGAATTACGAAACTTCCTCCCGGATAGTTTTCAATTGTTTGGCCATAACTTTCTCTACCAATGTCCAATTTAGGTTATTCAAGATGCGTTAGCAAGCTAACTCAGAGGGATACAACTATTCTTCAGAAACTATCTTCGAATTCGATTGTTTACCACGTCCAAAATTGGTCTCAATATGAGACTGAAAACCGATGCAAAATTTTTCAGCTTGAAAGTTGATATATGAAAATGTCTTGGCCATATTTCATCCCTTTGAATCATTTCTTCATCCAATAGGCCTCTAACACTCTCGAGTCTTCATCACAAGGTTAGAAATAAGTTTAGAATATTTTCACTTTAGTCCTTGAACTTTTACTTTCGTCCATTTTGGTCTCTTTTCACATATTTCTTCCAAATTACGCCATATCCATAGAATTGCCACATAAACCAAAATATGAGAATACTAAGTACATTTAGGCATGAAATAAACATACAAGCGCATAAAATAAGGAGGGAAAAATATGCATTTTACATTCCTATCAAATTTTCCCACACTTAACTTTTGCTCGTCCTCGAGCAAAACTCAAATTTAATTCCTTAAAAACACTAGGTCATAATGCCAAGATCATAGAACCATTTAACTTTTTCAAAACACATAAAATATCATGAATAAACCTTCAACATAACTCATAATCAATTAACAAGCATTATCATATGAAAATGGAGTAAACTAAACATGTAGACCCTCACGGATATAAGCACTCAAATCTCATGTGTTTAAAATGGTAAGTGTTTCGCTCAAATTCTTTCCAATGGAGATGTTCTGCCATATGCTTGCATATCTTCTCATTCGCTACCACTTAGATCACATGCTTTACAAGAATCATAAGGAATTTTCAAAAGTTGTATTGTGGTTTATGTGGGAAATATTTGGATATGTGACTCAAGAGCCATCGAAACTAGTGGAGTAAAGATAAATAGACTTAGCTCAAACATATACATAATACATGTAAACCAACCACTCCACATGATAGTTTCATCATTTTTGCATCTATCCCACACAAATCGAAATCTTTCTTGAGATGTAGGAAGAGTTATGAATATAGATCTTTTTCACATTAAAATCACTCACCTTCATCACATATTTTCTTTTTCTTTCTTTTCTTTTCTTTTTCTTCAGTCATTCATTTTTTTTCTTCTTCTTTTTGTGTTTTTCTTGCACAATGTAAACTCCAATTTATACACTAATACTGGAACTTCCTAAATTGACATAGAAAATTTGTTTCAATTCACCAATAATAGCACTACCATAAATTTTGATACCCCTACCCACACTTTTCATGACATTCAACAATACTCTATTAGCTCTAAAACTTAGGTAAAGACATTGTTTTTCCAGTTTAAAGTTTGTAATGTGAGTTTATACAAAGAAAATGCAATAAGGCCCAAAGGGGCGCAACAATGGAAAATTCAATTACAGGGTCGGCTATTTGGCTAATGAAGCTCATTTATGTAACAAAGATGGCCTTAAGCATGTTCGTTCATGCATGTATCAATCTGATTTTGAAGAGAATCGAGGCAAGTTCTAGATAAACAAAATCATGGAAGAATATCACACATGAAAAAGAATAGTGAGATTGTTATGGATGTATCAGTCTAAAGGCCCAAAAATCTCACCGACTTTTGTCTACGGAATTTAGTTACTACCATGCTCAAAGAAAATAACTCCACTAACCAACTCTAAGTTGGAGGGTTATTCATTCAATCATGTTGAGATGTGTAGATGGCAAGTCGAGTCTAGTGCCAAATTGTTGAAAATTGACGGCCATATTTGTAATCAAGTTTCTTGAGTAGAAGATCGAGTTATGGGCATAAACTATCAAGAAAACTAAAAAAAAATATAAAAAAACAAGTTAAAAAGAAACTAGAATAAGAAAATTGGTCTCAATATGAGGCTGAAAACCGATGCAAAACTTTTCATCTTGAAAGTTGATATGTGAAAATGTCTTGGCCATATTTCATCCCTTTGAGTCCTTTCTTCATCCAGTTGGGCACGAAATAAACTCTCGAGTCTTTATCACAAGGTTAGAAACAAGTTTAGAATATTTTCACTTTAGTACTTGAACTTTCACTTTCATTCATTTTGGTCTCTTTTCACATATTTCTTTCGAATTACGCTATATCCATAGAATTGCCACCTAAACCAAAATATGAGAATACTAAGTACATTTAGGCACAAAATAAACATACGAGTGCATAAAATAAGAAAGAAAAAATATGCATTTTACATTCCTGCCACTTACTCTAGGCACGACGGGCTACGACCGTATACTAGAGACGTGTATTTGATTCTTATACATTGAGGGGCTACGACCGTGTGTAAAGGTACCTATTATACATTGAGGGGCTATAGTTGTGTATAAGGATAATTATGTTATTTCCACTTTATACACTGAGGGGCTACAATTGTGTGTAAAGGTAACTTTTATCCACTGAGGGGGCTACAACCGTGCGTAAGGGTACCTATTATGTACTGAGGGAGTACAACCATGTATAAAGATGATTATGTTATTTTCACTTTGTGCACTGAAGGGCTATGGCTGTGTACAAAAGTGTTGATCAGACGGTTTATGTACATATGACTTTATAGCTTTCAGATCGTCAGCAGATGATTACATGTGGTACATTTTGATGTGATTATTCAGTATATAGTGGATTATTAGCTTTCGGCTTACAATTTAGCTTATGGATTTCATATTATGATTTTAGCTTACTGAATTCGACTAGTGTACTTACTCATTGTATTGTATCAATTATTATCATTTTTAGATATCAGCTTGAGTCTAATTTATGATTTAGCACCAGCATTACGATTTTATACAATGTTATGATACAAATTTCAAGGATAATGAACACATCAAGATAAGTGAAAAATTAATTTTTCTTTTATAAATGTATATACATACATAAAGGACTGCATAACCATTGTCTAAACGCTCAACTTACTGGGATTATCATCTTGCGAATTTTTCTTAACCTTTTCCTTATAGGAGGCAGTTGACTGAGCAGAAGTGAAGGTTATATTGATAACTTGGCAGCCACTACCACCATTTATTGTAGATTCTTTCACTTAAAACTATGTATCATCAAGCGAATATTTTGCTTCATATTTGGGGATTTTGTAGTTTAATATGTCAAAGATAACGATGGGATATTGTAAAGTAAATTGCATTACTATCATCTTATTGAGAAGTAGTTATGATGCATAGTGATATTGATGTTGTTAGTTGGATGAGTGAATGATATTATGATGTTGGTATTTTGGTGTTTGGAAAAACTTTATGGCTACATGATTGAGAATAGTTCCATTTGTTTAAAGGAGACTCTATCAAATTTTTTGAAAAATCTCATTTGGTCAAAGGAAGCTATACAATCAAAGTTAAGTTATAGTTACCTCGGTGATATGTCCAGTGACTAGTTGGCACTAATCATCGGCGCACGTCACGTCTTGAGTCTAATAAGGAGTTTTGGGACGAGTTTTGTCAGATATAGCCCCTCTTAGGGTGGTAGACCTCTAGTGAATGGATCTGTTTATCATGGAGTTTGTCCCAATATGTTATGAAGTAACCTAACCACTCTGAACTCTTTCTTTAACAACTAGGAGTTTGATGTCTATAAACTTTGACATCATCAAGTTTCTGTTAGAAAGAAAGACTGCTATTGTCACATAATAACTTAAGTAGACTTTCAATTCCATCCAAAATATGCAGCCTAATGAGATAATTATTTGATGAAATTTGTGATGTGCTTATTTTCACTGAACTTGTGATATACACAATCATCAACTGAATTCATTTCAAAACCAAATGAGATAATTATTTGATGAAATTTGTGATACCATTGACGGGAAGCCTGCTTAAGCCCATAGATGGATTTCTTTAATTTGCAAACCATTTTCTTTGAGTCTTCCGACACAAAGTTTTTCGATTGCATCATATATATCATCTCATCAATGTCACCATTAAGAAACGTCGTCTTTACATCCATCTGAAGTAGAAAAAATTCAAAATGTGCCACAAATGTCATTATGGTCCTGAAAGAGTCTTTCATTGAAACTGGAGAGAAAATATCTTCGTAATCGATGTCTTTCCTTTGAGTAAAGCCTTTTGCAACAAGACGAGTATTTTATCTTTCCGCATTACCCTTTGAATTCCTCTTGGTTTTAAATATCCAATTACAACCAATGTGTTTCGCACCTTCATGCAATATGATGAGTTCCTAAACGTCATTATTACTTACAAACTTTATCTCTTTATGCATGACATCAATCTACTCTTTAGAATTATTCATTTGCATGGCTTGATGAAAGTTGATTATTCAGTTCTTCTTTCATGAATCCATAACATCCTTATTTTCTTGGGGAAAACTTTATACATAATGACATTTGTTCTTGAGGTTGTTAAGTTTGTTTTTTTGGAACAATCTCTTAATTGTGTATAGAGGATTTTGTAATATTGCCTTGATCCCAAATTGCTTCATGAACAAGATCTCGAGCAAGAATTTGTCCCTGATCCTAATCATTATTAATTACAACAAAAGAAATATATACATATTTTTCATCCAAAACAAAATCATCAGCCTTATAACCATATCTCCCCTGCAAACTTTACATCCTCAAGGAATCGAACATTTACCGTTTCGAAAATTGACATAATAGTGGGGTTTTTAAAATTTTGTAACCCCTTGACCTTTCACAGTATCAATTAAAATAGCAATTGACAATTCTGGAATCCAGTTTCTTTTCCGATAGCCTAGAAGGTATTGACTCAGCTGGACAACTATAAATGTGCAAGTACTTCAAACTAGGCTTTTTGTCTTTTCAAAGCTCATAAGGGGCTTTGATAGTTGCTTTGGTTGGAACTCTATTAAGAATATAAGCTGCAATTTTTAGTGTTTCTACCTAGAAAGATCCTGATGTATTGTGGGACAATTTCACATTCCTCTAAGAATTTAGTAAAAGGCCTTGAACGTTGCTCTCGTGATTCATCATATCTGTCATAGTATTCACCACTATGATAAGATCTGACTTTTTAAACTTTTTTACTGAGTTGATTTTCAACCTCATTCTTATATACCTTGAACATGTCCAGTATTTGGGATTTCTCATAGATGAGATACAAGTAGCCATAGTGAGAAAAGTTTGTCTATTAATATAATAAATTATTGTTGACCATTCTTAAAAAACGAAATGAATGGTCCACAGATTTCTCTATGAATTAATTCTAAGACGTCTGAAATCCTATTGGCACTTAATCTCCTTATGTTTGTTTGTTTTCCCTTAATAAAATTAACATAAACACTTAAGTCTAAAAAAATTAAGGAAATCAAGAATTCCTTCTAACACAAGATTTTCCATTCTTTTTTTTATTAGAGAAGTGACATAATCGCTTGTGTCATAACAAAGTAGAATTCTCATTGGTAAATTTATGAGAGGCAACCGTATTAAGTTTACATAAGTTATCATAACCGGATAAAGAACTGATACCCACAATATTTGAGCTAAGAAAAAGATCAAACTGACTATTTCAAATTGAACATGAGTAACCAAATTTGTCCAATGTAGAAATAGAAACCAAATCCCATCCAAAAAGACGGTACCGTAAATGTCTCTTTCAAATCCAAATAATAAGCCGTCTTTAATGATAACCTAAGGTCTATATAACTTCAACCTTAACTGATTTGCCATCGCCCTACATAGATGAATCTTTCAACATCAGTTGGTTTAGACAGCTCAGACAACCCCGTATAGACACACTTATTTGAATAGTGGTGCCGAAATTTATCCACCAAGTGTATCGTATTAACACTAAATTTACCTCAAAACAAGCCAAAGTGAGAAGTGTACTTTTCTTTATACGTCAAATGTGATATTTAGTACAGTCTCTATTTATATATCCCGGATTTTCACAAAAGTTACAACTAAATTTATCATTTTCAAGCTTTCACTGTTTATTTTGAACCGAACCAGATACATCTTTTTTATTCTTTATTACTTGTCCTTAGAGGTACTTGCCAAGTAAGTAATATTTGATTTATCTAGCTTTAGTCTTTCTTCTTGTTGCACTCAATATGGAAAGAACTCATTAAGAGTCCACTTTCCCATTTGACAATTGTAACTGACCTTAATTAATCGAATTGTGCAAGAATAGAATTCAAAATCAAATCCACGAGCAAGTCATCAGACAACTCAAGCTTTGATGGTTTTAGTTTTAAAGCTACATGAGACATCTCCATGATATACTCCCAAATATCTATTTATCTTTATACCTTAGTGAAACTAAGTTCGTAAAAAAGTACTAGTTTTGACCTTATTGCTCTTTGCAAAGCATTTTTTCAATTTCATCAAAAAATTCCTTAGCAGTAGTTATCTTATCGGACACAGCGCCCATGAATGATTTTGGAAAACCACGCTTCATGATCATAAAACTTATGCACTTTGAACGATCCCACTTATCAAAGTCCATTTTTTTCATCAGCGAAACTTTTATCCGTAAGCGCAACTGGTTGTTCAGTCCTTAACGCAAGGTCTAAGTCCATGCAGCCAAGAATGATATGAACATTCTCTTTCTAGTCCTTAAAATTGGTTCCATTTAGCACAGGAATAGAGTTGATGTTGACAGATATTGCAGAAGTTGATAGATTAACCGATAGATTAACCGAATAGATAACTTATACATAATTAACATGTTCACATAGGAATCCGTATTAAACAATTAATTAATTAAAATAATAGTAAGCCCTATCACAAGAGACCAAGCACAACATTGGTATTTTGTCTTTGGATAGAAATACCAACTTGTAAGTGGTACTCTCGATGTAATAATCAAATATTAATAATAAACTATGTCAAACAATAAACTTATCTTTGGACTGATTTATTGTACACATAAAACAAAACCTTATAATTGTCACATATTTATTACCACAGGTGTGCATGTAATTTGGCCAAATATTTACCTTCATTTGGGGCGATAAATATCCACATAAATTACAAACACACAACCTTCCTAATATTCCAAATAAATTAATTTAGACAGAAGGGGTTACTTTGGTAACATGTTGTTTCAACTAATTTATTTAGGAAAATTAGTAATCCAAAAGAAATTTATTTTAATACCAAAATTTGAATTTTAATTGTTAGTCCTTAATTCTTTTATTTTTGAAGTTTTAGGGGTCTAAGGGTTAATGATTCAAGACTTAAGGGTTCCAAAAATTAATTATCCAAAACTTTAGGGGTCAATAATTAATTATTGAAAACTTTGGAGTCATAAAGTAATTATTTGAAACTTTAGGGATCCAAAAATTAATTATTCAAAACTTTAGGGGCCAATTTAAACCAATTATGAACTTTTAGGGGCTTAATTACAAAATTCTGAACTTTAATGGCCCAAAAATTAATTAATTTCAAACTTTATGGATTGAATTATTAAACATGAAACTTTAAAAAGCTCAATAAGATGAATTTTAACCTTACAGGGCTGAATAACCAAAGCTTTAAATTTAAGGGGCTGAAAATTTTTAATAAACTTAACCCTAATTTTAATTTGCAAGCAATGACATGAACTCATCAAATCTTCACCACAAGCTCCCGCCTACAAAATCCACCCAAACCTTAAATTATTATTATTATTATTGATCCGCAACGGCGCCGCCCCCCAACACCCGCAACGCTCACCGGCTGCTGAAAATCTACAGCGGCGATGCTGCGTAGAAATACCAAACAGTGGGCACTGCTACTAGCAGCGCAGGTTGCTGCTACAATACTAGCGACAGCGCCTATTTCAGCGACGGCGCAAAAAAATGATCTGAATTTTTTGAAAATGTTCTGGAATTTTTTTTTTCAAATTTAACAAAAATTAAATCTGGATTTGTTAAATTTGAAAATAATTAAATTATCACAAGAAAATTAAAATTTCGATTATCAATTACTCAACATGGAATTGGCTCTGATACCAATTATTGAAATTTTCATGAAAATTAAACTTTCTAAACTTTACATAATTGCCAAGACTTCATGTCAAATCACCAAGAAAATTAATTAATATGGAACATACCTTGATCCATTGATTTGTATCTGGAATCTGGATCTTTAAATCTTGATTTTTTGTTCTTCAATTTAATTGTTGTAAATCTTCTTCTTGATTCTTGATTGTGGGTTTATGGATCTTCCTCTTCAATATTTTCTCTCTGATATTCTTGTGTTAATATGATGGCACAAAGAATGAGAAATTACATATGAATTGGAGACCATAACTCCATATATAGTTTTCATATGTATTTGGTACATCGTCAAATACAAACCCTAATAGATCCGATTTACAAATATATCATAACTCAATTAAAGAATAAATAAGAAAAGATGAAATTTTTCAAGAAGTTTATTAACTGCTGAATTTCTTAAAATTGGGTATTGGTAGAAGTGAAGATGAAAATGACAAAGGAGAAGAAATTAAGATAATGTGAAGAGGAACTCCATTTAAGTAATTTTACTTAAGATTTATTTAACTAAATAAAAAAAATTACTTAAAATTGTCATGAACTTAACAAAATTCATAGTGGTGCCCATTATTAAAGGTGACAATATTACAAGTGACATGGGTGCAATTTTCTCATTAATAAAACTCACAAAATATCAGTTGAAATAGTATGCAGAAACCAAGAATAGAAGTGGAAGTTCCGTGGCATTCTCCAATAATTGAATCAAATGGGTTAGGTGTACAGAAATAAACTTACCAGAATACACACATTTGTGGGCCTGTGCATTTTTTATTCTTTTTAAATATGGTCAGTCCCACGCATTTGTGTCTATTCTAGCCAAATTATGGTGGCCTACTTTTGTACATTGGGCTTAAATGTAATTGAATGGTGAAACATTTTGCAAATATAAGAATCTCCTTACTATTTGCATTCAATAGATATGTTAAAAAAATGATATTGAAATGGGAAATTTAAATCTTGATTAGAATTTGCACCGGAATATACAATTATGTGCCATAATACCATATATTTAATTACTGACAGTTGTGATGTTGTTTAAAGAGAAAAGTGAGTAAATATGCAGCGTAATTGAAAGGTGATCTAAATAGGCTGGGAAAGATGGTAAAATAAATTTGGGATTCCACAAAAATCTCAGCAAGTACACAAATTCTACCATTTGTCTAGTTGAATATGTTGGTCTTGGTGGTGACACAGCAAAGCCTCCAAAGATAGAACCAGCATCCGCTTACTAGTGAGCTACCATCACCCCTTTGAACCTAAGCATCACAAATTAGCTCGTCCACAATATATATATATATATATATATATATATATATATATAATTAATCCACTGAAATAAAGAATAATATTTATCGAAGTATGAACTGGGCTCAGAGTTGCTACTGCAACTCAAAACCCACAAGGGTTTGCTTCCTTCGCTACTGTACTCACAGCACTTGGTCTCATCACCACATAAAATTGATTCTTTCCCCATGGGCAGATCACCCATTTCAGCGTACTTCATCACTTCTTCTTAATTCACATTCTCTTCATCTCTTGCATGTTTAAAAACGCTATACTAACCAAGTTTAACACAAGACGCCAGCTGGCCTTATGAGCTCAAAAATATTCTTTGGCCCTTCATATCCTCTTTCTTGATCATCAATCTTCCATCGATATATAGTGCGGTATTTTTCATGGATGGCAAAATTGGTCATGTGTACTCTTTTATTTTATTCTCCACCCCTATCCAAGGTCTTCCACTGGCACCATCATCTGCTGCTGGCACAAGAGCATTAAAATCCTTCACAAATTCAACACAACTCTCCTCCCCAACATTAGCAATTAAAAGGTTACCAATTTTGGATGAGAAATATAATTAATAAATACATTTTGACTTTCCTGAAAAGCCTTGCGAGTTGATTTTTTATGTATAATCAAATCTACCAATCGAGATGGTGTCACAGAGGAGCCTCTCAAGCTCTACCATTTCACAGTTAGTGTGCAGTGTGCTAGAATCACACCTAACTTGAAAAAATATATTTTTCACTGAAATTGCAGTACTCTTGTGTGCAATTCTCGTGCGAAAAATCATTAACTGCATTGACAAACCATAAATAATTCAAAAAGTTGGGATTCCATGGACAAGAAATATAAAAACTGGGATTTTTTCTTATTCCCCCGCACACCACTTTTTTTTTCCTGGTTTTCTCTTTTCTTTTCCTTTTCTTTCTTAATTTTTTTGTTCTCCTCTGTTCTCTTTTCTTTTCCTTTTCCTTTTCTTTCTTTTCCCGCATTTTATTTTACTATTATTTCCTTTTTCTTTCCTTTTCATTTTCTTTCTTCTGCTTTTTGCCAAAACCCTTTCCTCCTTTCCAGACTACATCCGCGGCGGCATCAATACGTCAATCAGTCAATCATTAAGCAAACCATATAACCCAAACCCTTTCCCTCTTTCTACCCAAACCCTTTTACTCGAGTGTTAGAGATTTGAGAAGGTAATATTGCACGATATGAAGTATAGATCGCACAAACAATAACAAGATTAAAAGAAAACAAACAAGAAGATGAAATGGTAGAGGAACCGAATATTTTATTAACAACAAATGGAGAGAAAAATTACAACTTCTACAACTTAAGGTCATATAAACTGAATGAAAAGTTCACTATTTATAAGAGACATGTGCAAACCTTAGAATAAACCTAAAATATGAAAACTATATAAAAAATTGCGTAAAATCAAAAAATAGGAAACAAAATCCGCGGCCCATCGCTCGAGCGATAAGCGGGCTAGAGCCTGTCGCTCGAGCGAAAGCTCATTGTTTCAATTTTGCTCCTCTCACTCGAGCAGGAGTCGAGCATCCGTTCAGCATCGTCAATCCATCTTTTTTCCTTCTTGAACTCTATTTTGACATCTTCAAACTCAATACTCCAAAATGTGAAACCTTAGACCCAATTTGAACCGAATTTGAGTCACAAAATCCAACAATCTCCACCTTGACACAAATTTCCCCACCTGAAAATATAAATCCGACTGTAGCGAAACACACTAAACTCTTCAACCAGAACCAAACCTCTCCAACACTCGAAAATATTCTTCCTCTTCCACCATATCCAAACAAGGATACAAATGAACCCAACCCCCGAGTTTCCAAAATTTACAACGAATTCAAAATTTACCAAATTGGGTCGAAACACATGGGTAATAGAATCTCCACTAAATACTTTAATTGAAGGCTCCTGGCTAGACTTGTCATATATATATATATATATATATATATATGATTTACATGTTTTAGGATGCCATGCATATGCAATATTGACATTGTATATTAGTATCGACTTTTATCTATAACAAGAAGTAAAGATCATAGTCATCCGAATATAGTTATATTGTATTCTTGACTAAAATTTTCTCTGAAATCCATAATTATGTACTTGATCAGGGGCGGACCCACATGGGGTCATGTGGGGTCAGATGACCCCACAAAAAAAAAAAAAATTTTGAGTTTTTTTTTTTTGTTTTTAAAATTTTTTTTTTTTTTTAACCTAAACATTTTTGAAATCTCATTTTTGACCCCACAAAAAATTTGGTCTCGGTCCGCCCCTGTACTTGATATCAAATTAGTAACTTCCAACAGTAAAAATATTGTTTGAAGAGAGAAGAGAGAGGAGTTTCACTATAGAAATTAAATGAATAGCAAAATTGGACGATACAATCGCTGAGAAATACATTTGGCATGAAAATCCTAGCAAGTGACTGATTATCACATTAGACTGATAAGATCTATTAATGTACATGGTGTCACAACATAGCCTATCATGACAAAACAACAGTTCAACTAGAGGTGTCAATCCGGGTGGTCCGAGCTGGGTCGGCCCGCCAACATATGAGCCTGGTAACGGCCCACGTAAAAAAAAGCTCGCCCGCTATGGGTTACGGGCCGGTTACGGGTCGGCCCACAATTTTGGACTACAACCCAGGCCCGCTCGCTGATCCATCCGGGTCTAGCCCATGCGGGTCACAGATCACGGTTTGTTCCGGTTTGGCTTGTATAATTGTATAAATAAAATTATAAAAATATAGAATTTTTCATATTTATAGCAATTTTTTTTTTCATGTAAACTAAGAATTGAACAAAATGATAAATTCATATTTATACCACCAAGAAATGTTTACATGGAATTATTTATAACTTTGAAAAGTTAAATTTAACTTAAACAAATAACAACTAAATGCATTTCTAATTACTATTATGAAATATTTATATTATAAGTACATCCCAACTATGTTGATACCTATTTTTACTATAATTTATAGTTTAAGTACATTTCAATTAGGTTGACACCTACTTAACTATAATATTTAAATTTTTTTTTTCACGGGTCACACCTCCTTGACTCGTGAACTGCCCGCTCGGGTCACGGGTCGGCCTGCTGTCCCGTGTCGATCGGATCAATTTTCACGGGTCTGATCGGTCCGTCCGTCTTGACACCTCTATGTTCGACAACAAGCACTCCAAAAAAAATAAAAAATAAAAAAAATAGCTCTTCACGACATTTTCTTGCAATGTGCGTATAAAACACGTCTTTGAAATACACTATTTAAGACATCCATAACTTTGTGATGTAAATTTCCAATTACTTAAAGTAGTTAGGCATAAATATTGAGACACGCCATAAAATTATAAAATTTACGGCTTATTATTGAGGAATACTTGTATAGTATGCATTATAAAAAACAGGTTTTTTTCTTGTTTCCTACACACCATTTTTTTTCCTGGATTTTTCTTTTCCTTCTATATATTTTTTTTTTTCGTTCTTTTTCTCTCCCACGTTATCTTTTCTTTCCTATTTCTTATGTTTCCTTTCCCTTTAACTTTTCTTACTTCTCCTTTTTACCTAAACCCTTTTCTACTTCCGGATTACATTTGCAGCATTGTCACTGTTCACTTCATTTCATTCAGTCGTTCATTAAGTCAACCAAATGACCGAAACCCTTTTACTCTGTTTTAGATGAATTATTGTAATTTTGAGTTGTGAATTTTATTATAACAACGAGAGATTTTGATTGTGGGTGTGAATTTGTTTGTCGTGATTTTGATTTTTTAGCAATTTCGTTCGGAGCCTATGTGTATATCTAATGGATAAAGCTTTGGGCTGTTCAACTTTTGATCTTTTCAAAAAAGAAAAAAAAAAAAAAAATTATGCTACATTTTGGCTTTGAAATTAATCAAATTATTAGTGTTGCTTACAATTGTTTGACATTTGTTGTGGAATTTTAGCTGTTTTAAGGTAAGGAACTTTGTGCCGGTTATTATAATTTTTCTTATTATTATTCTTTGTTTGCATAATTTCATATTGTTGGGCGTGGAAATGGAGGGAAGGTAGTGATGGATCCAGAATTTTGAGTCAGCACGGATGGCCGTTGACCGTCGATCATTGGCAGCAATAAAATATTAAAAGTCTCGTTTGATGCTCATTTTTTGCAAAAAAAAAAAAAAAATACATTTTGGAATAGTGATTTAATGGAGAATGTGTAATTAAAAATAAGGAAATTTTTTGAATTTACATGTAATATTATTTTATTAAAAAATGTGTGGTTTAAAAGAAGATAGAAAAATGTATTTTGAAAAAAAAAAAAAGGAAAATCAAACAAGGTTTAAAATTTAAATATGACAATTAGTTTTTTCAAACTGAACATATATAATTATGTTGTACAAGTTAGCAATATTCACTAAATTATATTGTGGCCAAGTTTTGTATAATTCAAAGGAATGGCACGTGTTCAAATTTTTATAATTGCATTAAAATCGCTAAAATGTAATATTTATTATTCTAATAAATTTAGTTTCAAAATACAACAAGTACCATAATGGTCATACTTTCAATAATCCTAAGGAGAGTTCACATGTTTGAATTTCCCTCTATTGCATTAATTTTGGTAAAAATTGTAGAACTAAAAATATTTCACAATAAATAGATTAGGAAGGGATTTGAAACCATTTCAATATGAATATGCAAATTCTAACCATCTGAACAATGAGAAATATTTGAAAATAAAATAAATTATCAGTTATATAATCTAAAAAATTTATCTATTATTAACAAAAAAAATCTGTTCCCGACGAATCTAGTATGCGTGGTCGCGGGGGCTTGTCGGGTGCTGGATCCGCCTAGGGCAGTCTCTCCTCCTCAATTTCTCTTTTAGGGCTCTTTTATTCAGTATTCGGGACATCAAAAAAGGCAAAGGGATTGATGCATTCGAATCCCCTCCATATTGCATTAATTTTAGTAAAAATTGTAGAACTACAAATATTTCATAATAAATTGATTAGGAAGGGATTTAAAACCATTTCATTATGAATATACAAGTTTTAACCAGCTGAACTACAAGAAATGTTTGAAACTACAATGAATTACTAGTTATACAATCTAAAAAGTTTATTTATTGTCAAAAAATAAATAACTAAATAAATAAAACAGTTTTCAGCAAATCCAGCACGCGCGATTGCTGGAGCTCGAGTGCTGGATCTGCCATTGAAGGTAAGAGCAGTCTCTCATCCTCAACTTCTCTTTTAGAGCTCCTTTATTTAGTATTTGGGACATAAAAAAGGCATAAAGTTGATAACCTAAATATTACCTATATATGGCATTACAGGTTTGGTACATAAATGGGAAAAAAAAAAAAAAAAGCATTTCCAAACTACATAGAGATGGATATTTGGGGTCAAATGATTTTGTATCATTAGACAAATGTGAATCATTTGTGTTAGGTAAAATGACCAAAGTCCCTTTTACTTAAAAAGGAGAAAGAGGTACATAATTATTGAGCCTGATACAAATTGATGTATATGGACTCGTATCAATTAATGTTAGATGATGTTTCTCTTATTTCATCACATTTACATATGACAATTTTAGAAATTGTCATATATATTTGATAAAATTCAAACATGAATCTCTTGAAAGGTTCAATGGATTCAAGCGAGATGCAAAAAATAGTTAGGTAAAGGTATTCTTACACTGAGAATTAATCAAAGTGGATAATATCTTAAAGGCGAGTTTTTAGATTATCTATAAAAGAATGAGATTCTTTCACAGTGAACTTTACCACATAAACACAACACAATGGTGTATCTAAAATGATGAATTGCAGTCTATTAGATATAATGTGATTAATAATGAGCCATGCAAACCTCCCAAAATTGTTTTGGAATCATGCACTAATTGCCGCATGTTGCACACTAAATTGTATCTCATCTAAATTGGCTGAAAGAACTCTATACGAGTTATGGAAATATAGAAGACCTAACTTATCTCATATTAAAGTTTAGGGTCGTAACGCTTATGTGAAGTGCATTGGATTGGATAAGGTTGAGGCTAAAATATGGTAAAGTCGTATTTGTGGGATATCCAAAAGAGTTAATTGGATATCAATTCTATAATTGAGAACAAAGTCTTCTTCTCGAGACATACCATATCCCTAGAAAAGAGATCATTTTAGAAGAGGACAGTGGGAGCAAAATAGAACTTGAAGGAGCTCAAGATACCACAGATATAGTTGACCAAGTCGATGAACCTAAGTTTGATTCCACACTTGCTAAGGGATAGACTCTTGATTAGGAAGTAGAGACTTCTAAGGACATGTTAGCTCCATGTAAATATTGTAGGATCATTCGATCAAATGTTAACTTAAAGAGATGGCAAGAGGCTATAGAATTCGAGATGAACTCATGTATATGAACAAGGTTTGGACTTTGATTGACCAGCCTATGGGATAAAGACCATATGTTGAAAATAGGTTTACAAGAAAAGGTCGACATTGATGGAAACATCCATACATACAAAGTAAGGATAGTAGCAAAAATGTTATAAACAAAGACAATGAGTTGGCTTTGATTAAGCAATTTTGTCTATAGCCATGCTAAAGTCTATTTGGATTTTTTTCGCAATAACTGCATACCATGACTATGAGTTATGGCAAATAAATGTAAAAATTTTATTCTTAACAAGAACTTTCAAGAGAAAGTGTTCATGACGTCCATACATACAAAGCAAGGCTAGTAGCAAAAGTTTATAAACAAAGATGATGAGTTGTCTTTGTTGAAACCTTTTCACTTGTAACCATGCTAAAGTCCATTCGAATTTTGTTTGCAATAACTGCATACCATGAGTATAATTTATGACAAATAGATGTCAAAATTGCATTTCTTATCAAGAACTTACAAAAGGAAGTGTACGTGACACAACTCAAAAATTTTGAATCGAAATATGCTTACAAGGTATGAAAGCTTAATCAATCTATATATGGATTGAAGCAAGTCTCTTGGACCTAGATCTTCGCTTTGATATAAAGTCAAAATGTTTGATTTTATCAAAAAGAATTGTGATTCATATGTTTACAAGACAAGTAGTGTTCCTAATATTATATGTGACATTAATAATAGGAAAACGATATCCCTATACTTCAATCGTTAAACTTGTGGTTGTCAAAGAATTTTTCCATGAAAGATATAGGAGAAGCATCTTGATCAATAAATATAGATCTAGAAGATAGCTTGACTCATCCCAATCGATATGGATAAAATCTTGAGAAAACATTATATGGAGAAGATGAACTGAGAGTACATGTATGCTAATGTTAAAAACTTCTTAGATTAGAATGATAACAAATCTCATTCAGTATACAAGTTTACTCTTAATAATAGAGTGGTTAGTTGGAAATGTTCCAAACATGAAATAACTATTGATTCAATAATAGAACCATATTACATCACTACATCAGAAGTAGCGAGTGTTGTGATTGGGATTAAGAAATTCATTAATGAACTTGAAATAGTTCTTAACATTGTTGATCCTATACATTTGTTATGAGAATAATGGAACCATCGCGCAAGCGAAGGAACTAAGGTCTAATCAATTATCCAACACATGTGCTAAGGCAATATCATCTCATTAGAGAGATAATACAAAGCAATGACGTAAAAAACGAATTTTCAAAATTGATAGTATTGTAGATCATTATGTAGACTCTTATGATATTAGATACATAAGTTATTGGATCTAGTCAAAGTGGAAGTTTGTAAGTGTTATGCCCTAGGTTCGATCAATTTTAAATATAAACACTTTTGATATATAATTGATGCATTTTACTAATGAAAAGATCTATTATTTATTTGAATTACTATTCTGACAAATTAGATATTAGAGTTCGTAGATTCATGTCGTAGTAATTTGTTAATCACAAGGAGTTGTGATTGTGGGATATAAATTACATATGATTGAAATTTAAATGATATGTGGTTGTAAGTAATAACGAGATTGAATATCGTTATTACGGATAGAACACACCGTATGACATTTCTTACTTATAAAGTAAATAGTTGATTTCACAAGATAAAGTGTAGTGAAACTTAAATGAACACGTGAATATTTTGTTACAGAACAAAATATTAGAAACTCGCTAGAGAAACTCACGTTAGTAATTATCTAAGTGTCAATGGTTAATTTCTAACGTTTGGTAGTGAAATTGGTCATTTGACTTAAGGTCATCGTAGTGCCATGTATGGAGACAATCATAATTTGGTGATGTTTGATATTGCTCTGCTGAGAGTTGCTGATACAACATCATTCGAGTATGTGAAAAGTCATATAAAGGTTGTGAATGATCAATAGATAATTTGTCATCTTAAATAGTAAGAGATAATGATCTACATTTCATTCGCTTAAATTGATTACAAAATCCTTTGCCAATGTGTACTCATAAGTTGAAGAGATTTTTTAACTTATATCGACTTAATAGTAGGATGAAATATATGGTTGATAATTGAGATTAACACACTTCAAATCTCATAATTGATCAGATCATATTAGCGAATGATTATAATTTTACGATAAATGAACAAGCTTGGCTTTCTCATAAAATGTGACATTTTTCGTTACATGTACTGTCCTATATATAACTAGATATCAATTTGGGACGATGAATGCGAATTAATAAATCTAGATGAATTAATGTTGAGTTAAAAAAGTGTTTTAATTTATCTTACTTTGATTAGATCAAAATAATAATACACGTTATTATGTATCATGATCGAGAACCTAATGGGCCTTACATAAAAGGGAAATTAGAAGAATGATATTTACTAATTATTTAATTGACAAGTGTTGGACAATTAATTTGGTCTAGTAAACATCTTGTAATTTTAATTTGAAAATTTTTGGGTATCGTGCTTTTGCTCATGTAAATAATGGGAAACTAGAGCCTAAGTCTAAAAAGTACATTTTCATTGGGTATAAATCAGGTGGGAAGGGATATAAGTTGTGGTATCCTGAGACAAGAAAAGTGGTGGTTTGTAAAGATGTAGTGTTTGATGAACTTGCTATGGTTCAAAAACTACCTCGTAGGGATTCTATTAAAATTGATGAACAATATTAGGAAATCACTTCAGAAGAGAGATCAAAGGTTTCATATCAGTTTAGTTCAGAGCCGACATATGATAACACTTTACCTATACCATCAGCTATACTATAGTATTTAATTGTTAAGGATAGATCTGACGGACGGATTAAACCTCCATAGAAGTATGGAAAAGCAAATTTGGTAGCTTATGCATTGAGTGTGGCTGACAGTATTGATTCCACTGAGGAACCTATTATATATTAAAAGGCAGTCAGTTGCAATGATTCTAGCAAATGGTTAATTTCAATAAAAAAAAGAAGATTGAGTCATTAAATAAAAATAGCACTTAGGACTTGGTAAATTACCCCAGGAAAAAAAGGTTGTTCGCTTCAAGTGGATGTTCAAAAGGAAATAAGGTACATGTATAAAGCCAGACTTGTAACAAAGGGCTACAGTTAGATTTTAGGTGTTGACTTCACAGATTTATTCTCACCGGTAGTAAAACACAGTTCAATTAGGCTTTACTTTGGGTTATGGCTAAAGATGACTTGGAGATTGAACAGATGGATGTCAAGAGTATTTTTGTATGGAGAACTTGAAGAGAGCATTTACATCTAACAACCAAATTATTTCACAGTTTCTGGAAAGAAAACTATATGTTTTTTGTTGAAGAAGCCATTGTATGGACCAAAATAGTAGCCGAGGCAGTGGTATAAAAGGTTTGATTAATTCACGACTACTCATAATTTCATTAGCAGCAGTTATGATAGATACATGTAGTTTAGAAAGGAAGATGATGGATCGGTTACATATCAACCGTTATATGTTGATGATATGCTCATAGAAGCCAATGCTAAAGTAGTGGTTAGAAAAGTGAAATCTAAAATTTGTGAAGAGTTTAAGATGAAAGACTTGGGTACAGTAAGGAATATTCTTAGTAAGGAGATCTCGAGGGTTATGAAAGCTAGAAGATTGTATTTGAGAATGTGCTTCATGGGTTCAATATGCTAAATGTAAAGGTGTTAGTACTCCCGTAGAAGCCCACTTTAAATTATCATCTAGGTTGTGTCCATAGTCAGATGAAGACATTAATTATATGTCTCGAGTTCCTTATTCAAGTGCAGTGGGATCGCTTATATATACGATGGTTTGTACTCGTCCAGATTTGGCACATCAGTCAACACGGTAAGTAAGGAGATATATAGCAAATCCTGGTAATGAGTGTACGATGGATTTCGCGTATATTAAAATACAGAAATCGTTACAAATTGTATTTTGAAAAAAATACAAATAGATAGAAATCTTCTTGTAATTGCGAAAACTGCAAAAATCCCGTGATTAATTATCTGAATGTTTGAAGACGAGGAGCCACGTTGTTTGAATTCTAGGCTTTGAGATTTGTTGAGAATTTGATTTGATTTGTCTAGAGCTTGACTTGTTCGACATTTGAATTTCGAAGCTTGAATTTACACTTCGAAAGCTTGGACTTAATCTTGGTCTTGATTTGATTTGAGGAAGATTTTGATCTTCTTGAATTTGCTTGATTTGAAGAAGATTTTGATCTTTTTCGGGTTTGCCAAACTTGGAGTGGAGATAATTTCTTCAACACTTCGTGATTTTCTCTTATATTTTTTCTCCTCCTCTGTAATGAACCTTTGACCCTATTTATAGGGGAAAATTCGTGACCAATTTTGGTAATTACTCAACTAATTCAATTAAATTGATTATAATTGAATAATTGTGGATTTTCTTAAGAAAGATGAGCCTTTTAAATTTCATGGGCTTAGTAGGTTTTAATTTAGTAAATTTAATTGGATTAATCATTTAAATTGACCCAACCCATTGTTTATTAATTTTTTTTTTTTTATGTCTACAAATGCCCCTCAAGATTTATTATGAAATAAATAAATTAGTAAATCTTGAATTTTGATTTTGATTTTTTTTTGACGTAATCGTTGTTCGATTATTTATTTATTTTATACAATTCCTGATTTATTTATTTACTTTTTTAACAGACCTTTTATGTTTTATGGTAAGTTGGGTTTAATTGAAGCCCAATACTTACTCATTTATATGAAAGAATTATGTTATTTAGAAACCAACATGTTAAATTTACAAATAATGGTAAAACAAGAATTAGTTTTTTTTTTCTCTCTTTCTCTTCTACCCTTTTTCACGTTTTTTTTTTTTTTTTTGAAACCAAAACCAATTAATTGGTTTCAGAAACCAATTGAAGATTTGGAACCAATTAATTGGTTTCTGATTGATTGGTTTCAGAGACCAATTGAAGAATTGACCCCCTTTTTTGTGTTTTTTCTTTTTGTTAAGAATTGGCATAAACCAATTCTTCTCGGTTTCTACTTTGGTTTTTTACATTTCTTTCCTCATTTTTCCCTTTCTTTTTTTTTTTTTTGTTTTTTTTTCGTGAACGGTAACTTTTTTTTTGTGTTTCTTCCCCCACCTTTTTTTGTTGGTTATAAAAATTGGGGCTAATATTCTTCATTTTTATTTACAGGGATTCAACTTTTGGAACATGTCAAAGATTTCGAGGTTCGAGATTTTTCTTGGTGTAGAGTAGGATGTGTACTGCAATTATTTTACGGGTTCAGAAACATTCAAAATTGCCAACATTTTTATGTACATTGAAGACCAAGGACTGCTACCTTTTACCATTTAAGGCACATTGTGCTTGGGACTAAGGACCGTTCCTTCGACCATCCAAGGCACTTAATATTTGGGACCAAGGACCTTCCTTCGACCGTCCAAGGCACTTTGTGTTTAGGGCCAAAGACCGTTCATTCAACCATCCAAAGTACTTAATGTTTGGGACCAAGGACTGTTCTTTCGACCGTACAAGGCACTTTGTATTTAGGACCAAAGACCTTCCTTCGACCGTCCAATGCACTTTGTGTTTGGGACCAAGGACCATTCCTTCGTCAGTCCAAGGCACTTAGTGTTTGGGAACATCCATATATTTGGGAGGCTCGTGATTTAGTCAACAAGGAATTTAAAAGATTTACTGCCTGCTAATCCCTCTTTTTTTTATTTGCTAATTTCCTATTCCTTTTTTTAGGAATGACTGAGATGAGCTCTAATAATGGTGCGTATTCGGATATACACGAAATCATCGAGCTTAAAATCCAGGGCAAGAGTTACCTTCGTTTCAAAGATACTGATGTGAAGTACCATGCTCAACGGCTTACGAGGTGAACTTAAACTTAGCATCCATAAGCCAACTACAGATCCCTCTGCTGAACTCTTGGAGTCTTTGTCAGAGTTGCATGTAGCCATTATTAGTGAATGTGACGAGAGATTTCAGAAGTGCCACATCTAACCACTCCAGAAGTCATTTTCCCTCTTTGTGTCTCCCGCCTCATTATTCTCAAAGCATGGAGTGCATCCCAAGGGTCGTAATTTGCGAGAGAATTAACAACAAAGAAATACGATGGGAAAGTGCGCTTGTTAGTCGTGGGGGAGTTTTTTTTTCTTTCAAAGTTTTAGGAGTAGTCTTCATAGGTCCAAAAACTTATGCTCAAAAGGAATCTTCGCCAGTTAGCTTATGCAGCCAACTCCGCTGCAAAGGATTATCATCGTCCAAATTCCATCTACAGAGCTCTTTGTAAGGTTTGGTGCCCGAAGCCAAACGTTTTTGTGACCACCTATGGCGAAATTGACATTTCTCTTTGGGACATCCGCAAGATCAGTGGACTTTCGATCATGGGTAATTACGATGAGGAAATAGTCCCAAGCCTTTCAGAGCTGAAAGATCAACTTTCCAAGTCCTGACTGTACCTCTTCAATGTTTTTGTACTGATTGCGGATGCGAATGAATCTGATTGCGTTAGTCACGAAGAATAGATTAATTTTTGATTTCGCAAGAATGGTTGTGCCCAGATTCTTTGACAACACAAAAATTACAAGAGTGTTATCTAAATCCATTCAAGAGACGTCATCAAAGAGCTTCGAATGAAATACGGAGGCCTGTGGCTGTAGACAAGCCGAGAGATATTCCACGCCGAGATCGAAGTCATTGGGGTGATTTGCCAATATCTTTGTCTATGAAAGAAGAAAAAGAATTATAGATAGCATCTTATCTCTCCTTGTGGCTTTGTCGTTTCGTTCTTCCATTTGGGGATAAGCATCTAAGAGTTGGGACTTTTAAAGCATCTTCTAAAATGGCAATGGGTATACTTATAGTCTAGCTCCTCTTGTATTAGCAAGCATTTATAGATGACTTACACGGACATCGACTCATTAGTTAAACCCGGACCTTGGCTCGATTTCACATTCATTTTCTGGACATTTTCTCTATGCTTGGGTTGCAACTTATTTTGCCCGATGTATCTATGCTCGGACAAGAATTACACTCGTCCTATAATCTGCAGATATACTGGCACCCTGAATGCTTTTCAGTCTTGGGAGAAAAATGTTGTTAATTGTCGGGATCTTATCCGTGGCACGATGGATGCCAATGACTTTTGCTGGAATCCATTTTCTCCATTGTCCCACCCCAATGTACGAGTGGTTGACCAACTAAGGTCTATGGACACCTCAGAATTTATGATGAGTATTCGATTTGGATTTGTTTCTTATCGTCGAGGAAACTCTCCTTTCATTCTTGAGGTATACAACCCTTACAGGTTTGCGAGGCAACTTGGCTTTAGGCAAAAATTTCCTGGTTCACCAAGAAAGTTGGATATTGTACTCAATATAGGCGATATGTATCTCGTCTGGGTTTCTTTGACTCAAACGATGAATGGCTCTACGTTTCATATTCCAGAGTACGTGAAGGACACACATCAAAATATTGACTCAGAGTATCGAACTTGGTAGAACAATTGAGTGTTGCCGATCCTGAGCAAGGTTCAAGTGCACGTTTTGTCTTCTAGTGAGAGTCATGACTTTGTTCTTAATCCAGTTCCGGATAGGGCTGTAGCCAAAGGGATAAATCCTCCACATATCATTCCTGAAGAGATTTCTCGAAAGTGGGAATGAACTTTCAAAATGACATAGTCATTAAGAAGATTAAATTTAAAGTTCCTTCGACAAAGTTTACTTCTACCTCTGAGCCTGCCGAGAAGATGCCTAAAATGGTTTTGATTCTAGACCGCACTAGACCTGGAGATCGAGCATCCCACACACCTGGAAAGACTTTATCGTTAGGATATGAAAGTTCTGTAGATCAGGCATTTTATTTTATTTTTATTTTTTAACATACTACTTATATTTGACCTCATGCAACGAACTTCAATTTCAAGCTCCACTTTCCCGAATATATAAGATTAAACATCCGGTAAAGCTAATGTCGCTTCAAGCAGTTCCAAATTCTTCAAAAGGTGAGATTGAAGTTTCTCACATTAACATCAGTCTCCCGAATACACCATCAGATGGCAAATTTTTAGATATTTCTCCTAGAACACGGAACGCGGGTAGGTCCCGTCCTTTTTTTATATTTCATTCTCTTTTTTTTTCTTTTTTTATCTCTACCTTTTCTTTTTTTGCAGGTTTTCCAAGCATTGCAAGATTAGATCGGGGAGAATGATGGAAGAATAGGTGCGCTTCAAGGAATAGATAGTACTCATGATTTTCACGGCCCACCTTGCAAACACCCGAATACTATGAATGAAGGCATTTCGGTATTCAACATAGACGTTTTCCAAGATGAAGATGAAGTGAATTCTGAGGCAGCGAGAGCTAACGTTCCAGAGGTCAATCAAGAAGTTCCAGCTGCTCCACCTTCATTGGCTTTGGTTAACGATCTGCCTTTGGAAACAAATGGTCATCGGGCAGCTTCAATTTGTTCTTTCATGGCTAGTCCCCCGCTTGGGATAACTCAAAAGTCTCCTTACATGAAGGATGCTTTGCAAGAAGCCACGACCAATTATATTCAGAAGTGTTTTATGGACGTCTTGAAGCATAGGTTTTCCAACATCTGATCTTGGTGGGATGAAAATAATTTAATTCTTCAAAACGTGATTACCAGCTCATTCCGCATAGATCCCGCACCTTTGATGGAATGCATGGACGCTTTTCTTAAAGAAGTTGATGTCTATTTATCTGAAAGAAAGTAGCACTTAGAGTGTCCAACCATCGAAGAGAAGACTGAGAAGTTGAAGCTTTTGAACATTCAGATGGGAGTAGAGGATTCCATTTGTTCTTCATTGGAAGATAAAATCAGTTAGCTAACGTTCGAGTTGGACAGACTCCGTGATGAACTTCAAACCCATCAGGAACATATGAGTATGCTTGGAACTGCAAATGCCACTTTAGAAGAATCACAGACTAGAGATATTTCTAGTGTAGCATCCATTGACCAAAGAAGGAAGACCCTTGAAGATAGTTTTCTGCAAGTGATCAATGGCGAGTGATCTTGATAAAGTTAGGATTTTCTGATCTTCTTTTAAGACTATATGAATTTTGATTTTTTTTATTGTTCTTTGTCTTTTTATGATGAACTTTTCCTTATTTTTTTTTTTTTTGCTGTAGAAAATGGTAAACAAATTGAATGAGTTTATTATTTGTGACTGAATCTGAATTTATAATTTATTCAAGCTACCTACATACCCAAACGGGATCAAGTCGAACGTAGTTCGTTACAAGAACAAACAAAGTTTTTTTGGGTGGGGGTATTACAATCAAAGATTTATAAAACAAATAACTTCAAGCGTAAAAATGCTTTAGAAACTTTCCATTGATAGGTCTGATTTGTAGTCCATCTTTGTCGATGATCTTATATGCTCTGTTAGTGAATGCATGAGTAACAACAAACGGACCACCCCATTCAGGTTGGAACTTACCCCTTGTTTTTTTGTGATTATAATTGGTCTGCGTACGCAAAGTACTAAATCTCCGACTTGAAATAATATTGGTCGCACCTTTTTGTTGAAAGACTTCGCCATTCGGGCTTGATAACATTCCAGGTGCACTTGTGCCTCCAATCTCTTCTCATCCAAAGTTTCTAACTTCTCTAACCAAAGAAGGGCATTTTTCTTTGTCGTCAAACCTTCTTGGATGGCAATTCAAAGTGACGAAATTTGACACTCCAAAGGAAGTATGGCTTCCCCTCCATACAACTAAGGCGTAAGGAGTGGCTTATGTTGGAGTTTCGATAAGTAGTTCGATAAGCCCATAAGGCTTTACCAATTCTTTTATGCCAGTCTCTTTTTGATTTTGAGATGACCTTTTTCAGTAGATTGCATAGAGTCTTGTTGAACGCCTCTACTAACCCATTAACTGCTGCATTGTACATGGATGAGTTGTACTATTTGAATCCAAATTTTGAGCATAAATTATTTATATGACTATTGCAGAAGGGCTTCCCATTGTCAGTGATGATGTATCGTGGGACCCCGTACTGATAAATGATTTGGATACGAATGAGATCTGCAACATTTTCTTTGTTTACTTCTTTCAATGTTATGGCTTCAACCCACTTGGAAAAGTAGTCGGTTCCAGCAAGGATGTATGAGTGTCCAGCTGAAGACTTTGGAGTTATGGGCCCAATTACATAGAGACCCCATGCATCGAATAGCCATGAAGCTACTGTTGGATGTAATGGTTCCGGAGGTTGATAGATGAAGTTCGCATGAACTTGGCAAGCTTCACACTTCTTTGCATAATCCATGGAGTCTTGTACCATAGTCGTCCAGTAGTATCCCATCCTCTTTATTTGAAAATGGAGTTTGGGTCCAGATTGATGAGCACCATAGATTTCAGAGTGGGCTTCTTTCACGACATGTGTTGCTTCATCATTACTTAGGCATCGGAAGAAAACTCCACTGAATGATCGTCGATAAAGCGTTCCCTTATAAAAGACAAAGTGGGGTGCACACCTCTTGATTTCGATTTTTCGCCATGGATTGTCTAGTAGCTTTTGATGCTGAAGGAAATCAATTATTGGATGTCTCCAATCTTCTTTTTCCTCATCGTTGGTTACTTCAACACTGTTATTTTCTTCCATATTAGTAGGTAGCAAGGACGAAAGTACCCATCTTTAAGCAATTGATACGGAGTGGGAAAAATCTTCATCTGACCTGGCTAGAACAGCGGCCAAATTAGCTAAAGCATCAGCTTTCCTATTTTCATCCCTAGGTACGAATTTGATTTTTAACGAATCAAATCGCCTCATAAGCGTTGATGCATATTCATGATATGGTTTCAAGTAAGAATTACGGACTTCGTACTCAGCTAAGAGATGGTTGATTATCAATTTAGAATCCCCAAAGACTTCTAGCTAATGAATATCCATATCTATAGTTGTCTCTAAGCCAATGAAAAGGGCTTGATATTCCGCTACATTGTCTGAACATTTCTCTATTAAGGTAAACGAGTATGGTATGACAAGATCATGGGAAGTGATAAAGATAACTCATACTCATGTACCATAACTTCGGGCTGCCCCATTGAAGTATAGCCTCCACGATGGTATGATTTCAGTAAATAGAACTTTTTTATCCGGAAGGTCTTCATGCAGTTCTCATTCCGCTAAAATTGGATGGTCAGCAAGGAAATATGCCAAAGCTTGTCCTTTGATGGCTTTTTTAGGAATGAATTTGATGTCGAACTCGGATAATAACAACGCCCATTTTCCAATCCTTCCCGAAAGAATTGGTCTAGACATTATGTACTTCAAAGGATCAACATTTAAGACAAGATTGATCGTATGGGATATCATATAATGTCTCAATTTTTAGCTACGAAAATTAACGAAAGGTATATTTTTTCAATAGGGGAATACTTCATCTCAGCACCTACCAGTGTCCAGCTCAAGTAGTAGAGTGCATTCTCCTTTCCTTCATTATTGGCTTGGACAAGAAATGCTCCTAAAGAATATTCTTGAACTGCAACATAAAGGGTCAGTGGTTGCCCTAGGACCAGAACTGTAAGTACTGGTGGATGAGACAAATATTGCTTGATGCTTTGGAAAGCACTTCGACAAGCACCATCCCATTCAAATGGTACATCTTTCTTCACCAATTTATGGAAAGGATGGCAATGTCCAGTAAGGTTAGAGATAAATCTCTGAATGTATGCCAATTTTCCTTGAAAGCTTTTCAACTCATGCACATTTTTTGGTTCGGCATGTCGATTATGGCTTCAATTTTTGACTTCACGTACGAATCAGGGACAATATCTGTGATCCAAGTTGGGTATTTGACTTCACGTACGAATCCAGCTTCAATAAGTTTGTTAACTTCCATTTCAATTTGAGGAATCGGTTTTGGTCGAAATCTCCTTTGAACTTGCTTGATCGGTCGAACTCCATGCCTTACTGCAAGGTGATGTAATGCAAATCTGGATCTAACCCCTGCATTTCTTTGTAAGACAACGCAAATACGTCTTTGTATTCTTGAAGCAAGTGAATGTATTATGATTCCTCTTTTTAACTGAGGAGAGCACTTACAAACACTGGTCTTAGGTCTTCTTCAGTTCCCAAGTTCAATTGATTCAAGTCATATACCGTAGCTTGTCCTCCTTCCTCAAATATTGGTGGGGCTGACTCAGGTTTATCTATTTTGGTAGAGTTTTCAGACTCATGTTCGGGAGTTTCTTTAAAAGCTATGTGATTAACAGAGACTTTTTCTTCATCCTTATTATTGCTTAGAGAATGGCAGACTTTTTGATGTTTTTGTCTTTTCCTTGATCATTGAGGCTTTGAACTTGGATAAGAAGTTTTAGTTCCAAGTCGAGAAAAAGCATATTATCTTTGAAATGACTTTTGAGGAGCTTGTGTGTCATCGCCAATTTGGGTAGTAGAAGAAGAAGGAACTTCACTTAACCTTTGGAAGACGGAAGTTTTACCTTCTACATCAACCATTGGGGAGGATTCCCATTTTAACCTTTTAAACACCAAAACTCTAGCATTCTCGTTTTCAATTCGATCGAACACTGAAGGATTCGGCTATTCTGGTTTCTCTTTCCCAACTTTATAAATTTGAATCATGATTGAGTTCGAGGAAACCTTCTTGACCTTAATCTTTCTCGGTGGATTTGGGTCATATCCCAAGCCATACATGGGTTGTGACATGAGGGTCCCGTCAAAATGAAAAGGGATACGCCCACCCGAAAGGACAACGTCAAGATTACCTAATTCGGGAGGCTCTCATTTCCCAAATCTGGCATTCTCAAACAGCTTTTTGGCTTGAGGATTATAATATCATTTGAAAATCTGTTCTGGTTCATCATCTTCAATTTTGTCTTGTTCGGATGAACTAGAAATACTGAGCTTTGATATGTCTTGAACAGATGTTGAAGCTTTCGATGACGATTTGCGTTCTCTTGGGACTCCCATGAGTTGATGAGGTAGGAACAATTTTGGATTACTAGGTATTGGAAGAGTTAACTCTTTTCTCAATACCTCAACGTCAGTTGATTATGTTTCAAGTTTTTTACCTTTAGAGAACCCTTCCGATATAAATTTTGATTTACCTTTGATGAGCTGATGAGACTGAGCAGCACTTAATTTATCATCATCATCTGTATTTCTTTTAATCTTAAATTCGGACATGGTCAACCTTGCAGAATTACTTTCTTCATATCTCCCATAAAATTTTGCATCAGTAAAATGAGATTCTTCTTCGAGGAATGGTTTGGACTCAGCTACTACACACTTGACCTCTCCGTCTCGACTATATTTGAAGTATTGGTGTCAAGTCAAAGGTACTAGTTCAGTTTCATGCAGCCAAACACGTCCAAGGAGTAACTCGTATGATGTTTTAGCTTCGATGACATGGAAAAGAGTCGAGGAAATTAACTCCCCTATTTGCAGCTTCAAACGAATTATGCCGATGGCTCGTTGACCTTTCTGGTTAAATCCTTGAATCATGATCTTGCTTTTGGACAAATCACCAACAGTAATTCCAATATTCTTCATCATTTTGATTGGCATGATGTTCACAGCAGATCCATAATTGATTATTATGCAATTTATCTTCCATTCTTGAATATGCCCACTAACATAGAGTGGTCTATTATGTAAACGAGAGCCCAGTTGCAAATCTTCATCGTCAAATGTGATGGTGGTCACACAATCTTGTCGGGTTGTGGATCCAATATGTTCCAAGACTTTGCCTTCATATTCTTTCGGATCTATCAAAGCCGTGATGAAAGCCATTCGATCATCGAAAGGAAGCTTAAGAGACTCTGCTAAACTTGTATTGGAAGGAATATTATTGAGTCGCGAGATAGTTCTCTTCTATTTTGAAGTCTCTTTCGTCCATTTCTTTACTTTGCTTTTCTCCTCCACGTTAATAATATTGGAGGTAAAGTATTCATTGTTGAAGAAGCCATTGGGAAAATAATCAACTAGGGTCGGTAATCTAAGAGGAGCACGTGAAGTGACTTCTACTCCCATTGATTTAGTAGAGACTTCTGCCTAGCTTTAGGCCTTCTTCTTTGGTTATTTCTTGGCTTCCATTTTTCGTCACTAGGACTTGGAGGTTGTAGAATTGTTTGATGGCGTCTTTTCACAAGGGTTCATCCTTCCTGATTTTCTTCTAGTGATGTTTTTTCATTGGGTTGAGCTTTCATGCTCAATGCCCCCAGTTTCGATCCTACAAGAGATGTAGAAGGTTATATTTTACCTGTTTTGTTTGACACTTGGTATTTCTCCATCTTTCTTATGAAGATAGATCAATCATCACCGATCTCGTCTTCAGACTCTAAATCAGAATCTCAAACATCCAAGTCATCTGTCATAATTTCGTAAAAGGCTGGACGATTGGGTGCACACGGTCCATCCATTCCTGGGTAGACGTAACTGATAGTAATTTCTCCATCTACTTCAAACTTCACTGGAATGGCTCCTTCTTGAAGTTGTGGTCCAAACTTTTCAGCCAAAGATTTACTGGCATCGTATGTATGAGAAAATGTGTGTTCTCATTTTGCAATGGGGATTGGATCAAATGATCCAAATGAAACCAACGAGCAGTCAGCCATTAGGTTTTCTCCCCGTTTCAAGTTTGATTTTATTTTCTTTGTGTAAGCGAACAATAAAATCTTTCAGCACAAAACATTTTTCTATCAGGTGACTAATGATTCTATGAAATCTACAATACTTGGGATGATCGATCTTACCAACTTCCTCATGTCTCTTTGAGGTTGGTAGTTCGATTATTTTCTGTTCGAGAAGTTGATCCAGAATTCCAGGAACTTCAGAATCTGAAAATGGGTACTCCTTCTCTTCAAGTTCTTTCAAAGTCGCATGACTTCTGCCTTGGACCAGTCCCTTGGTAGGTCTAAACTCTGCTTTGGTTTTGGTCTTGTGTTTGATTTCGACCCTTAGAAGGCTATCTTTACCGGGATAGTGGAAATTGGCATTACCTCTTTGGACTTACATGTCTTTACATCCCTCTTTATCTCTTTCTTGGGGTCCCTTTTATCACGTGGATCACTTGGTAAGCAACTCCCATGCCTTACAATTTGGAGGTCCTGGTCATGGGCACTTGTCGCCAACTCTTCAAAGGAGTGGAGCATATTTGTTTGGAGATTGTAGAGTAATTCGCAATGCATGTCTTGCATACACATGTCAATGGAAGATGCTTCGCTTATTCTTTCCTTGCAATTGAGCACGAGGTTCCTCCAGTGTTCAATGTACTCTACAATGGGCTCTTCTTTGCTCTGCTTTGTTCCAACAAGTTCCAGAAGGCTGACAGTACGCCTGGTGCTGTAGAAACATGTTAAGAATTCTCTTTCAAGTTGATCTCAACTATCAATTGACCCAGCATGTAAGTCGGTATACCATTCGAATTCAGCACCCTTGAGAGAGTGCACAAACTGTTTCACCATAGTGTCGTTATAAATACCTACATTGTTATACGTCTTAATGAAATGAGCAACATGTTGCTTCAGGTTGTCCTTCCCATCAAAACACTGGAATTTTGGAGGTTGGTAACCGAGTGGCATCTTTATCTCGTCGATTCGATGGCTATAAGGCTTTGCATACACCAATGAAGATTGTATTGAACTACCATATTGGGCACAAATGGTGTCCGCAATCATATGTTGGAGTTGGTGGACAGATAGAGAGCCAACAGAGAGTTGAGTAGTATCACGTAAAATATTTTGCACAACTGTTTGATCATGTATGTCTTGTTTTTGTTGGTATTCTTGGACTTCCAGATCTTTAGCTTTGGAAGATCTTGGATTTTCTTGATCTTCTTTCGCCAGATTTTACAACTCTAGCTTGTGTATGAGTGCAGCAACCTGTGCGTCTTTCTCTTCTAGTGATTTCGTTAATTTTTCAATGGCTAAAGCCATTTGTTGGATACGATCATTAGAGCCCGAGGTCACCTCCATGACCATCACTGACTCAAGTGATTTTTCAGATGAACAATAGTCTCTTTACCTTTGTAGAGAAGTGGTACGAGAGGATCCAGACAATGATCTGCCATTGGAGACTGAGCCCGAACGAGAATTTTTCATCGAACCCTTGGCATTTTCTGTTGAACGAGAGTTTGGCTTTGTGAAAGCAATTTTCATTCTGCCTTTGTTGGAGAACTTCTTTAGCGGTGGAACTAGTTGAGTTTTCCCACTTTTTATTTGGGCTCTGGTCGCCCGGAACAACTCAGCGAGCGTCTCTTCGAGATGAGTCATGGTTTGCTTCGCTTGTTCGTTTGCCATTGTTGATGTAGTGGTTGAAAGTTGAAGATTTTGAGATCAAAATATAAGAGGACAAGAAGGTCCCACCGGGCGTGCTAAGAAATTTATACGACGGATTTCGCGTATATTAAAATATAGAAATCATTACAAATTGTATTTTGAAAAAAATACAAATAAATAGAAATCTTCTTGTAATTGTGAAAACTGCAAACACCCTCTAATTAATGATCTGAATGTTTGAAGACGATGAGTCATGTGGCTTGAATCCTAGGCTTCAAGATTTGTTGAGAATTTGATTTGATTTGATTTGTCGAGAGCTTGACTTGTTCGACACTTGAATTTCGATGCTTAGATTCACAGTTCGAAAGCTTGGACTTGATCTTGGCCTTGATTTGATTTGAGGAAGATTTTGATTTTCTTGAATTTGCTTGATTTGAAGAAGATTTTGATCTTCTTCGGGTTTGCCGAACTTGGAGTGAAGAGAATTTCTTCAACACTTCGTGATTTTCTCTTGTACTTTTTCTCATCCTTTGTAATGAACATTTAACCCTACTTATAGGGGAAAATTAGTGGCCAATTTTGGTAATTAATCAATTAATTCAATTAAATTGATTATAATTGAATAATTGTGGATTTTCTTAAGAAAAGTAGGATGGGCCTTTTAAATTTCATGGGTGGTTTTAGTTTAGTAAATTTAATTGGGCTAATCATTTAAACTGACCCAACCCATTGTTTATTTATTATTTTTTTATGTCTACAATGAGCATTGAAAAGGGTGCAGTGGATATTCATATCCTTTTGGGATTCTATTAATGCTTACTTGCATTTTGGTAGAAATATAGATGGAGTCATTAGGTATGTGGATTCAAACTATGAATGAGATCTTGATAAGAGAAGATCACTTATGGGGTATGTGTTTACCCTTGATGGTTGTGTTATCAACTGGAAAGCTATTTTGTAGAATATGGTAGCATTGTCTACTATAGAGAAAGAGAACATGGCCATATAGATGCATATACGGACGCTATGTGGTTGAGGAGATCGATTGGTGAAATTAGTAAAGACTTGTAAATTTCTATAGTTCACTGTAATATTCAGAGTGCTATCTTTTTGAATAAGGATTAGATGTTTCACAAGAAGACTAAACACATTGATATGAGCTATCACTTTGTGTGCAACGTGATTGCCCGCTCGTGGTGATATTTTAGAAAAACCACTTTCGATTGTTATATTTGAGCATTGCTTGAACTTAATTAATGTTTGTCATTGATTTAGCCTATTAGGGCTTGTTTGGAAGAGGTGGATTGGTGTTTACTTTGGACATGTATTTTGGAATTCCTTTTATTGGAGTTTAGTTCAATGTGGAAATTTGTTGTAATGTGGCCTAAGTCCTAGTGGGTATTGGAGTTTTGGTTGAAGTGGTCTTGAAGATAACAAATTCTGGACTGGGTAGAAAAAAGTCGTAGCAATTTCACTAGCTATGGTGCTCGAGTCACGTAGTCAAATAATTAGCAGAAACTTCGCATCCACTTGGCGCTCGAGCGACGTGTACATCTAGCTTAGGCTTGTTTAGCGTTTTGACGCATTTTCTGAACTCCTATTCATCAACAACTTGTCGTTTAGGGTTTATATATATAATCCACGATCTGTATTGAGGTCATAACATTCATACAATATCTTGAGAGCCTTAGACCTTAATTGATAGTATTGAAATCTTGATTTTTAAATACATTCATTATTGATTATAATGAAATTCTCCTTCTCTACCCATGATTTTTTTCCCGTCATAGATTTCCAAGTAAAATCTCAGTGTTCTTGTTTGTTTTATTCATTTCATCTTGCAATCAATTCAAAACAGAAGGTTTGGAATCATGGTTGTATTTATTAATGTGTTGCATTGCAGTAGATAGTGAACAACTGTGTTGTCAAAGAAAACGGAAAATGATAATGAATTATCTTCACAATCCATTTAGATATTAAAATATTGATATTCTTTTCCTTGAACTAAGTGTTTTAAAACCTTAAGAAATAGTTAAGCATGATTGAATAATTTGAATTGAACAATTTTATTTTATTTTTTTATTTTTTTATTTTATTTTTATGGGATGTTGGTGATCTACTACGGTGCATGTGTGCGAGTATGATCTCCGTCAATAGGGGCTTAAGTGATGGTTCTATGATAGAATCATTACTTCATTTTGTCTCATTTATACTGGATATGTGTATACACTTTTTTATTCTTGAACTCTTATTACAGACCATAGTGTTATTACATGACTTCTTAGCCTCAGATGTTGAATCTCATCATTCTATACCTTATTTGTTGTCCACGAATAAGATTTGATGGTCAAAACTTCTGGTTCCTTACGGGCCTAATTGGTTGCAGTTTATCCAGTTATATGTATTGTAGATTGCGAACAGCTCGTCTGGGAAAGCACATTGTAGATAAGCAGGTGGGTAGAGAAACCTCAATTGAAAGAACGTTAAAACAGGCCATGATGTATGTCATCTTGATTGTCTCTCTTTTGTTATTATGCATCTTATAAAACACAGACATAAAGGGCCATGACAACCTGGTCACTTTTATGTTGTAGTTTCACAGAAATTCAAGTTCATGCATGTTCATCATAGTTCTTTTTTGTCAAACCACCGCCAACATAGAGTTCTTATTAAAACTCTTGAAGGGGGCTACAGCCTAACTTTCAGCACGTGATATGGTTGTGGTTGTAGTTTTTTATCACCTTTCATTTTAACTATTGTTTCATCGACTAATAATCGCTTTCCATATCAAAGTGAGCAAAATTCTAACTCTCATGTGGAACATGATGTGATTACATTTTGAATTGTATTATTTTCAATTAAATATTGCTGTTATTGTTCACGACCAGATAGAATAAGCCAAATTACGTATTTTAAAAAATCCAACCATTTTTGCTTCTTATCGGTCGTTGTAAAGAACTTCCATTGGAGATTAATGACAAGGTTAGTCCAAATGTGAATCATTTAATGCGAATACACATATGGAGGTGCCACTGCAAGGTTTGAATTAATTCAGTTTGATGCTATTTAACTAATGCTTTCTTATGCACAGCTAGGTTTAGGATGACATGCAGCACCAAGGGTAGCAAGCTGCTAATGGGAACAAATTTTATACATACGGAGGACGAACTTGTTAATGGTCTTTGATTGATTCCTCCTTGTCTTGGCATACTTTGAATTTATTTTTTTTAGGTTAACTGAAATGTTGTCACCAATTTTCCAGTGGCAGGACCCCCTGAGTGTTTTTGACTGGACTAAGGAATTTTATTCAGAGTTGGTAAATCGGAATTCTAACAATCAGGCATTTTCTAGGAAGTGTTGGCGCCTTCTTCAGTCCCAAAATGGTGTGTCAATATGTTCCTAGTCTTTGTTAATCATATGAAACTCACAGCAGTGGGTTTATTGGATAAACATTTCCTTTATGCGAGTTTGTAGGACTTTGGGTTTTTGAGGAGCTCAATTGAAGTAGATTTTCTTGTAAGGACATTTTGTATTTTTTTTCAGTGGATGCATGTATGGTTTACTAAGGTGCAGAGAAGTTTCCTGGTATATTCCTTAATCCTTATATAACTCTATTCGAGTAGCCAAAGAGCTGTAGTAGAGCAATGAAAGCTGGTGGAATCGTGGAGGCTACTTGTGAAGAAATATTTGAGCTAGTAATGAACATGGATGCAACACGGTTTTATTAGGTCGTTTGTATTTAGGTAGTGTCGTATGAAATTATCAATTTTATGCAATTCCAGAATTTGTACATAAGGATCATCTTCAATTTTGCTAGTCAATTTGCATAAATTGTTATTCAAAAGAAAACATATGGCAGTGGTCAAAAAAACGTGACAAATAGGTTAAAAAAAAACCTACAACAATGGTCAAGAAACATTGCAAATGGGTTAAAGACAACATACAAAAAACGTTACAAATAAATTAAACACAAGATTCAATGAACGTTACAAAACACGAAACACAACGTTCACTGAAAGCGTTTTGCAACAGTTTTTGAACGTTATCGTATCCTCATGCTCTACTGCAATATTAAATCTCGAAACATACTCCGACCAATGCGAAAAGTCTTTCGCAACTTTTTTTACCATTGCAAAAGGCTATTTCTGTTCTAGTGTGAGGTGAATTAGGAGAGATTTTATAAAAAATGGGGAATAGAGAGGGGTTTATTTTCATGAAGATATGTACTTATACGGGAGCTAGAACCACAGCTGAACTTCGAACCTAAGCATTGGAAATTCTTTATTATTTAGCTGGTCTACTACAGTAGAATTTATGACACCTCTCCCTCTTATTTTCTTGCACAAGTATAACAAACTTATAAGCACAAATTTCTTAACGCATTCATACAAAACTTGTAATATTCTCCAAATTATGTGCAATAGTCACTAGGGGTATGTCCAAAGCGCACATATTCAAAAACTTTAGTAACACAAGCTTAATATTTACACAGTATTACTAGTTTACTCTTTTATCTATAGTAGTAAATAATTTTTCCAGTTACCAAAACTTTTTATCTGAATATTAACAAATCTTCATTCTTGATTAGAATTTACACCGAAATCTATAATTATGTTTGATACTACAATATATTTAATTCTGACATAGCAATATTGTTTGAAGAAATGTGAAATACATTTATTAGAGCAATTTAACAAAAAATTGGGTGGGCAAAATGGTTTATAAGTAAATTGAAGTATCAGGAAAATTTCAGCAATTAGACTATTTCTAGCATTAGTCTAGTCGAATATAGGTGGTGTCACAGCGGAGCCTCTCAAGACAGAACCAGCATTTGCTAACTAGTGAGCTAGCATCACGACGTTGAATCTGGGTATCGCTATAATTGGCTCATCAACAAGATTTTTTTTAGTAATCCACTGAAATACAGTAATATAACAAGTAAACTATCTATATATGAAAATCCAACCGAGTAGACTGATTATAATTACTGTTTGACAAAAAGGGCACAAGCATCACAGTTGGACTTTGAGTCTCGGCATTGGAAAATCTCTTAACTTGTTCATTCAAAACTTGTATTATTCTCCAAAATGACGTGCGAGTCACAAAGGGCTTGTCCAAAGCACATATAATTACCTATCACTTTAATTGGGTTCAATTTTAAGATAGTTTTATCCGTAATTAATTACATATGTAGGTACACAAATTAATAAACCTAACAGATCCTTAACTTTTATACCTGATTATTTCAATTAGAGTTCTTTTCCTGCCTTATCAACAAAATTACGAAGGACATTAATTGTTAATCTTTTATGGGTAAAATCGCATTTAGTACTACAAGGATCATAAGTTACTTTCAGATTGAATATATTTGTTGACATACTAAAATGCAGCCCAAAATCAAAGGGAAGTCCAATTGAGAAATCCAAGATAAAGACCCAATGGAAGTCAATTAAAAGGCCCAAGAAGAAAAGTTCAGACTGGAAGCCTGTGGAAAAGCCTGAATATTGGAAGCCCAAGAGCAGAGGAATACTATCACCCAAGACTATAGGACGCCCAAAAGCTGAACGAATGTAGTACTGGACAATCGCCCAGGACGACAGCCTCATTATCGCCCAAGACCTCAAGTCGCCCGGAGTCAGACAATTCTAAAGGGTATGGTTTATCCAATTTAACAATTATGGAAGCGGTTGGCAAGTGAACCCGGCACGATCCCACGATCCAGAAAACAGCAAGGGTAGTGGCAACAGTTACTAAGCAACTACTCCCCAAACAAGCGGTTCTTCACTAAGGGAGTGGACGGTTGCGAAGATAATGGAGCAAGTCCGAGCAGTTTCGATAACCAAAAAGATGCCCAAGAAGTATAAAAGGAAGTAACATCATAGAGGAAAAAGACCGAATCAAGAACTCTCTACAAGAGATCATGTAATTTTTATTCCTTAGTTTAAATTTAATCATTTCTCAGTACTCGTGTGCTTGCGCCCCTTGGAGGCGTTTTGTCTACTTCCCAATTGTAATTCTTCACTGGTAAACGCACCCCTTTTTGGGACTTTGTCTCAAGAGGTCTGTTCCTTACACAATCGTCTGACCCCTCTCTCTCGTAATTGTTGGCGGGTTGCAAAAACGCGCGAAAACAATTTGGCACGCCCGGTGGGACGTTGGTGTTTTGTAAGTGAAGATACAAAAAGAGAAAAGATATCATGCCTCATAAAAATTCCGATAAGGAACCAGCAAGTCAAGGGGTAGTCCAGTCTGTGGTTGAGCGATACGAGGAGCAACAACATTCCCCACAGACAGATGGACAAAGTCCAAGCAGTCACAGCCGCTACGAACCAATGACAGAATTGAGCCCTCGCACAATGCGTGCATTGCTGGGAAAACTCACGCAGGATGTCGTTGAACAGGTAAATTTACGTAGCATTCATAATATGGAGAAGTTTACCCAGAACGAGAATAGGCATTTTGATAATATGGCTAAACAACTAAATACGTTGAATGAAATCATGAATAAGTTGGTAAGCCAAATGTGTCAACCTGTTATGCCTATAGATAATCACTTCCAGTATATGACTATCGTGGGGCATACTTCGCCATACAATTCTCTTGGTGTAAACTCCGGCCCAAATCTGGAGCCACCTTTTGGCCCTTCTACTTCAAACCCAGGGGGAAACGGAACCATAAACGTGAATAATGGTAACACTACGTCCAACCTGGGGGGTAGTACCAACATGAGAGACAATGTCCCAAATAATGGGCAGAACGGTTTGCGTACAAATGACGGTTTAAACACTCAGTTTACCGGTCATAACAACCTGAATAATGGCACTTTTATGGCCAATCAAGAGCAGACCACTAAGCCTCCCACGAATCAGCCAGTAAATCAGCCAATGGGAAACCCATATGACCCTAACGCCGTGCTAAGAAACCAAATTATGGAAATAGTGCAAGATCAAATAGCAGTTGGGGTACGTCCGGTGATTAGGCCAATTTACACCAAGCCATACCCTGATTGGATAGATCAGGCATATCCATGGCCTAGAGGGTACAAAGTACCGGAATTCTCACTATTCACTGGCCTAGGAGAAGTGTCTACACTAGAACATGTAGGGCGATTCACGTTGCAAAGTGGTGAGGTGAATGATTACCATAAGTTGAGGTTGTTCCCAAGTTCTTTAACAGGGGTAGCTTTTTCTTGGTTCATTAATTTGCCAGCAAACTCCGTCCAGACTTGGCAGCAAATGGAGCAGTTATTCCATGCTCAATTTTACAAACTGAGTCTGAAGTTACACTGGCCGATTTGGCGAATTTACGTCAATTACCTAACGAATGGGCAGAAAATTTCCTACAAAGGTTCAAAACGGCCAGAAGTAAATGCTTTGTGTCGTTGCCAGAAAAGGAATTTGTTAAAATCGCACAAAGTTGTTTAAGCTTTGATTTAAAGAAGAAATTCCAGGATAGAGAATTCTCAGATTTATTCCAACTTAGCGCGAATGTCGTTAGGTATGAGCGACTGGTAAGAGAAGAAGAACAAATGAAAAATTCCAGTAAAGGGACTTATTATAAAGACCCGAATTTCAATGTTCATACTATCGATGATGGTTATTATGACCAGACCGAAATATGCTTGGCTGAGTTAGTAAAAGGAGAAGCATATACTTGTCCCGTGCTAGTTAAGCCAAAAATACTAGGCAAAGATGAACCTGCAAAAGGTGAAAACAGAAAGACGCGAACGTTCTCGTTCAACGTAACCAAAGCTGACCTTATATTCGATAAATTATATAAGGATAAGAAGATAAGGTTGAGCGACAAACACAAATTGCCAGACCCTGAACAAATTAAGGGTAACAAAATACTGTAAATGGCATAATGCATGGTCACATGCGACTAATTATTGTATGGTTTTTCGCCATGTGTTGCAGGATGCTATCGAATCAGGACGAATTACGTTCGAAGAAAAGAAAAAGATGGCGGTGGATGAAGATCCGTTCCCACGGCCACTAGCAATGAATATGATAACGACTGGTTTGAAAAACAAATTGCCAAGGTTTAAACTGGTGATTGATGACGAAGAAGAAGAATCCAAACCACCTCCCAGCGTTTTTGAACGCATCAAAGGGAAGGAGCCCAAACAGGGCGAAGATGTTCTGTGCGACAGGTGTAAGCACGAGTTGAAAGCAAACACAGGGTCATCAATGACGCGGCCATTCCACCATCGCCCTGATTTCGTGCCAGTCGTTCAGCCTGTCAGGGGGCGAAGGGTGCCGTTGTACGGAGGATTACCTAGAGAAATGGGGTTTGGGTCGGCCGGTCAAAGAAGAACATTTAGGCCGCAGCCTCGCCAGCCCAATGTATGGCATTCGTTCCAGAACAATGCAGGAAGGGTAGTGCCATTCAATGAAATGACCAGAACCCAACAAAGGCGTTATCAACGTAATTACGGGCGGATGATAAGGCAACAGCAAGGAGAATCACGCCCTAGAGCGCCCAAAACGCTCAGAATAGCCAACGAAAATGCTTTTGAAGAGAGCGAAGAAACAGGCACTGGTGAATCAATGGGAGAATTGCCGGAAAGCTCATCTGGGAGATCGAAGTTTGAGCGAGACAGGAAAGATGAAGATGATCCCGACCAACCTCTAACTATCCAGTTTAGCACATTACCTCTTGTCCTGGCTAACAACTACTTGTTGGCCGACGAGTTCAAAAGCAAAGAAAAAGAGGATAATGAGGAAGAAACTTGTGTGCTAGTCTGCGATGAAGGCCAAACATCCAGAGAAATATGTGATGATGGCGAGGACGATAGTATGACAGACGTTGAAGAAGAGATTGATTTAGAAGCAGAGAGACGGAAAAGGGGAGTGTCGCGCAACACCCTGTTGAAACAATTGCACCAGGAAGGAGTCCGCGAAGTGGATCTGTTGGGAGAACCATCTGGTCGACCGTTTGATTTCTATGTGCTGTATGGGACGCCAAAAAGGAAAAAGAGGGTACCTCGCTCTGAAAAATATGGATCACCCCCTAGAATAATGCATCCTCCTACAAATTGGGTAACTGAGGAAGAAGTATTGGAAAAAGAAAGGGAAGAGACCCAAGGAAAGAAGGCTCAGTCCGATGTGCTGCACGTCGATCTATCACCAAGAGATAGCCCGCCAGAAAATAGGCAGGAAGTGGAAATAGACGCTACTGAAAAAGTCATCTTCAACAAACCAGCGATGAGGTTAACCAAACACTTAAGACCACTGTACGTCAAAGCCTTGGTTAATGGTGTACCAGTAGTAAAAGTACTTATTGACAATGGAGCAGCTATAAACACCATTCCAGCTAGAATGATGAGGAAGTTTGCTAAGACAGAGAGTGACATGATCCCAACAGAAGTCATTCTTACAAGTTTTAATGGTGGGGCAACTTCAGCAAAAGGAGTTATGCCACTGGATATAACTGTAGGGACAACTACTAGGACTACTGTTTTCTTCGTGATAGACGGTCCTACCAGCTACAACGTGCTACTAGGAAGAGACTGGATCCATGACAGTCGATGTATTCTCTCATCACTCCATCAATGCTTAGTCTTCTGGAACGACAAAGGGAAAGCAGAGGTGGTGCGGGTAGATCATAGGCCCTTTGTGGCGGAAGCGAATTCAGTGGAGAAGTTCATGTATGAAGGGAATTATGGGCCTGTCAGAGTGGTTCAAGATGGGGAAGAAACTCAAATTACTGCCCGAAGCGAAGAGCCTTTCTCAGTAGATTCACTCACTGAAATGTTTAATCAAATGAGGCCAAACATAGTGGCCTTGGAAGAGCCAGTAATTGGCAAAAAAGAAGCCAAACAACCTTAAATGAGTTTTCAACAACAAAAACAAGAGGCCGAAGTTCAGGCCTTCAAAGCCAAGTTGATGGCTTTCAATAAAGAGTGTGAATGTATGAAGAAAGAAGAAGCGGCGTTAAAGATGCTGAAGGACAAATTAATGGTGTCCGAAATGGAGCAGAGCTTAGATTGGGAAGTTCATAAAGTGGATTGCCTGGAAGAGCAAAGCTCTCTGAGCGACATGGATGACGAAGCGACGAAGATCCCTAAGTCAGGATACGCACAAGCTTAAGACCCCTTGGTCAAGGTTAACATTGGTGAGGAAGGAGAGGATCGCCCAACGTTCGTTAGCCAAATGCTGCCTCACGAGGTTAGTAACAGATTAATCGCTTTATTGAAAGAATATAAAGACTGTTTTGCTTGGGAGTATGAACATATGCCTGGTTTGGATAAGAACTTAGTAGAACATAGGTTGCCGACTAAACCAAATTTTAAGCCTCATAAGCAACCTCCTAGGCGTTTCGCCCCCAATGTATTACCAGAGATCAAAAAAGAAATAGAGCGATTACTAAAAGCAGGTTTGATTAGAACGACCAGATATGTGGAGTGGTTATCTAATATAGTGCCAGTATTAAAAAAGAACGGCAAGTTGAGGGTATGCATAGATTTCAAGAATTTGAACTTGGCTACTCCCAAAGACGAATATCCAATGCCTACAGTAGATTCTCTAGTAGACTCGACTGCAGGACATGTGATGTACTCTTTTATGGATGGATATTCGGGATATAATCAAATCTACATAGCTGACGAAGATGTACACAAAACTGCCTTTAGATGCCCTGGGTCTTTAGGGTGCTTTGAGTGGGTAGTAATGCCATTTGGACTAAAAAATGCAGGGGCAACTTATCAAAGAGCAATGAATCTCATTTTTCATGATATGATAGGCAAATTTGTGGAAGTTTATGTAGATGATATAGTGGTCAAATCTGTTAAAGAAGAAGACCATTTTGAACAACTGCGATGTTCATTCGAACGAATGAGGCAGCATAAACTAAGATTGAACCCTTTGAAATGCGCGTTTGGCGTGAATGAAGGAAATTTCCTTGGATTCCTGGTACATAAAAGAGGGATTGAACTTGATAAGAATAAAGCGAATGCCATTTTAGAAGCTAAGGCTCCTAGCAATAAAAAGGAGCTGCAAAGGTTTTTAGGCCAAATCAATTTTCTAAGACGCTTTATATCTAATTGTGCAGGGCGAACGAAAGCGTTTTCGCCTCTCCTAAAGCTGAAAAATCAAGACGAATTCATCTGGAAAGAAGAACATCAAAAGGCTTTCGAAAGCCTGAAGACATACTTAACAAGCCCACCAGTGTTGGTGTCACCAATCCAAGGGCGGCCGATGAAATTGTATGTGTCGGCCGAACGAGAATCGATAGCGGGGATGGTCGCACAAGAAGACCAAGTTGGCGAAAAAAGGGCGATTTATTACTTAAGTAGACGGTTAACCAAATGTGAATGTAATTATTCTGCTATCGAGAAGTTGTGTCTCGCATTATACTTCACATGTACAAAATTAAGGGCCTATTTACGGCCTGTGACAGTCTATCTAATTTCCAAAGTTAATTTATTCAAATACATGTTTTCTCGCCCTATTTTACACCAACGAGTGGGTCTTTGGACTTTAGCACTGTCGGAATTCGAAATAAAGTATGTACCCCAAAAGGCAGTTAAAAATCAGGCATTGGCTAATTTTCTGGCCGATCATCCATGCCTTGACGTGCTTAACGAACTAGAACTTGAGGTTGATTCATTTGAATTAAAACCATGGGTTTTATATTTTGATGGATCGAAAACTTCTAAAGGAGCAGGAGTAGGAGTGGCTTTGATAAATCCTTTAGGGGTTTGCTATAAGTTCGCATTCACCTTGGACAGAATCTGTACTAATAATCAAGCCGAGTACGAAGCCTTAATCGTAGGCTTGGAGTTGATGGTAGATATGAAAGTAAAGAATGTAATCATCAGGGGCGATTCTCAATTGGTGATTCATCAATTAATCGGTGATTTCAAATGCCAAAGTAATTCTATCATGAGTTTATACGAAATCGCCCAAGAGTTGTTGGAAGAATTCGACCAAGTAGAGCTTCAATGTGTTAATAGAATGTACAATGACATGGCCAACGAGTTGGCCCAGTTGGCTTCTGGCTATTCAAAGGCGATGAGTTGGGAATCTACCTACGAATACGGAACTATGTTGCCCGTTGTTCAGCGGAGGGCAAGGAGAATGGAAATTCAATGCATAGAAGATGGGGTCGCACTGGATTGAATAGATGAGATTAAAGAGTCCTTCAAAGAGCTTGATGGGCGAATTGATAGACGAACGAAATTGCGTTTATTAAACTATGCATTAATAGACGAAGAATTGTTCAAAAAACGTTCTGATGGTGTGTTATTAAAATGCGTGAACTTACAAGAGGCTAAGACAATTATGACCGAAGTGCACGAAGGGATATGTGGAGCCCATCAGGCCGGCCAAAAGATGAGATGGCTAATTATTAGAAGTGGATATTGTTTGCCAAAGATGGGTGAATCGTGTGTTCAATATGCGAAAAGTTGTTTAGCGTGCCAAAAACATGGTCCAATACAGAGGGCACCAGCAAGCAACATGGCACCCATTATCAAACCTTGGCCGTTCAAAGGTTGGGCGATAGATTTGATAGGGAAGATTTACCCTCCATCATCCAAACAACACACCTTTATTATAGTCGCCACGGACTTTTTCACCAAGTGGGTCGAAGCAGTGCCTCTAAAGGAAATCACCCAGAAAAGTATCATAGAGTTTCTCCGGGACCATATCATCTACAGATTTGGAATTCCGCAAACTTTAATGACAGATCATGGGACTTCCCTAAATGGAGATCAGGTGAAGGAATTCTTGAGCGAATTTGGAATTAAATTGGTAAAT